>JALMQS010000542.1:329636-914174 GCA_024734495.1 Forficula auricularia | reverse complement strand
GCTTGAGAAATTAGGACAAAACACCAATTTTATCTAGGAAGGCACTAATTAGATCCAAAATACAACTGGATAGAAAAGATATGTTTTATCAATACACTTCAGAAAGAGATTTAACATTCCACTAGAGTTCTAGAGAAATCTGGCTTACGAAATTTCAGATAAAATGTCTCTATTTCAAATTGAACCCTCTTTTTAAAGCCATCCTCTAAAAAATTACAAAGGTAACCCTAGTTTCGATATTATAAAATATGTATATATTTTTAAAGAAAATTTTGTCAAAACTCACTCGGATTTTAAAGTGGTTCGGGACTTTTTTATGATTTTTATAAGAAAATTCTAAAAATTTTACCATCATTGATGTATTAAATATTTATTCCCGAAATTTGAAGTTGGTCGCTCCACGTCCCATTACCTGAGAAATAAATTATTGAAAATTGTCCTTTTAACATGGAAGTAAAATGGACAGAGTTTTAAAAGGGCTATAACTTCTATACAAATTATACGCATATTTTCAACAAATTTATACAGATTAATAATTCAACTTTTATGAATCGAATGATACATTTTTCAACAGATTTGACAGTCTAGTTAATTAGTTATTCATAAATGTAAAAATAAAAAGTTATTTGCAGCCAACAGAATATATCCAATGCACTAGTGTAGAATTCTAAATCTATTTCTTGAAATCGTTTTTGTGTTAAATAAATTTTAAAATGTGAAAAAATTTGTTTCAATATTCCTTTTATTAATATTATCAAAACAAAGATTTTTATTCGAAATTAACCTCATTATTAACAATTCTTTATTAAATAAAGTAAAAATTTAATAGGCAGACAGTGTCACTCTGCAGAATACAAAGGATTTTTTCGAAGATCAACCAGATAGATAAGCTGTCCCGAACTCCCTTAATAGCGTAGTTTCTGTATAACGAGCAATTTCTTTTCTCCTCATATTTAAAAGAGGACTTTTGGGAAGAGTTCGCTATATCAAAATATAATAGTTTTTGCTGTTTTTGAAATATTTTGAAAATATGAAGCAAAAAAAAACAACATAATTATACAATTTCTGCTTACGTAGCAAGAGGCCCGAATTTAACCTTAATTGTATATTAACCTGAGTACCAGATTTCTTGTTTGATTCATTGACTATAAAAACCAATTGAGAGAAAGAGAGTATCATTTTATTTTTTTAATATTTTTGCACCAATTGAACTTTTTATGAACTTTCGTTTTTGGTAATCTAAGGTATCGGAACACAGAAAGATAGACAGAAAATAATAATACTTGAAAATATTTTTAAAGTTTTTTGTAAAATCGTTTGAAAACTAGTACCTAAGTATATATTGCATTAAATGAATAACAAAGTACCTACTTGATATTTAATAGAAAACAGTAACCAGGGGGCTTCACCACCCCTTACTGATGTTTTGGAAAATATCAAGTTTAATATAATATTATATTAGGTATATAAATAACTTTTCGCCCGGTAATAACATTAAAATTAACAAGTAAAGCTTTTCTGTTGCATAACTTTAAGGGGTTCCCGAGAATCTTTCATAAATATTTATACACTAAATACTAAATCAGGGATGTCCAACTTTTGGCTTACACGGGCCAAATTTGAAGAAAAAAAATTGTCTCAGACCGTGGGTAAAATATTATAATTATTAGAGTTAGATATTAATTATAATTAGAGAATAATTAGAGGTTTTCTTTAGGAGACGGACTGGTATAAATATGCACTTGGATGTTGATGAAAGCAGTCCACGGTGGTTGTAAAAAGACTATAGAGGTTTTATTATTTTACATTTATTTGTTAAACCGACGTTTCGGAGATTTATTCTCTCCTTCTTCAGGGTAACAAAAAGTCAATGAAAGTAGTTCAAATCATAATTACTTCCTGTCTTCTTTGACAATGCCAAAAAAACATTATAAAAATTATCATCTCGAATAGAAATAAAGTAAAAGCAATTGATGAAGTAATTATGATTTGAACTACTTTCATTGACTTTTTGTTACCCGGAAGAAGGAGAGAATAAATCTCCGAAACGTCGGTTTAACAAATAAATGTAAAGTAATAAAACCTATATAGTCTTATTTTTTTACAACCACCGTGGACTGCTTTCATCAACATCCAAGGGCATTATAATTCTATTGATATTTATTATTCAAAAAAGATAGTTAATAATGAAGAAATAAGATCTTTATTATTTTTTTAACTGATATTCTAATTTTACTTTTCATAAATTTTATACATGAAAATAGCTTCTCGTATATGTAAACAAACATCTACATACATATAAAAAGTGGTATTATGTATTATTATTTGTTTATATTTTTTCCTGGCTAGATAATTAATATAAAATTCTAATAAAGAGACAATATTCAATTTTTCTTTCAGATCAGTATCTAATTGTTGTTCTAGAACATTCAATCAGAAAGTTTGCAAGTAGAAAATTTATTTCTAATGAAAATGAAGTCGAAAATAGACCAAAATGATAAATATTTTTCGGAAATCTTGAAATTTAGTTCCAGATTTAAGATTTAAAATTATCGAAAACTTCACAGTAGATTTTCAGATTTCTTATTTTAGAGAAAAGAAATTATCAGGCCAAAAATTGTTGTGTGTTTTCTAGTATCTACATATAAATCTCAATGTTTTAAGGAATTTTATGACTTTATATTGGGCCACGGGTTGGACCCAGCCCTTTAAATCGAATGACATTAAAGATGGATATGAGGAATGATAATTTATTTTTTAAAAGGGTCACAGATATTATAATCCATGACTATCCATTATCTATTGGCATGTAAGAACGTGCAAAGATCTAAAAGACAAGTCCTGACAAGTTTTACTCCAGGAGAGAAATTATCAATTAATTGTGATTGTTCTAGAAAACCCCAATGCCTTGTCTCCTTGTATATAACTACTGATATAGACTAGGTTAGTGTCGTAGCATATAAATTACTGAAATAATAAATATTTTAGAAAATGAAAATATGAGAAGAAGAAGAATTTTTAAATATTCGAAACTTCATTATTTTTTTATCTTATATTTACATAGTTGAGCTTATACTTTTGCTTTTAGGAATTTTATTCCTGAAAAAACCTCCACCTATTGTACAAATGAACATTTATATTTCGAAAAAGAGAATAAATATATCTCTACATATAAATCTCAATGTGTTTTAAGGAAATTTAAGATTTTATGTTGGGCCACACTCATTGGTGGGCTGGGGCGCATGTGGCCCGCGGGCCATGTGGGGCCCTGCTGTAGTCTCTAAACTGGGAACTTTAAAAGAAAATGAAATAAAAATTAATTGATCTCCCTAATATATTTTTATCTATTTATTTATTCATTTTTCAATTTATTTTATTCAATTTACTTTAAGTAAAAAAAATGTTGCCTAAACATATAACAATATCATTTTTATTTTCCTCGTCACTCACATTCATGAAAAATTATATTCTTCCAATTTCTAACAAATATATATATATATATATATATATATATATATATATATATATATATATATATATATAATACGGTTAGTTTCAATGTATACAAATGCCTTGGGGGGGGGGGGTTGTGCAGCATTATTATTGCCTTGAATTAAACTCAAATATAGAAACATTTCTTTTAGGTTTACTGGTAAACGTAGAAATGTAAATGTTTCGCTCCAGGCTTAAAAAAATAAATATATAAATAAATATTTTCCTGTTTATAATTCAAAAACAGATAGGATAAAGGATTTTGGGTAAAAAAATTCACATTTTAAAATTATTCATCTTTGTTCTTGTTACTCGCGTACAATATATACAAATATACATAAATCATTAAAAATAGACCATTGAACAAGAAACATATCTACCAAATACCAGTTTATTTAGCTATAATGAATTTTGATAAGAGACGACTGTGGGTCAGTAGCTAGAGTCTCGGGTCGCTGATTCGAAGTACGCTGGTTCGAGACTGAGTCTCGGCAGATCAGATATTTGCAGTACTCTTGGAAAGCAATGGCAACCTACCAAGAGTGTAATTGCCTAGTAACCTCTCCAAACTAGCCGTTCGGAACCGGCGTTAAAAAGTAGGTCCCGTATTTCTGTGTAAAAGAACTAATCTCACACTCAGCACAGGTATATGTGGAGAGGAGCCAAAACGTCAGGGAGACCTGATATGGCACTTA
This sequence comes from Forficula auricularia, assembly GCA_024734495.1. NCBI lineage: Eukaryota > Metazoa > Arthropoda > Insecta > Dermaptera > Forficulidae > Forficula > Forficula auricularia. The sequence goes on along the minus strand of JALMQS010000542.1, from coordinate 909,987 downwards.
CAAGAAGAAGAATTTAGATTCAAACAAAATAATAATAATAATAAATTAGATACTTTTCGCTATCTTATGGTTTCCATTGCTAGTATTGAATTCACAAAAAGTCATAAAAAATTCGTTCTGATATTAAAATATTTGCATTTCCAATGCAGAGAGCTTATTATATTTCAGGCTTTTTAACTTTAGATTTTCAAAAATTCAATTGATATTTTAAACATTTGTATTGATAAAAGAATGGAAAAATTAATTTTTTTCACTTTATCAACTAATATTACTTTATCCAATGCAAAGCATGGGTAAAGTATTGTAATCGGTCTCACGGCAAGCGCGACTTCAAAGAGTCCTCAGGTAAAGACTACGGAACCCATGGTCTCAATTAAAGTCACAAATTGTATTATTCATTTAGATTCAATTTTAGCACGTGACGGTTTTGATGGGGTCTCGTCCAGAGGCCAAAAAGTGCGATTTTTCAGGAAGTGTGTGGGGATGTATGGATGTATGTTATCGTTTTTTTCATTCACGATTTTTTCCACACCGTTGCACCGATTGAAATGAAATTGAAAACCTACCATTATTTGAACAAAATTAAGCTCTGATTAGCCTTTGGTACATATCGGGCCACAAACATTAGTACTTTATTTCAGTACTTTTTTAGTTTTTTCTAAATATTTTGAAAATGACTAAGCCAATTTTGATAAAATTTAATATCCTAATTAAGTACCTCGGGGACCACAAAAAAGGTTAAATAAAGTTTTTATTAAAATTATATTTTAAATTACTTTACCCTAGAACAGGGGTCGGCAACCTTTTTGAGACGGAAAAGCCAAAAGTTACAATTTACAAAATTTCCCAGTTTTTAAAGAGCCACTAACATATTTAATTCAATATTATGGTATTTGATTAGGATTAGATATATATAAATTTGATTTTTTATTTAAAATAAAGCCGCATCTTCACATCGAAAGAGCCGCATGTGGCTCGCGAGCCGCAGGTTGCCGATCCCTGCCCTAGAATAAGAAAGTACATTGGATAAAGTTTAGCAACGATCTATTGCAGTTTATTTTTTGTTTATTATTTTTTAACTCACTAATAGCTAATTATAATTATTATTGTTTATTAAAAGGGGAAAATTTAAGTAATTAGACTTTGAAATGAAACCGAAAATAAATGTTTATTAAATTTAAATTCTTTAGTAGGAAGATATAAACTTTTTTGGATATGGAAGCTCACTCCTCCCACCATTACATGCAAAATTTGCTAAAGTGCACCGAATACCTCTAATGTATACTGAATACCCTTAATGAACAAATTAATTAAATAGATAATAATTATTAGCTTGGCTAAATTTGCCAATTCGGTGGCATTTCTTTGTGTCTCAAATAGCCCCTTTGTGGTGAACTACGTTATAATGCTTTGACTGTAGTTGTGTTTATGTTAGTTAATTGGATAGATAAATTATTATGATGGATGGGGGGGGGGGGATAGGAACGGAGCCTTTTCGTAGAAATCAAATTTTCTTTTTCTTTTAAGGGGGATCCAATGTAGCATTTACTCTCTTGACGAAGGTTTGAAAAAGAAATTTTTCAAGTTATTTGAATATAATTATATTTTTTCATCTATCTATATCTACTTATTATAATCGGCTTGCGCGACGACGCCGACGTGATTTTTTTTTTTAGTTTTAAAACCCACTAATAGTTCATGACAAAATTAAAATGTATTACAAATTAGGGAATTTAAATTAATATTTTAAATCCCACTGTTGACTCCAGGGGGTTTCGCAGCTGGTCTCTATAAAAAATACTTATTTAAATAAAAGTATAGTTTTCATAGAATGAAATTTTATTTATCTATAAAAATCGATTTTATTTACTACTTTAAACCAGAGCTGTCTACTCCACCACTGCAATGAACGCGGCCTGACATAAAATAATTATAAACTTCCTTAAAATGTTAAGATTTTTTATGTACTTACTGGATAACATATCTGACATACTTTGCCCTTTTTTTTTGTTTCTAAAATAAGAAGAAATTAGTCAATCTTCACAAAAATTTTAAATTTTGAATGTGAAAAAATATATCAAAATTTCCGAAAAAATAATCACAATTTTGTCATATTTTGACTCTATTAGATATAAATATTTTTAAGACATTTTTGCCTCTTTGTCATAGTGGGTTACATTATTCTACATTATTAACTATCTTTTTACATGCTTTATATTAGCTCCACCTGTATGTATGTATCTATCTATCAATGTGACTTTTTGTTCTGTTAAATTCCTGCAAACTTTCTCTCTAAAAATAATTAAGACTAAAAAGTAAAAAAATTAATTAAATTTTAAAAAACTAAAAAACATGCTTCTAAAAAGTACAAAATAACGTAATGTTTAATAAAAAAGCGTGGGGCACTTTGTCGAAATTAATTAAGAGTACATCTTTCTGCGCCCCACACTTTTTGATTAAGTATTACATTATTTTGTACTTTTTGAACGTATGTTTTTTAGCTTTTTTTTAAATACAATTTATTTTGATTAAAAAATATCAATATACCTAATTAGTATATTTTATTTGCGGCCTGTCGCATTTGTTTTTACTTTAAATGCGACCTGTGCAAGGGCGGATCCAGGAATTTTTTATGGGGGAGGGGGGAGAATGTATATAAGGTGCCCGATGTATATAAGATCTACTTTTTTATCTCGAAAGTGTGTCGAGATCGAATTGTCCAAGCGGGGGCGGGGGGGGCAGAGAGGCCCCCCCCCCAACACACACACATAGAACTTTATTTTCAATTTTAAAATTTTTTAAAAAAATAAATGTTTTTTTTTTTACAAATTTTTTTTGCCAGGCATGGGCCTCTATGGGGGGGGGGGGACGGTCGCCCCCTGGATCCGCCCTTGGACCTGTGTAAGCCAAAAAGTTGGACACCCCTGCTTTAAATCTTAAATAAATTATTGTTCCACATATTTTTACACCACAGTTTATCCCTAAAATGACGGCCTCTAATTTTACTTTAGACAATGTTTGTTCTGAGATTCTTTTTGTACAATTAAACAAAAACAACAAATAAATAATTAAATTGAAATCAAAATAATTATCCTGAATCTTTGTTCACTTTTGTTTTTCTTTTGCCATCTTTATATATAGGTAAATACATTTTCCTAAATTTCATTTATGCGGTTAAAAGTTTGCCTGGAAATTACCTGCCTATGCAAATGGTGTAGCCTCGTTACTCAACGCTCTTTTGTTTGCCAAGCGATTAGCTCACAGGACGTTTACTTCATTTCGCCAGAAAACTTTTGCGGCTCATTTAAAAGTAGAAGAGCTGAATTCTAACCCCCCCCCCCCTCCACACACCCACACATTATATACTTATATATATATATATAATCAATATTTGAAACTTTCACTCTCTTTTCATAAATATCCATTTTTTTACCCCTTTCTAAAGACTAAGTATTTTTTGTATAAATTATTATTTTCTGAAAATTAATAATCCCTTATATGGATATAAAATTATGAAAATTTTTATTTTATAATACGTAAAGTTTTGAGTGCTTTAAGTACACATCTCATCTTGCCTGCTTAGCATAAAATAGTAATTGATAGCGTTTTTCTTTAGGAAACGGACTGGTATAAATATGCAATTGATGTTGATGATGGCAGTCCACGGTGGTTGTAAAAAATAAGACTATGATAAGACTAATGGTTTTATTATTTTACATTTATTCGTTAAACCGACGTTTCGGAGATTTATTCTCTCCTTCTTCAGGGTAACGAAAAGTCAATGAAAGTAGTTCAAATCATAATTACTTCCTGTCTCCTTTGGAAGTAATTATGATTTGAACTACTTTCATTGACTTTTCGTTACCCTGAAGAAGGAGAGAATAAATCTCCGAAACGTCGGTTTAACGAATAAATGTAAAATAATAAAACCATTATAGTCTTATTTTTTACAACCACCGTGGACTGCCTTCATCAACATCCAATTGCATAAAATAGTAACTTTCTCACACAGTGTATGAAAGATGTACCTTCATTATTGGTCCATAAGGTGGAGATCTTTCTTACGAATATAAATGATCGGAATAAAGACTCCTCCTACGTAATTTAAATTCGTTGTACGTGTTTTGGTTGTAACTCAAAGTACGTTATTTGGATGTTCATTCAAAGAGGTTATTTTACGTCTTTTAGACATATGTGAATGTATTTTGTAGGTATCTCAAAAAACATAGGTACTTTGGATGCCCATTAGAAAATATATTTTTTTTCTTTTTTTAGTTTTCATGGATGTAGTAAAACTGGTCTATTTTTGCTAATTTTACGTAAGATTCAGCGGATTTTTTCGTTTTAGCTGACGAAGAGGTTTCCAAAAAACGTGGGACTTAATTCTTATCTCATTCATTGTCCTTGGGATTTTGAAGTAACACTCAACCATTTTTTTAACTACATATAATGTATATATAGCATAGTTATATGTGTTTAAATTTTTGAGTTTTAGAAGATGAAAAACTCCATTTTTTGGGTATGAAGAGGATGAAATAACTAAAATAATTAACGCAACAATAGTACCTACTCTGAAGATATTGAATAACAGAAAGGACAGAATCAAGAATGGATTTCAGAAGGGGTCACCTACATATAAATTAAAATAAACTGATGTGGCCATCCACGTGACCTTACCATACATTTGGCCCCTCTCTTATATGATTTAATATTTAACCAAATCATTTATAATCATTTAGAGGGGGAGGGTCAAAAAATGAAAATCTAGACCCTTGGAACAAACTTTTAGTCTTCTGGGGGCCTACTGATTATGTATACAAAATTTGGTAGAGTTTGGTCCAAGGCCTAGATTTTTATTTTTGACCCCCCCCCCCCCCCAATTTTTGACTCTCCTTACCGGCTTTTTTTTATTAAACAGCAAATTTTAAGCAGTATTTTTAATCTAAATTCAAGCATTGGTTTATTCACAAATACTGAACGCAATAAAATAATCTTTTCTTTATTATAAGTTCATTTTATAGTACCTACCTGTATATTTCATTTTTCTTTTTGTTTTTTTAGTTTGAAAAATATTATATTTTTTATATTAAACCCTCCCCCCTCAATTTTGGGTCCGATTTCAACGAAAATCTAATCAGCTCTTAATCTCACAGCACCAAAATTACATGTGAAATTTGGTTTTGATGTTCACACAAGTTTTTGAGCTAGTGCGTCCAGAAAAATTTGGTGACCCACATACTAACGTACTAACAGACATTTTTACAAAACAGTTATTATCTCGAAAAATATAATTTTTTCGATGTTCACTTATTAGGGCTTTTTTGTAGACCGAAATGCCATGGTTTCGTTAAATTTTTTTTTAATCAAAATAGAGTCAGCCGTTTTTGAAATATTTCGAAAAATCGAAGCAAAAAACCACTATTTCTATTACACAATTACAATACTTGACCAAACCCTGTAAGCCTGTATGGTAAAGTAAAAAAAGTTGTTTGAATTTTTCGAATTTTGATTTTCTTCAAAATTTGAAGGGCTATAGAATAACAATTCTCAAAATGAATATAAGAGCTCAAATTGTCTAAAGAGAAGGAGACTTTAAATTTTTAAGAAAATCCCCTGATAGCACACTCACCTAGAAGATGTCTTATTCAGTTCTTATTGTCTTTAAGATGTCTTTAAGATGATTAAAAGATATCCTGATATCTGGAAAAAAATCTTCTAGATCAAATGAACTACCATGGTCAACTTTTAGAGATCCGAGATGGAATGGATTATTTTTAATTATTATTCAGAATTGTTGTTTTTACCCCTTTAAAAATTATTGCTATTTAACATATTGATTTCTATTCAGAATAATACTATTTGATTTGGTCTCAATTTCGTCTATCAAAAAAAGGAGCGTTTCAGAAATCAGTCTGGGTTTCCATCCAACTGGCTGGCTGAATTGTCTTTTTGTCCCAATATTACGGGTTGGGGGGAGAGGGATATTAAATTTCAATTATATTCAATGCAAATCGGATTGTCATCCGAACAAAGACAGACAAACCGACAGACATGGACATAAAACGATGACCCCGGAGTAAAAACATAGCACAAAATCCGAATTGAACTTAATTAAACCGAAACACGACGAGTGTAGTCGGTAATTAAAGTTAATTAAAATATGCTGGAAATAATCGGAAAATTTTTTTTTTTTGTTTATTTAGGGTCTTTTTCCTCTCTCTTTTTAGGGGGGAAAAATTAAAAACAAACAAAAAATAGTACATTGGATACAATTGAAATGAAATTTAATTTAATTATTATTCATTTTCAGAAACGATGATGAGTGGTTTTAGTGAAAAAAGGCAGGGGGGGATAAAAGGAAGGGGCATAAAAAGGTATCGATATAATTATTTTAAAATTTCCATTAACAAAAAATCGATTAAAAAAATGTAAAATATATTAATAAAAATTTAATAAAATCCAACCACATATTATAACTCTAGGGTTTAAATAATTTGATAAAATAATATAATAACATATAAAAAATAAATTGTTATAGAATATTATTAATTAACAAAAAAAAGAAATATGGCATGTTGGATGCATTAGAAAATGCGACGTTGCCGAATTACTACATTTTAGAGTATTGTCGAAATTTACTATAGGAGTGACATCTCTTTGAGCTATTTATAATTAATTAATACATTAATGTAGCGAATTCATTCGTCCTGACATCTATCGGCAGAAAGTCATCAGGGAAACTAACTCTATTCTCGCATATGAATAATATATATTATATACCAGCTGCAAAGCCCGCTTTCAGTGGTTAGAGGGCGTGTTTTGAAATTTTAGATTTTAAATTGTTTTTAAACTCCCACGTATTTATTTAACGCATTGCTTAAGCCAAAAACTGATCTTCATTCGATCTCTTTAGCAAATCAGAAAGATTGCGACGCCGTCGTAAGCCGATTATTTTTTTTAAGTAAAGATAGAAATTAGGTCTGATATTTTTAAATATACATATAATTATATATAATTTATTTATTAGAGACTGTAGTTTATCAACTCATGAGAAATAACAGATATTTAAATGTTATTTCCCTATTTTGTTTTTTATTAGAGACTTTAGTTTTGAAGTAACTATATAAACGTATGTTTTGTGACCAGCTTACTATTATAAGGGCCGGTTGCATGTCGCAAAGTAAATGCTTTTTACCACTAACTAAGGTAGATGGTAAATGGAGGGGCTGGGATGGCCAATCAGATGACAGGCACTGAAAATTCCTGTCATCTGATTGGCCATCCCAGTCCCTCTCCATTTACCATCTACCTTGGTTAGTGATAAAAAGCATTTACTTTGCGACATGCAACCGGCCCTAAGAGTGTTATATAGTAGTTATATTGTGAGAGTGTAGGTTCTTGGTGAAATATATTTTAATAAAGTAAAGAAAATTTAAAAAATATAAAATATTAGGTATGTTTCACAAAAATATTTTTGTGAAATCTACCTAGTATTTTATATTTTCCGAATTTTCTTAACTTTTTATATTCCTAGGCAAATTTGCCATATTTGACTGTACTGTAATTGGGCAAATAGTATTTTGTTTTAAAATAAAAAAATATGAGGCACAAGTAATCAATTTTGATATTTATGAATATTTTTTATCTAAAAGATAGAGGGCAGCACCATCTAATGGAAAATTTGTTTTAAAACATGAACAAATCATTACTTAATTATTAATTAACCAAATTGCAGTTACAATACAATTTTACTTAGTTAGTAGGTAGTAAAATTGGTTCACTGTTCTTTTCAATTTAAAACTGAATCAAACTTCAAAAAATTAAAATTAAAAACTAAAGACTAAAGTATTCTATAATAAATAAATCATTTATTCATTTTCTTATATGATATACATATAAGTATTCACTTTTCTGTATAAGGAAAACGTGAATAATAAATAAAAAGAACTATTTTAAATTCGTGGTCAAAAAGTTCAAGATGGAATTTTCATTTATTTTTAACAATTATTTAATAATAATATGATAAAACATATTTATTTTTAAAAGAACCTTTGGGATTCCCCCCGCGAATGTCTAAGAGAGATATGTATACGTTAAAATAGAAATAAAATATTCCGGATGCTTGTAAATTGTTGATGTGTAACAAATAACAAACATTGTCTTTTCTTTATCCAATTTTCAACAAATCGTGCAATTAAAGAGGAGCGAGCGATCGTCGCTCCGGAAGGAGTGGGGTTAAAAGACCGGACGGGCCTCGAAGCCAGGTCCCCCTGTGGGAAAGTTCCCAGCTCGAATCGGACCTTGAACGTCTTCGGAAAAAGAAACTCACTCAACACACCCACGTGCCAGTAAACTTCGGCTTATGCAACAGGCCCAGCCAAAGTAAAGAACTACTTCAATAGGAGGAAACCGGACGTTCCATTCAGTTAAGATTTCGGCGAGTCTTTTCCTGTATCCAGAGTAGACAACGAACCAGCCATTAAATTCAAGCTTGCTTATATAACAACCAAATAATATAATTCGGGAACGTAGAAGCTACGCAATTAAAATCGCATTTTGCAAAAAAAAGCAAGCCAAATAACAAAAAAATCTAATTAGAGTCTTTAATTCTCGCAAATAAAAATTTAAGCAGATTATTTGTTTTATAATAATTATTAGTTATCTTTTGGTAAATGCTAAGTACGGTGTTGCCGCCATGTGGTAGAAATTGAAACTAACGCAATTGGGTAGCTGTCACAAATGTCATATACATAATCAAAGAATATTATTTAATTAATAGATTTGGTTTCTGTTTATATGTCATTTAAACAGTGGTCTATCAGCTGTCAGAAGACCCAATTGAGAGAGTTCAAGTTATCACCACCAGTTACCAATTTTTTATTAAAACTTTTTGTTTAAAACTACATATTTTCTTAATTAAATACACATATTTACTAATAAACACATTTACAAATATAAAAAACGACGATTCGATTACTATTTATTTGTTCGTATATATACTTGAAAACAATCACAGATATAGTGATCGAAACATCGTGTTTTATATTTTTATACTTATGTGTTTATTAGTCTATTAAAAAAATATATTTAATTATGAATATATGTGGTCTTTAACTAAAAATTGTTATTTTTATATTCATTATATATATATATATATATATATGTATATATATATATATATTTTTTTTTTTTATATATGATAATAATTATTTTGTATTTTACGTAACTTTTTTTCAAATATATTTTTTTGGACTTTTTAAGCCTATTTTGAAAAATATTTTTCAATTACTCATACAAAGTGATGTATTTTGCATCACTATTAATATATATATATATATATATATATATATATATATATATATCTATGGAGCATTCCACGCATAATCGGACTGTTTGAAAATTTTAATTTTTTTTTCCTTCATTTTTGACATTTTTATAACTCATCTTAAAAAACTCTTCCTGGTAAATTTTGAAATTTTTTTGATCAATGGTTTAAAAGATATCGAATTTCGGGTTTTCGCTCATAACCTCTTCAGAAATGGTCCAAATTCATTTTTTTTTAATTTTTGTTTTTTACATACTTTTTAGAAAGAATACAAAAAATTATTTAAATGATTTTTATTTGCGATTTTTGAGTTTGAAAATTTTAATCTTGTTTTTGAAACTGTATATAAATACTCTTCGATTTTTTTGATAATTTTTTATTTTAAACTTTCTACAAATTTTAAGAACCGGGTTATTGGTCGTCCTATGATAATTACTATTAATTAGTGGGTTTTAAAATAAAAATTTAAATTTTCTATTTTTAACAAATTTTATTTGTCATGAACTATTATAATAGGTTTTGAAATTAAAAAAATCACATCGGAGTCGTCGAGCAAGCCGATTATTATTAAGAATATAGATAGATAGATAGATAATACGATAGATTCGAGAAAGAAAATATACGTTTTGAAAAGCGGAAGTTCAAAAAGAAGATAAATGAGTTTGTGGGAGCTAAATTAAGAACCGTCACTTCCTTTCCTTGAATCAAAAAGGGCTCTCTCTCAATTCATCTCACACTCATAATACTCGGCTTCATTCTATTAAGATAACTATTTTGGCAACGTTATAAAAATAGATTCAAAATTCAAATCATCTTCTGTATTAAACATATCCTATCTATGTATCTTATTATTATTCTTTTCAAACTCAATGCCAATATCAATTTTATATTATCTTAGAATTTGTATTTTTTCAACAGAATAAATATTTTCTTAATATCCAAGCTGAAAATTTTCGCCGAATTTATAATTTCATAGTCTGGTGATTCCCCCTTCGATATATTTCACTTTTATAATACGAATAAATACTTTAATTGAAAAAAATTTTCTTTGCGAGACTAGTAGAGATGTTGATTCATAAACAGAAATCAATGAGGTTGTCCTCCGCTTGATCCAAATAAACATATAGAGGAAAGTTACCAAATATGCGATAGTTCCCTGATATGCGACACCCCTATTTTAGCCATAAGGAGGTGGAGAACTTTACCGAAAACAATGTGAAGATTGTATGAAGACGACATTGATGTAACAGAACCCTGCTTTCGGCTGCAATGCGTGCATTGATTGTATTTTATAAAATCTCCTTTGTTGAGTTTTTAAGCGTATCATTGAAGTGTATTATTTTTTAGTCAAAGTTGAGTAAATATTCTGAAATGTTTTATATATTCTTATTTGTCATAAAATTGTCTATAATTAGGGGTGGAAGATTAAATTTTAATTCGACTATTAACTTTGAGAAGTGTCATTTTGTATGCAACATGGTTAGTTCCTAATATGCGACAGTATCTCATATTAGGCAACTATGCTCTTTATTGTGAAATCTTATCCTTTTGAATTATTAGGAATTATATCCCTCAGAATAATGGCATCTAGTAGGTAAATTTTATTTTAGAATTGATGTATTTAACATTTTTAGGTACTATCTTGGCACTATCCCATATGAGGACACCTTTTTTAAATTTTGCAGATTTGTTAACATTTTTTATTTTTTGAAATAACATTGTAATGCTTTTGGGTTTTGCATATTTGATCAATTCCTAATGATTTACACAGATCACATGTACCTAAGATATAATAATAATGCATCATTATAATTTGTATGTCTTAAATCTTAATTTTAAAAAGTGTGTCTCTTATTATGGAACTATCCTCTACCTATATAGATATGTATACCATATATAAACTTCTGGTACTTACATGATTTTTAATTTTTCTGCCCAGCTATATTTTATTTAAGGTGAGGTTATCCTCAACTTGATGCAAAAAAACATTAAAATGTTTATAAAGTGACCAGCTTACTATTAGAACAAAAAGAATTTTCCTATAAATATAATCGGGTATAACAGATAGAATTATTATATTTAAAAAAATGATGATGAAGGTCAAAATGTCGAAACTATGTACTATGTATATACCTATACCTATATTTGTATAAAAACAATCTCAAACTATTTATTAAATACCCAAAAGTTTCGGGAAAAATTTTCACTTATCAATGAAAATTTAGAAAAATATTTGATTCAAGTCGGAATAATAATACAACTATAAACATAGTGTTTATTAATGTTAATCTATATCTATCTCTCTATACTGAATAATAATCGGCGGCTTGTGCGACGACGCCGATTTTTTAATTTTAAAACCCACTAATATTTCATGATAATTAAATTTAGAAAATTTAAGTTATTGTTTTAAAATCCATTAATATTTAATGACAAATGAAGTTTAATAAAATTAGGCGGGCTTCGCAGCTGGTATTTATATATTATAAGTATTTTCTTTTGAGGAAACGAACTGGTAGAATTTCACTGGAGGCTTGATTGAAGGACAACCCAAGGATAATGAAAATCAAAATGCCATAATGAAAAAAAAATAAAACCGACTTCAAAAAACTTAAATGCAACAAATAAAATAATAATAACTTAAAAATAAAATAAAATCCACTAAAATGTATAAAATAATTATCTTATTTAGTTACAACTAAACGACGAAATATTAACATGAAATTACTTTTTGAAGTCGGTGCCAAACAAACTATACCTATAAGCGAGCCTACCCGCCAAACATACTAAGTAAGTGCGATTCATAAAATGTATATGTTTGGCACCGACTTCAAAAAGTAATTTCATGTTAATATTTCGTCGTTTAGTTGTAACTAAATAAGATAATTATTTTATACCTTTTAGTGGATTTTATTTTATTTTTAAGTTATTATTATTTTATTTGTTGCATTTAAGTTTTTTGAAGTCGGTTTTATTTTTTTTATAAAAATTATTTTTATTTTTCTCTTTTTAGTGATGTTATTAATAGTGACTTAATATAATACCTTTATAAAAGATTTTATTTATCATAATTTCGATTATTTGCTCATAAGAATTGGAGATTTACGTTATTTCGTCGTTGATCATATCATCAGAACTTGACCAAATTAATATGGGACCACCCCTAAGATACCCCCTTTCCAATAAAAAAAGAATCATCGAAATCGGTTCATAAACAAAGAAGTTAGGCCTGAACAAACCTAACAAAAAAGGTCTAATTCCAATGAAAAAACGAGACCAATCGGAAGCTAGACTGAACCCAATGCAATTTTTTTTTCAAAATTCGGTTCACAATTGCGGAGATATGAGGCAACATAGACACACAAAAAAAAATTCAGTCGAATAGAGAACCTCCTTTTTTGAAGTCGGTTAAAAATTTATTGGAACGTCACTTTCATCCTCTTAAAAACTGACGTTTCTGAGGATCATTTAAAATAGTAAATTTTCTAAAAAAATTGATATACTATATTATCAATCAAGTCAATTAAAAATTAAAATTGGAACGGATATTTGAGTGATTCATATTTTGTCTAAAATGCTTGGTTATCCCGAAACCTGTCACCGAAACGATCTTTCATATTTCTATCCGTAAATCATTCTGATTTCACTTTTTTTTCTAATTGGCTTTATCTAAGAATAGCTAGCCACTCTCTCTCTCTCTCTCTCTCTCTTCAAACTCCTAATCTCCGGATTCTTATTAAAATTTTACGTACGTTTCTTTCACTGTCTAACGGGAATATCAAAGCCCTTGAAGAACAATCGTAGAGATGCGTTGGTTTTGTGATCGGACAACACAATGAAGATGAAAAAAAATAATTCTACAAATACATGTTGGGCATTTAAGAATAGGAAATCAAAATATATCCTCTCTAAGGGCCATTCTCGAGATACCTACCGTTAACGGTTATCGGTGGCTTTAAAATTAATCTTACTGGTAAAATTTGTCATTGTTTATAGTTAGAGAGTAGAATTCAATTAAGTTTGTTTTGCTCACATTTTGGCTCTCTTCTTGTTCCTATCAAAAAAAAACTTGTTTCACCACATTCTTAACAAGTTTGTTTTAGCTGCTTTGCTCACTTTTCGGCCTCCCGAAACCATTGAAACGTGGTTGTTATTTTGTATGAAAACATGCTCAAACAGAGAACTAAAAAAGTAAGCGAATTGACAAAAACAAACTAGCTCTAATTCAGCTTTTATTATTATTAACCCCTAATTTTTAGATTATAAATAGTTTTTCGTCGCTTTGCTCACTTTTTGGCTCTCTACATCTATTAAAACAACTTTGTTATTTTTGACTGAAAACATTCATTCGGAGAGTCAAAAAGTATGTGAATCGACAAAAATAAACTAGTTTGAATTCTATACCAAACTCAACTTGATTTTTTCATAATTTTTGGTCGTATTGCTCACTTTTTGGCTCATCAATTCATTATTATATTTCCATTTCAACTTGCTTTAATGCAATCAGAAACATGTTTGTTTTGGCCTCTATTCTCACTTTTTTTACTTTTCTCTTTACTTATGCTTTTATTCAAAACTTAGTTGCTTCATTGCAATTCAAGCAAATTTGTTTTCGGTGCTTTCCGCTCTCCACTCGACTATTATTGTTTCATACAAAACAACAAACTTACTTGGATTATTGCAATAGGTATGTATTATTTTGAATGAAAACATAGTGGAGGCACAGAGAGGCCAAAAAGTGAACAAAGTGGCGAAAACAAACGTACCTGAATTCTATGCTCAGTTTGTATTTATTATCATTCGACTATTGTTTCACACAAAACAACAAACTTACTTGGATTATTGCAATAGGTATAGCAATTTTATTATTTTGAATAAAAACATAGTGGAAGCATAGAGAGGCCAAAAAGTGAACAAAGTGGCGAAAACAAACTTACCTGAATTCTATGCTCAGTTTGTATTTATTACCATACAGTATGCTGAGCAAAGTTTTTAGTGCCGCTTTGTTCACTTTTTTTGGCCTCTAATTCCACTATGTTTTAAGCCAAAGTACCTAATAAACTAGGTAGGTACTATTCTGACATTGTAATTAACATAAAATTCTATTTTCATCCATTTTTTATTTTTACTTTTTTGCTAACTTTTCTATTTTGTTTCCAGCCTTGGAAGTTTTTTTTAGCTATTTAATAAAAACAATTTTTATTTAATGGATTACTCATCAGAAAATTTCTGGAATTTTTATATGTTAAAACTTAGGTTTTTCCGGGTTCGACCACACATAAGTATCATTATCCGATTTCAATTTATTTATCATATTTAGACATTTTAAGTAAGGTCATCTTAACAAAGCCTTAAAAATGGCGAATTTAAAATATGGTATAATCGATCAAAAAACAATTCCGCTCACTCTCTCACTACCTTTAATGTCTAAAGGTATTTCAAAACGTAAACAATTACAGGTTTTAGTAGAAATAATTTGCTTCTAATAAATCCCCGTCTTAACTCATCTCGTAAACCTATTTATGATATTTATTAATCGAATGATTTATGATTCTAAGTATTAAATATTTAAATCACGAGTACGCTGGTTTAAATGGTGAGGATGGATGTTTTTGACTAAACGGCCGGTGTCAGGGACAAAAGGTGAGTGCCTGCTTGGGAGAAGATGATTGGATGCTTCGAAACTTGTTTTCACCGTCTAGAGCCATTTAGGTCAAAATTTGTTCATTTCCATATTCCTTTTTAAATGCGAGTCATGTGAAAACAGCCCGCTTCCCATTTGTCAGAGAGATAGCTGACTGACTTTTACCAAATGGTCATCGGCACCATCTCAGGGTCGAGACTTATTCTTAAATACCTGAGAAACTCAGAGAAGATCAAAGAAACACTGGATTTGAACTAGAGTATTTTAAAGGATGCATTTGTTAAGAGTTAACAAGTATTGAATTCACTTTAATTAAATTGAAAATATTTAGTTAGCCTGGAGTAACAGATTTGATGATTCATAAGGAGAAATCAATGAGATTGCCCTTTGCTTGATGCAAAGAAACATCTATATCTATCAATTCTATACTTATTATAATCGGCTTGCACGAAGAAGTGATTTTTTTTAATTTTAAAACCCACTAATAGTTATGGCAAATAAAATTTATTAAAATTAGGAAATTTAAATTATTATTTTGAAAAATGGGGGAATGATGGAATTGGAATAATTATCGGAAAAGAAGTTTGTTTTTTATTTAATTAGTTTTTTCCTCTTATTAAAAACAAGGACTAAAAAGATGATCAAGGACAGTCGATGGTGGAGAAGTAATCTCCGAAGTCGAAGCTCAAATATAATGTATACATTAATTCATGTAAAATAATTGGTTTAATAAAAAAAATATTATTTTAAAAGCCATTGCGTAGTCCCGGGCCCGTGGCCCCTGACCATCAGTATAATAACTAATAATAATACCCGCCGAAGGCCTCTTTTTGGAACTTTTTAAACGCTCAAATTATTATACAGAAATGTATGAAATTTAACATACACATGAATCAGATATCAACGATATAGAATAAAAAGTAAAATTAAATAATAACTTTATTATAATTAAATAAAGTTATCTATAGTAAAGTTGCAAGATAAGACATAGTCATTCAGTCAAATCTGAGTCATCTATTTTGCACTGGCGTTAAAAATTAAAACTTTGGTATTTTAAATTTTAAAAAGAATTTACATCGAATTAATAACATAATAATTTTATTTAAATTTAAAAAGTTTGGATTTGGGAATATTTTTTTAAAGTTAGAATATATAATAATACAATTTGATATAAATATAAACTCATCCAAGATTGTCTAAGGTTTGCTCTGGTGTTAAAAATTACCTAGTATATAATATTATATATACTGAAAACTGGATAACAGCTATTTTTGATGATTATAACAAGCAGGAAGTAGAATTCAAGCAAGTTTGTGTTCGCCACTTTGCTCACTTTTTGTCCTCTCTTCTACAATGTTTACATCCAAAATAATAAACTTGCTGTATTGCGATAATTATTCAAGCAAGTTTGTTACTTTGTATGAAAAATGATTTAATGTAGAATGAAAAGTACCGAAAACAAAGTTCCTTAGAGACTATACTAATTGAACTAAGTTAATTCTGGATTAAAGCATAGTTAAGCGGAAAGTAACAAAAGTGAGTATAGAGTTGAAAACAAACTTGTTTGGATTGCATTAAAGAAAGTTTGTTATTTTGGATGAAAACATAATGAAATAATTGAGCCAAAACGAGAGCAAAACGACGAAAAGTAACATATATATAAACAATTTACTTGTTTAAGACTGTAGTTTCGAAGGTTTGACCTTCACCTTCACCATCAGCATTTTTAACAAGATATATCATATTTCTCCTTGGGTTAAATTTACCTGATGGGACCTAGGTAAAAAGGTTTTGTTGTAATAGTAAGCTGGTCACTCAACAAACGAATGCCAATTGAGACCACATCAATTTTTAACACGCCTTTATTAATTTCACCTGTATGTCTGTTTGTTTGTTTGTTTGTTTGTTTGTTTGTTTGTATGTATGTAATTTATATACTAGTATGTCCAGCCTGTAGTATGAAACAAATAATAATAAGAAACCCCCTTTTTTCTTTCGGTAGGTATTTAAAATTTTTGAGAAAAAAAATTATCAGAGAACTACGGTATATAGTTGATAATTCAATTTTGCTATTGAAGTAATGTTGTGGATAGTTGTTATACGATTTTAAGATTTCTAAAGATCCAAAAGGCGACTGTGGGTTAGTGCTCAGAGTGTCGTCCTGCTGGCCTGAAGTATGCTGGTTCGAGACTGAGTCTTGTCAGATATTTGCAGTCGCCTCCTCTTAGAAAGCAATGGCAAACTACCAAGAGTATAATTGCCTAGTCAACCTCTCCAAACTAGCCGTTCGGAACCAGTGTTAAAAAGTAGGTCCCGTATGTGTAAAACAGCTAAACACACTAGCACAGGTTTATGTGGAGAGGTGCCAAAACGTCAGGGAGATCTGACATGGCACTTAAAGAAGAAAGATCCAATTGCACTTATTAGTTTTGGATCAATTTCTGCTTTTATTAGTCTGAATTCTGATCCTTGCGATAACTTAAATTTTGTATTTTCAATGTGAAAAGCTAATTAGATTTTAAACTCACTAAATTTAAAACTTCAGGAACAAAAATGCAAAAAAATGTCATATTTTCAATAGTTTTGTTTTGAAGTTTTAATACGTTGTGATGATATACCGTAGATGTACACAAATAAACATTTAAATTTTGAATTTTAATTAAATCACACATGATTAATTATAATTATTTATTGAAACAAATAAATACAATATAAATATGTA
Source organism: Forficula auricularia (assembly GCA_024734495.1). Classification (NCBI taxonomy): domain Eukaryota; kingdom Metazoa; phylum Arthropoda; class Insecta; order Dermaptera; family Forficulidae; genus Forficula; species Forficula auricularia. The sequence goes on along the minus strand of JALMQS010000542.1, from coordinate 892,296 downwards.
TTGTTTGTTTCAATAAATAATTATAATTAATCATGTGTGATTTAAATAAAAATTCAAATTTTAATCAAATTAATCACAAAAATAAAAGCTTCAACAGCTTCATTACTAAATAAACATTTATATATATTGTTTTTTTTCAATTTCACTTTATTAATAAATTAGTTTATTTTTTTTAAGCCACTAATAGTTTATTACACACATGATTAAATATTAAAATAAACAAATTATGTCATTTAGGATTGGAGGAATCTGGAATTGGAATAATTATCGGAAAAGAGGTTTTTTTATTTAATTAGTTTTTTCCTCTTATTAAAAACAAGGACTAAAAATATGATCAAGGACAGTTGATGGTGAAGAAGCAATCTCCGGAGTCGAAGCTCAAATACAATGTATACATTAATTCATGTAAAATAATTGGTTTAATAAAAAAAAAAAAAAACATGTCATTTAGACTGATTGACGATGGAGGATTGATATCGAATCGGAAAAGAGGTTTTTTTTTTTAATTAGTTTTTTCCTCTTATTAAAAACAAGGACTAAAAAGATGTTGGCAAGCTCAAGAAAATCAAGGACAGTCGATGGTGGGGAAGTAATCTGCGAGGTCGAAGTTCAAATACAATGTATACATTAATTCATGTATAATAATTGGTTCAATAAATTTATGTCATTTAGATAGTCATTCAATTTAGAAATATTTTAAAGTGCTTATTATATTTAGATTTTTTTACTAGGATTCGAGACCATCTGAATTTTACGAAACTCTTGAAAAAGTTTTTACTTTTATTCCACATTTCCATCTTAAAGACTGAGCAAAAATAAAAATAAAAAAAAACACTTCTTTTTCTTTATATAGAAATCGCCATCAAGGAGCGTTTTTCCGTAATTTGGTATTTGGATATCAATCCTGTTGTTTTTTGTTTTTTTTCAGAACCCTGGGTGGTCCCACCCATTGTATTTCAATTCAAATTAAGACTTCCTTTTATGCTTGATGTGAAAATGTTGACTCTGCGCGCTTGTTTAAAGAACGAATTATAATACCACCGAAAACATTTCGAAAATGTTATTAAATCTACGAAATAAAAGAGGAGAGAGAAAAAAATTCACCTTGAAAAAATATAATTCAAGAAATCGTCGTAGATGTTGTATTGATGGAAAAAATCATTTGAAATTAATAAACAATTCAACAAATTCGTGTTGTGTCACAAGAAAACGTAATAAAAATATACAAATACGCCAAAAAGGAATTAAATTAATTTTAAATTCAATTTAAACTTTAATCAGTTTCCATAAATCATGTTAAAATTGTTCATTTTTGAGGAAATCTTATTTTATTTTCCACTTTAAAAAATTCCATGTTCTGTCACATTCTATCACATTTTCATTGAGCCCCCTGTATTGTGACGTCACACTATCACTTTTATACCCTAATGTTTTTAATTGAAAAGTTTATGTTTTGCCGAGAGTAGCAGAGTTGTTGATTCACAAAGAGAAAAAAGAGGTTGTCCTCTGCTTGATGCAAATAAACATACACACATATATATCGAAATTATATATCTGTATCTATATATTATTTATTTGTTTGAGACTATAGTTACTATACTATCAGTCTTTTTTAATTATAAATATTATTTTTCATTGGATCAGTATCGCGTGGATATTGAGAATTTTTAAGGACCAAACCTTCGAAACTATAGTCCCAAACAAATAAATCATATATATATATATATATATATACAGATATATAATTTCGATATATAAGTGTGTATGTTTATTTTGATCAAGCAGAGGATAACCTCTTTGTTTCCCTTTCTAATTTTTTAAAATTATTTTTGCTAAAAATTGCTTGCTTACAATTTTTTGTCTAGATTTATTTTACCAACATTTTCAGGTTGGAATAATAATAACCTGAAATCTGAAAAAAATATTTGAAATTTTTTTTTAATTTTTAATTTGACTTTTTGTGACATCACAATCTCCCGGGCCCCCTGTCACATTTTGTCACAAATCTGAGATGCCCCCTCTCCCATTACTGTCTGATGTAATTTATGAACAGCTCCTAAGATTAGATATATATTTTGAAAATAGACAATGATACAGATTGTTTTAGAGATGCTTAAGTGGGAGATAAATTTAACCTAATTTATCGAACGGAGAATTTACCACTGCTCGAAGCCCCTAAAAACTTATTAAATTGGATATTGGATTGTATCTAACTTTCTGAGATTTGGCTCGTGATCCCGGCTTCTTTCCTTCTACTCTGTTCTTTTCACGATGGAGGGACCTTCTGGTGTATCTAATTCTCACATCAATATCATTAAAAAAAAATTACCTTGAATAAAAATAAAAATCTAAATATTTACGATATTTTTTTATAACTATTAGTTCATATCTGACATTTATGGTTAATTAAATTTTTGTTGGTTAAAACTTTGATGATTTCTAAAAATTAATATTTTCTTCTGAATTCTGTGTTTATCTATTATTTTGGGGTTGGAAAAGTATTCAAATTGTTTTTGTTTGTTTTTTATTAAAGATTTATTTGTATCAAACAGAGGACAACCTCATTGATTTCTCCTTAAAAAGAATATCAATAATTTTTTCCAAGAAAGCCGAATCTACTCGTCTCGTCAACAAGTAAATAATTAAAACAGACAATATTTTCTGAAATAGGCTGCTGGTTGCTATAACTTGTTTCACATTGAACTAGGTGAACCAGCCAGGTAGCAAAGAAGGCAGGCAGGCAGGCTTGTGTGCGTTTGTCTTTCTATGGAAATGTATGAAACGAACCGCGAAGCCAGCAACCAATTGTTGTGTGAAGGCTTCCACTTCCACACACCCTCACTCACTTCCTTCGATTAAAAAGAAGAATAAGAAAGTGAAATTCATAAATAAAATTAATTATTCAGAACATAAACACAACGACTGTTTGAATCACACACACTCATGGCCCAGAAATAGTTAAATAGTACACCAGAAAGATGATATCATCAAGAATAAATTTTACGCCTTCGACTTTTATTAAATAATTCTTCTTCGTTTTTAATATAATAACGTACATACACATTTTGGTTTTAGTTTTTAATATAAATATAGCCTACTAGCTAAAAATGTCAGTCCCCTATACCCCCAGGGACGCGCCAACTCTTATTTGCGCCGTCGTGCGAAATACTGATTGGCGCCTTTAGCATATATGGACTGAGCCCAAATTACTGTGACCACAAGATTTTTTACAAAAAGAACTAACAGAGCGAATATTAAATAATTTCAGCCGTAATTTAGATATTTAGGAAATACAAAGCAAAAAAAGGCTTGTCTAGCGAGCAGAGGGTGGGAAAAGCATCAACAGACACAATCATGTTCAAACCTGTCGAAGCACGTTCGCTGTTTGCCAGTAGCAGCATAAGACCGTTCATTATTCGCTTCAGCTCGTATAATGGAATCCCCTGCTAGTTAGGCAACTAAGTTGGCAGATCAGTTAAGGGTATATCTACCCTGGAAATAAAGGCGCACGCCATTTCTCCATTTTATACTTTTTAAAGCATTGGCGCCTAAAATCTTATGATACTAATATATAGTGGTCAAAATGTCCCTATTGACAATATTATTATTTATATTTTATTTTATTTTTTTTTAAATGATATACCTAACTTATAGGTTATGTTTTACAAAAGAAAATAAATGGAACACGTTCTGATGTGGCCATCCATTTGACCATACACTTATGGTTGAGTTTGGTACAAGGGCAGATTCCCCCCCCGACTGGAAATTTTATTGTAAGCCACTTCGGGAACCCACTGGGCCTTCATTGGGATCTAACGAAAAACCTGCTTGGAATCCAATTGGGGAATCCCAATTCAAAAAATAAGTGGCCCGATAGAAAGATGAATAAAATAAAAATTTTCAAATCATTAAATATATAATATATATATATATATATATATATATATATATATATATATTTTGAATAAAAATTCTGTAGATTACTAGAAAAATTTCTTTGAATTTAAAAAAAAAGTTTGAAATTTTCAAAAAAGCATTCATAAAAAAGTGTTAAAAACAATCTCATAATCAGGAAAAACTATTTTCAGAAATTCTAGATACTATTTTATCGAAATGTTCAACTTTGTTTTTTGATCTTTTTTGAAAATTTCAAACTTTTTTTGAAAATTCAAACAAATTTAAAAACTTGTTAGCCCAACAAATTCCCAAACAGATCCCATTTGGGGTACCCTTACCTATCAGTACTCAATTGGATCCCAATAATATATTTCTAGTCGGGCCTCTGCGAGTTGTGTCTAGGGCATGATAGATCCCCTCTACCTCGTCCCCCGCTACGCCACTGCGACTAACTCAATTGATAGAGCATCTCACAAAAAATGTGGACTATTTAAATTTTTTACACAAACCAAATAATTTTCTTCACTTTTAAATCCCTGAATCGAATCACATTTCCGGTTTGAATGATGCATAAAAAGACAGCAATGATGAACGGATTCCTTCCCTGAATAATCCTTTTCCCGGATCTCGATTAAAACTTATTTGATATTCTATCGCGCTCAGCGATTGAAATTTCCCATTCACATCGGAATCTTTATACATCAATCCCCTCTTCAAATATATCATTAAAAAAAAAAAAAAAAAAAAAACCGAAACAATCCCCTATGTCATTGCCAACTGAGCATAAATAAATCTAAATTGGTTCTTTTTCCCTATTGCTGATTCCTGGATGATTCATTTAGTTTGGCATCCACCTGGGATTTTTACGCTTTTCCGCCACACTGACTCATCATCCACCGCCTTGCCGAATTTTTCTACACCTTCTAATTTATTATTACTTTCACTTATATAACTAAAATATTACCTTGGATCAAAAACTCGAATTTATATTTCACATGGCTCTATATTTATCATTGTTAGTTGGAATTCCGTAAGAAACTGAAAAATTAAAATTAAAGACACAGTTTTACTTTTTTAATGAGTCGGACGTTTCGTGGTTTATTATTTGACTTCCTCAGCGGCTGTATTATTAAATAAAATACAATAACAATGATCTTTACACTGTTAAAAATTTCTTATGTAATTTTACTATAAAAAATGGCTAGTTCGGCCTCAAAACTTTTTAATAATATTATCCCCAGTATTGTAATCTTACAACATATTTTTGGTAATATTTTTAGTAAATCTCAAAAAACAAATTTTTGTTTCTAATTTTTAATTCAATAATTTTAGTAAAATAAATTACAAAAATTATTATTAATATAAGTACTATATTCAATATAATATAATATTTTATGATTAATACAACAAAAAAGAAAAGTTACAATTTATTATTGTATTTTTACAATGAGTCAATATAATATATAATTTTTTTTCACTATACAATCTTGTAAATTTCCTATTTATTTGTATTGTAAACATATAGTAAATTTTTAATTTTTTTAACACTGTATATAAATATATAAATTAGGTTAACTCCATTCTACTTCACTATGTATGTAACACAAAATTGTCCATTAATTGATAAAACTATGAGAAATAACATTGTATCTTTTTTTCAATCTTTCTTGATTAAAATTCATTCTCAATTTCCATTAAAATACATTCATAATTCATAATTAAAATTAAATTAAAAAAATTCAAACAATTATTAGAGTCAATTATTATAATACATTATTATAATACAGTTGTCTTTGTTAATTTAATTAATTGTTTTAATTTAATTTTAATTCGTGAATTATGCGAATTTTAATGGGATTGAGAATGAGTTTTAATGAAATAAGATTGAAAAAAATACAATGTTATTTCTCATAGTTTTATAATTAATGGACAATTTTGAATTATATTCTGAGATACAATTGAGTTAACCTAATTTATATAAATATCATTTTTATAATTGTCTAGTTGTCATTCTATTGTATTTAATATTACAGCTACTGAGGAAGTCGAAAAATAAGCGACGAAACGTCCAACTCATTAAAAATAAAACTTTGTTTTTAATTTATAATTCACAGTAGAAAACTTTCTACAGGTTGCTGGATTGTTGTTCCCTTATTTATTTATTTTTTTAATGGCCTTCGGTAACTATAGCCAATATTGGCCACCTTATTTATTATTTTATAATATTTTTGATTACAATTATAGGAGGCCTTGCGGAACTTGTGTGTTTTTAATTTTAATTGTATATAATTCGTATCCATAATAAATATTAATTAAAACAGGAATAGCAGGAAATGGGACAATAAATAAAAAACAGAGTTTTTATTAAATAGGCCAGACGTTTCGTCGATTTATTTCGACTTCCTCAGTGGCCCATTTTATCACTCTTTGCCAGAGTAGTGGAATTGTCTGAGGAAGTCGAAATAAATCGACGAAACGTCTGACCCATTTAATAAAAACACTGTTTTTTATTTATTGTCCAATTCCCTGCTATTCCTGTTTTAATTTAATTTTAATTTGTCAGTTTCCTACTATTCCAACTAACAATTTTTAATTTATATTTCCTCCTTAAATACACGTTTTTCTAGATACCCTAATTCGAATTATACGATTTTATAACTTATTTTATCTGTGTGTGCGTGTGTAACATCTATGTATATCTGAACAACGGTAAATCACAAAAGTAATTGAATCGCTAATTCCAGAAAGGCTACATAAAATTTGATCAATTGAGGTTTTTAGAAAAACGCAAAAAACTGTTTATTCTTATTTATTATTTGTTTATTTATTTATTATTTATTTATTAATTTATTGTTTTATTTATTTATTTATTATTTTCATTGTCTGTGATACTATTTGATTGTTTATAAACTCATAGTAGACTGGCTACAATGGAATTCATTCCGAGGCCATTGGGAGGAGAGAAAAAAAAAAAATTATTTTTTTGAGCTTGTATATAAAAATTGAAAATACTCATTGATTTCTATTAAGAAATATACAGTGGATAATCGGTTAACGAATATAATGCTTCCAAAAAATGTTCTTTACCCCATAGATCCCCGCTTTCCCGGTGTCTCAAAAAATTTTTGTTATAATTTATTCTTACCTTCTTAGTTTTATAAAGCATTGAATTTTATTAAATATCATATTCTTTATTCTCATATAAAAGTAAAATAATTGCGTAAGATAATATTTCACTTTTCTCAGATTTTCTCAAGTTAATAATTCTTGTATTTCTTTTTATATGGTAATATGATTATAACTAAATTACTATAATAATTGACTCTAATTTCTTATAATTCCCGTTTTTCAAATATTTTAAAATTACCCTTGTAAATCCATCTCTATATCCTTCAATTAAGTTAGGTATAAGGTTTCTTCTCAAATAATTTGTTTTCTTGATATAATTTTCTACTAAGCCGTTTACTTTTTATTTTTTTACTAAAATTCAAACGAATAAATTTAGAAAATTAATTCTTTAACTTATAAAGGGATTCCCAATTAAAATTAAGAACAATATTTTTATTTCTTTTTTTGGATTTACTGAACGAATTAATCAAATTCTCATATCGGTTTTAGCTCAGATAATTAATTGAATATTCACAAATTAAAGTCTTATTTTTATTTATTTTTTTAGTTTAGCTACCTATATACTGAAATAATTTATAAATCTATTTTTCAAAACGTTTATTAGAAATTTAAACGTTTTGGAAGAAATTCACCCTTTATCAATGTAAAATTGCAAAAAAATAAATGCTTTAAAAAGAAAATATAATAATATAAAATATAATAACTATTATTATATCAGAAATGATAAAGCATCAATAACAAATAAATATTTAAATAATATAATGAGATACTGATTGATTGTGTTGGATATGAAATTACCTTGAATAAAGATGAAATACATAAATATTTACGAAAAACTATTTTGCTCAAAAAAATGTTTGACAAATATTAGAAAATCGTTAATATTCTATCTTTTGATAATTGAATTTTGTTTGAAATTTTTCCAAATTCCTCTCTTTTTAAATAAAATTTTGGGATTAAAAAAGTTGAAATTATGTCCCAGGCTAGTTGAATGGCTCGCTAACATAGTGGGTACATTTGAAATTTTAGAAATAGTCTAAATTTTAAACAATAATAATTAATTCCGTGTCATTCTTAATTTTCAAAATATTTACCTCTTTATACTTGCTTTATATTATCTTTTAAAAACGTAACTATTTCTTCAAATTTCCATTGATAAAGAGATAATTTCTCCTGAAACGCTTGAAATTCAAATATACATTTTGATATTGTTTTATAACATAATTTATATATATATATATATAAAGTTTAATAAGAAAATTAAATTTCGGTGTCTTTTTGATCATTTTGTCTTTTTCTGGAATCTAACTCTATCATTAAGTATTTCTGAACAATTACATCTTCTTTGTTGTCTCTGTATAATTTGTATAAAAATCCGGATATCCGTGAGAAAAGTTATATAAATTTGGTTGAAAAGATTTAGAAACATAAGGTTTATGAGTTCATAATTGGCTGTTTTTCGGGTTCCTTACATAAGTAAAAGGGTACTCTATTGTGAATCGCTACAAAGCCTTATTAGGCATTTGTTCTATTATCAGAGCATTGAGCTCGAAAAATAAAAAAATAAGCTAAATTGAAATTTATAAGCTATATATTATAATATATAATAGGATTTGAAATTTTAGTGAAATCACACATAATTTATTGGACACAAATAAATAATACAATATAAACTACGATGTTTCAATCGACTGTGATCGTTTTCAACTGTGAGCACTCAACTCCGATTTTAGGTTAACTTGATAACAAGTGGCCATTTTAGTTAACCTAAATCGGAGTTGGTGCTCATACTCGAGAACAATCGCAAGTCGACCGAAACGTCGTAGTTTGTGCATGCAGTATTATTTATTCTTGCTCAACAAACAATTATAATTAATTATGTGTGATTTTACTAAAATTTCAACTCTTAATAAAATTAATCACAAAAATAAAAGCTTCAACAGCTTCATTACTTATATGTATATACGATACTATATTGATAATATATTGATTTTCCCGAATTATAAAATTTGAATTAGATTTTAAAAATTTAAACAATCAATGCCTCACTAAATCCAGGGAAGGCAAAGGGAAACCACCCTTTTGAAAAATCTCCCAGGAAAATTAGAATGGAGAGGATACTTGCTTGGAATCGAGTATGGATCTTGAAGAAGAGAAGAGGTTAATAATAACAAGTCTCAAAGGTCTTAAAATATCTAGACCTGTGGAATTTGTAAAAATACTACCAAAATAATCTCATTTCAAGTGCCAGTGACTCTATAGGGACAATGGAGACACGTCCGTCCATCCAACTACTAGTCATATTTTAAGTTGAAGAATATTAGGAAATTTAAGATAATCTTATTATTATTACTTTTATTTTTAATTAAATAACCTATATATGTATATAAGCGAAATACCACTGACTGGCTGACTGACTCAACACGATATCTCCAAAACTACTAGACCTACTGACTTGAAATTTGGAATAGAGGTTCTTTATAGGGCGTATATGTCAGCCAAGAAGTCATTTTACGAAAATCCACGTCTAAGGGGGTGAAATGTGGTTTAATTAAATGAAGATCTGTTATTGGCTGATTCTATTGTCGTGTTTTTGTTTACTCAAATTCTTTCCTTTTAAATGAAGGAATTATATAAAATTTCAAAACATTTAGTATGAGAAATAACCATTCTACATTGGATTGTTGACCTTTCGATTATTATTGGTCACCATTGCTGAAGACATGGAGGAATGGAATCAAAAAATGAAAATTCTAACCCTTTAGACCAAACTCAACCAAATTTTGAATACATAATCTGTAGACTAGGTCCAGGGAGCGTGGGTTCAGGGCGTAGGGGTCCTGGGGGGTTGGAGAGAGGGTCGTTGGGGTGGAGCGGCGTAGGTCCAGGGGGGTTGAGGAGAAGGTCGGTGGAGTCCAGGGGGGAGTGGGTCAAGGGGTGGGGGTCCTTGGCTAGCAAGAGGGCCACCAAAGGTCCAGAACGAGACGCTACCCGCCAGGAGCTAGTTGTAGCTCGGAGCGTAGCGACGGGCAATAGCTAGTTTTTAATAAGTGTAAAGAATGTGTTTAAATATAAATTTTCTTAAATTTCATAATATTCTTCATTTTAAAATATACTAAAAATGGCGGATGGTCCTACGTGTCGCCAGTGTCCCTATAGAGTCACTGCAATTTAAGGCAGATACGTTCGATCTAGCCTAAGAATTCCGAGAATCTAGATATGAAATATTTATTAGATTATAGATAAATCGTATATATTTATCCATCCCGAATCCTTTGAGGAATGTTTTGGTTTCTCTAGTTGATTTTCATCTATCTAGAGATTTTGTAAGTCAAAGAAAGGACCGTTGTCCGAATCTGCGATGCAGGTCTTGTCCTCCGGGTCTGTCTTTCTTCCCTTTGTGTCGGTTGGACCAGAGGTGCATAGCAATCGCCCCCTATAGCGGTATCCAAACCCTTTCCTATTCCACCTCCACTAGTCGATGATTGTTTGTTTTTTACGAGTATTTCTTTTCATATTTCGTAAAATGATCCGAGAGCTCCGCTCATTAAATGTTAATTAACGCGAGCAACAAGTTGGAATGTATCCAATAATGACACGATTGTGTTTCCAATTAATTGGCAAAAACAGCATCAGAAACATTCCATGGATTGATTGAATGGCAGATTGCATATTATGCAGCTTTTAATGGCAACTGGTCCTTCCTTTTTACGAACTGGAATTAAAAATCGATTTATATTTTGCTTCGATTAAGAAAGAAACCAAGTCAGCAAGAATATATATAATACTTTGCCCGATACACTGACTCACTCACTCATTCATTCACTCACTCACTCGCTCACTCATCATCAAAACAGTCAGAATCACTGGACTTAGAAACATGAAATTTGGAGAGGTTATTACTTCTATGACATAGGGGCTCAGTAATAAAGTATTTTTCGAAATTCGACCCTCAAGAGGGTCAAAGAGGGCAAAATATGTTTTCTATAATTATGAAATATCTCTTAAGGACGATAATATATCCACTTGCTTTTTACTTATAAAAATACGAAATTAAAATATCTAAAAATTAATTTCAGGATTTTTTGAAATTCGACTCATAAAGGTGTCAAAAAGGAAAGAATTTGTTTACAATGGGTTTACAATGATTTATGCATTATTTATTAAGAGTGGTAAGATATCTACTTACTTTTGATTTAATAAAAGTCTACATACAATTATCTAAAAAGTAATTTCAGGATTTTTTTGAAATTCGACCTCTAACTACCCAAAATATAAGGGCAAATAATTAAAACTTTCTCTGATCTGGATCAAATTTTGTAGTCTTAGTCTTAAAGACTATAAGAAATTAATGCTCTAAAAATCAACTACCCAAAATGAGTGCGAAGGGACTAAAGAGGGGCAAAAAGTTTAAATTTAAACATTCTGGTCCAAATCTAGTTCACTCTGTGTTGTATCTGTGTCTGTGTTACTCTTTCCCCAGATAGCACACTCACTCTAGAAGATGTGTAATTAACCTCTTATTTTATTTAAGATGCCTTTTCCCATTATTCTACAATTTGTAAAAAATTTCATTTTTAATTGCAATTATTTCATGTTTGGTGTGGTAAATCGTCTTCAAATTTTAACAGTGTGTGTATTATGCTTTTAATGACTTATATTCCAAGTTTCGAAGACTTCTTGAATTTTTGCATTTGTGAAAGAACTACCTTAAAAGAATAAGAATAATAATTAAAGTTATGAAGATTAAGTGGTAGAATTTAATGCTGAATTGATTAGAAGGCTGCCTAAAGATAAAGAAAACCAATAATTCTGAATACTTTGAATTGAATTGGTATTGAATTTTCAACGTTTCGATTATTTTTGGTAACCATTGCTTGAAGATATGGAAGAAGATAGGTTTTTTATGGAAACTAATTATTAACAGGTAGTTGAATCAAAATAAAACTAGTGGTTGATTAAATTAAAAACAAACCCATTACCGAGCGAAGATCGGACATTCAGGTACTTATATATACCGGGGTGAGTTTTTTTATCTTGAGAAGTCTTATAACTCAGAAACAGTGCATTATATGGAAAAAGTTTCAAATAAAAGTTTATTTATATCGAGGGCGAAACTAAACTAGGCTATTGTTTATCGACGTAGAACAAGCTTTCAAAGGTCAAGTTCTGTTTTTTAAATGGAACCCTATATTTTTCTTTACGTCCTTATTCTACAAAAAAAAAAACTGAACAACTTTCATAAGAACTATTTTTACTTTATTTTATATGACATCAAATAAACAAAATACACATGAATCAATTAGATCTCGAAAAAAATCTTAATAATTATATTTAACAATTATTTAACTTAATTATCAAATAATAATGTTTAAATAATTAATTATTAAATAAATAATTATTAAATTGAAAAGTCACAACAATGAAAATAAGTGTTTATAATGATATTAAAAGTTCGTTATGATCAGATTTAAGAGATTGTTTTCTACTTAATAGATCTATTTAAAATTCTTGAGTTTATTTCTTGTTTCAATCCAGTAGATAGTTATATTATATTACTATAATAAAAATGGAGTATTTTTTTTGTAGACAGAATTGAAATAGTATTAATTTATGGTGAATGTGGAAGAAGTATTATGGGGCTGAAATGGATGCCGAGTGTTTTCCTGATAGGAATACACCCTAACAAGCTTCATTTTATGTGTTGTAAATCTGTTAAAAAAAAAAATAAGGTAATTGGAACTGCAATTCATCCAGAAGACTTGCGATTAAACTCTGGAATGTCAAAGAACATAGTCGGAAAATTATTAAATTATTAATTATTATTAAATTATTTATTTCATAATTAAATATTTGATCATTATTATTTGAATTAAGTTGAATAATTCTTAAAAATAATTATTAGGATTTTTTTGAAACATTTTCTTTATTTGATGTCGTATACAATAATAGTTCTAATGAAAGTTGTTCAATTTTTTTTTTTTGTTTTTTTTTGTAAATTTAGTAGTAAAGAAAAATATAGGTGTCCATTTAAAAAACTGAAGTTGAAATACCCTTGAAAGCTTGTTCTAGGTCGACAAACAATAGCTTAGTTTAGTTTCCCCCTTGATATAAATAAACTTTTATTTGAAACTTTTTTCATATAATGCCCTGTTTTTGAGTTATAAGACTGTCTCAAGATAAAAAACTCACCCGGTATATATTATTATATTTATATCTTCGGTATTCGAGCCTGACTCTCTTTTAGCCGGCTTTATTATACATTTATACTATATTTAACATAAACTTTAAATCTTTTAAAACTTAAAAAATACCCATAAGAAAATCTTTTTAATAACAAAATCTATAGGTATATAGCGCCCCCCCCCCCCTTCTACGAAATAACAACTAATAAATTGGCTGACAACTAAAATTTTCTCCTGCTACTTTATTATCTTTTATATTAAAATCATTATTTCACTTTTGATAATAGTTGGGTGGATGTTTCTTATTTTTGTATTTTTTTTTTTTTTTTTTTATCAAAGGATCAATTTACATAGTATCAAAGTAAATTTACTAAAATAGTAAAACAAATGGAAAAGTTAAACGATAAACTTTCAAAATACTAGTTTTTTTAGTCATGTTTATAATTAAATATCAGCTTTTAATTAAATCCAAAGGAAACTATTGAATTAGAAAAACAATATAGAACCCCTTGAGGGATGAAAAGTTTTTATTCAATTTCATTAAAATAATATTTGCAAGAATAATAGGTAAATAGTTTGTATTCGGAGAAATTGTAGAATTCTAATATATTAATAATAATAAAACAGCAAAGGATAGAGGCCTAATTTATTAGTATAAACTTGTTTCCCAAATTTCAGATTATTAGATACAACTGTTTAATACTTCCCATATAATATAGCTATTTTTCTGATTTTCTATATTTCAATCAATCATGGATTAAACTAGACAATCAAAAATCTATTCAGTTCTTTATTTTTTAATAATACAAACACTTAGAACCAGAACGAACTTTCTAGGACCTTTCCAAATTGCAATATCTCCTGGCCAGCAAGACTACCGCAAAAGGTGGGCTAAGCTTCTGGTGAATAAATATTTTAGAATCTTTTATGAATTTAATTTTTTCCTTTTTTTTATTAAAAATAAATTGAACAAAAGAAAATATTTCTTGTCCCCCACCATGACCTAAAATCCGACCAAAAGGCCCTACCCCTACTACCAATTGACTCTGAACCCCGCTCACAAAACAGAAAGCCTAGACCTGCTGGCTATATTGAACATCATTCGTCGGTAATTTCGCCGTTGACGTTGACCATTGGTTGGCCCATGAGGAGCGTGGCGACACTTGGGACATAATCAGTGGGACCCCAGAAGTCTAAAAATGCAAAAACTAACCGCCCAAAATGGGGGGCGGGTCAAAGAATTAAAATCTTGGCCATTTACCAAACTCAACTAAATTTTGTATACATAAACAGTGGGACTCCAGAAGTCTAAAAAATGCAAAAACTAACCTCCCAAAATGGGGGGGGGGGAATCAAAAACTGAAAATCTTTTCCATTTACCAAACTCAATCTAAATTTTGTATACCTATTCAGTGGGACCCCAGAAGTCTAAAAATGAAAAAACTAACCGCCCGAAAATGGGGGGGTGTATGGTGAAAATGAAACTCAACAAAATTCTGTATACATAATTAGTGTGGGCCCAGAGTACTCTAAAAATGCAAAACTAACGTCCCTCCCTTACATGATTATAAATAATTTTATTTTATTAAATATTAAATAAAAAGAGAGAGGGAGAGTGCCTATGCCCTAAGGGGCCTGGTACAACAACTAATAAACTATGTATATATTGTATATTTTATGGAAGAAGTCCAAAAAAGGCTTATAATTAAATAAATAAATAAATAAGAGAGGTTGGCTAGGTTGTATGGTAAAAGTCATGCGGATGGCACATCAGAACACGTCAGCTTATTTTTGTAATTTCTATAGAATTGATTTACTCTTGGATTAAAACTGAGTAGACCTTTGACTATAAAGATATGGGGTGATAATTGGGCAGCCATATGTGTATACAAGATCTGTAACGCCTCCCTGGGAGCAAGTGGAGAAAATAAGAACAAAAAATCTCTTTTTTTAATTCTCATTTCTTTTCAAGTCTGGATGAAATATTTTGAAAAGCTGATTAAAATAAAATAATTTCAAATTAATGGTCCGTATTTGTTTTGCTGAGTTGTGTAAACACAGAAAAAGTGATAGCAATGGGCAATAAAGCCACATTTTTTGGGCAAATTATTTTGAGAACATAAGCTTATTAAATAATTATCGGAAAAAGAGGTTTTTTTATCTAATTAGATTTTTCCTATTAAAAACAAGGACTAAAGATGAATAATGACACTCGATGGTGGAGAAGTATTCTCCGGAATCGAAGCAAAAAATACAATGTATACATTAATTAATGTAAAATAATTGGTTTAATAAAATTTATAAAAAAAAGTTTTATATTCCCTCTCTTTTTATCAGAGTCAAAAATGGATTTTTAGTTGTTATTTTCTCCACTTTATCCTAGGGAGGCGGTACAGATTTTGTATACGCTAAGTTAGCATTTCTAAATGGGGAAAAGGAGGGGTAGTTAGCAATCCATAATTATGTATATAGTCAAAGGAGTAGTCTGGTCATCTTGAAGCTGGTTTATATATCTGTATATATAGTAAAACGAAACTCGAAGAAACTTTCTACTTTTTTGTCTCGAATTCTCTTGCAGAAAAATCAATTTTCCAATTTTCGACTGTTCGGTTTCAGATTTTCAGATTTACTAATGTTTTTATACAAAAAAAAAAGTAAATAAAATCGTGATTAGTACTACAGTAAAGGATCATTATTCTTCTTTTAACCTCTTTTATTCGCTGAACATTTTCATCTCGATTTCTTCTTCTCTGAATTCAGGTATCCATAATTTAATTTACATTTTATTTTGAACAAGTTTTTTTATTCTCTGTTATTCTTTTTTTTTTCTTTTTTTTAGACATTTCTTTCTTTTTCAAACATCCAAATTATATTCCAATTCGTTGAACTGGATATCTCGTTTTCATTTCATTACAAATTACAATCAAAGGCACCAAAAATATATATTAAAATAGCATTGAAATTCAATAGAATATTGGGTATATATTTATTCAAACATGAGCAGATTTAAAGGTAGTGTGGAAAATTAATTTGTCGTATTTGCATACAATTTTTTAATGACTTTTGTTTAATTTGTCGTTCAAAATAATTTTCGAAGTTGCAGCCAGTAGTTCTGAATCTTCGGCTTTTCAGTGTGATCGCCGATAAACATTGCTGTTGGGAATGCAACTTGAAGTGATGGAGTCATACCAGCTTGCGAAGCCCTGCTCCGGCAAAGTCATCTGCTGGGCTGTAGAGCTACGCCTCCTGGATTTTGTGGGATTTAATATATATGCGATGGGTATTTTTTAAGAACAAAAATTTAAAAAATAACAAATTTTAGGAAACATTTTTATGATAACATTATTATAGGGTGGGGCAGAGCACTTGCTTATTTAGAAATTCAATTAATAAAAATTACACAGATATATATTTAATTCTTTGAACACCATCAAGTACAACGTTAAAATTTTATGTTCACACAATTTTAAAATGAAAATTTTATCAGGCAATTGGCATCCATTATTAGACTGCAAATCAAACTCGGAAGTTTCGTTCAACTCTTTCCAGCATATCGACTGGGTATGTTGGCAGACAGCCTGGACGAATATTGTTCTTCATGTGAGCCAGGGTCCTAGGACGATCGTTGTAGACAAGTGATTTTAGATAGCACTATAAAAAATAGTCTCAGTGGGCTAAATCAGGCGACCGTGCTGGACAGTGCAGATCGCCCCTAAACTAGATGTCACAGTGTATTGAGAATAATGGACGCCATCTGTATGATAAAATTATCATCTTTAAAACTGTGTAAACATAAAATTTGAACGTTGTACTTGATGCTGTTCAAAGAATTATCTATTTATCTGCCTTGATTTTTTATTAATTTTATTTCTTATTTAGCAAAGTGCTCTGTCCCACCTTATTTTATTCAACTTTGCCAAGTAAAAAATAGTTCGGGGTGAAGTACCGTTTTTTCCCAGCAATTTATTAATAAGTTCATAGGCTAATCAAAAAAATTTATACTTAAAAATCATATTTTAATTAAATTTTATGTAAATTGAATATCATAAATAATAACTGTTCATCGATAGATATAGCCAATTTTTTTCTTTTCATTATTCATTATTCAAATTTTCAAAATTATATTCTTTTATTCCTTAGTCATTTTTTTTTTTATTTTTTATTATTAAATAATTTATTTGACAACATTTTTGTGCTTTTTTTATTCATTCAATATACCGTATTCTATATAATTGCAATTAACGAAAGAGAGAGGGAAAATCGAAATGTCTGTAATTCACTTTCCTTGATCAAATTAATGATTTAGACATTTATTGATTTCATATTTTTTGACATTTTAATTTATAAATAGATAAATACGGGCATGTTGAATCTTTTGCCCAAGTCACATAATGTCACCGCTGCGCCGCCAGTGTTCCTTGTGAATATCTTACAATTATTATTGTATTAAAAAATGGAAAGGAGACTGTTTTTAATCAACATTTCTCGAATTCTGTTTATGCAACTATTTAATATGATTTTTCATTTTTTTTTTTAATTTTAATTTAGTATATAGACATGGAATATACTTGTATTTATTTAATTATTCTTTCTAGAGCTGTCAAAGTACTTATTGAAAAAAATAAATTAAATTATTAAAAACCTCCGAAAATTAATAAGTAAGTTAGTCTGAGCGAGATCGTGTTTCGCTTCGTAATTTTTGACATGGTCAAGTATTGTAAACGTGCATAAAAAAAGTAGTTTTTCTTTCGTTTTTTCGAAATATCTTAAAACAGCTCAAACTATTTTGATTAAAAAAATTAGGCAAAACCATGGCTTTTTGATCTACAAAAAAGCCCTAATAAGAGAACATCGAAGAATTATATTTTTTGAGATATTAACTGTTTTGTCATAATATCTGTTAGTACTATAGTGCGTGCTTGCAGAATTACTAAATTGTTGTTACGCATTATCTCAAAAACTAGTGTAGGTAAATATCAAAACGACGATTAAGAGCTGATTAGATTTTGTTGAAATCGAACCCAAAATTAAGGGTAAGGAGTTAAAAATTAAAAATTATAAGATTTTCAAACTACAAAAACAAGAAAAATGAAATATACTATAAAATGGACCTATAATAACTAAAAGATTTTTTTTTAACCAAAATTGGGAGGGGGGTCAAAAATAGAATCTAAGTATCAATATAAGATGTAGACCCTTTAATCGATTTGTACTAAATTTCGCATATGCACTCTATATAATATTCTTATAAAATTGACTCATTATGTGAAATTGATAGTGACCAAAAAGTGTGTGTGTGGGGGGGGGGTTTAAAAATATTTCCAAATAAAAATCAAAGAAAGCTGATATTTCTATTAAAATAATAGTCTCTCTCACCAGTCTGGACCAAACGCCTAAAACGACACGATTATGAATAGAAAATTTGATTGAGTTTGGTCCCTAGATTTTCATTTTTTGACCCTCTCACCGATTTTGGACTGTTGGTTTTTGGATTTTTCGTCTTCTGCTGGCTCAAAAATTATGTATACAAAATTGGGTTGAGTTTGGTCAACGGGCCTAGATTTCCATTTTTGACCCCCCCCCCCCCCCGCCGAAATGATAATTATCTCATTAAATATTTAATATAAGAGAGGGGCCTGGTGTATGGTAAAGTCATGTGGATGGCCACATTAGTTTATTTTGTTTATAGTTGTTTTATCATTTCTTTTAAAGCAACCATTTTTTTCAAATTGTCTAAATTTCGAATGTTAAAGGAGAAATTCTCCGAACGCTTGAAGATTGTTTTAATAAAAGGTTTCTATTTAGTTATATGTATATCTGTTATATTTTGACATTTTATTATTAGTAATAAACATGCATTGTTTTAAATTGAAACCAAATTCATAATCCTTTCATTTAAATTCTGTATCTACTGTCTTTCCTTTTCATTCATTAACAGAACACAAATGATTGGCTGATTAAAAAAAAATACCTATATATAGTATAACATTATAAAATAAAATGTTGTTCGTTTCTAAGCGCATAAACTGAGAAAGACTGGACTGATTTGACTATTTTTTTTTCCGAATAAGGTTTGAGGGAAAGAAAAATTGGAAAATTTGACAGGGAAATTGGAAAATTCGGGTAAAACTGAAGAGAAATTTGAATTGGCACATTGGTCCCAGGCCAAATGAGCGCAATGGCTCTGATGTTGGCGCGACTATTGGAAATAACTCAGTTAAGTGTTTTCATTAAAAAAAAAATCTTGAAGATCTGAAGAAAAATCTGTAAAAACGCATTTCAGCCTCAATTAAAATAAAATTACATTTGAAAGTATTTTATTTTGTGTTGTTTCACGATAAATTCATATTATTTTACAACTTAATTTCAAATTTAAGCGCAAAAATTATGAATGTATTATCAAAATTATGTTGAATTTGAAGGGGCGGGTGTGGGGTCCAAGGGGTGTAGCCCACTGGCTAACAAGAGGCCTACTGAAGGCGAGCCTTGCAGCTAGTATATATATCCTATCCTACATATATTATAAATCCGAATGTTCACATGTTTGTGTGTCCATTTTAAAAGTCCGAGAGATGGCGTTAGGAGAGCTTTTTTAAATATGCCATTTATTTTTAATTTTGTAAATTAATAAAGTAAAATAAGAAAGGATTAAATTATTTTTATTTATTAAATTGTTAAATTTGGACTAACATTAATTTTTTTTTAAATAGCATTTGTTTATTAAACAGAGCTTTTGACACCTCTCTTAGAGGGAAAAAATTCAAGTGTTGGCAGCACTGGCAACACTGGAAACCCCTCCTCCGTTTTGGCTATCCTGGATTTTATCTATTTTTTAAGAGAAATTTCTGAGGTGAAAATCAATCATTCATATCACAGGTACAGTAAAACAAAATTATATTCCAAACATACTTTTGGGCGTCTCGAGACGCTGCCCGCCAGGGCAACCCGCCGAAGGCACACCCGTAGCAGCTAGTATATATAAAGTATAAAATAATGGTTCATAATAAAATTACATGTTATCTGTTGATTATATTCCGCCCCAATAACGATCTCGTCCTCTCCTGATGACGATAATATTCTTAGTTCGTGGAAGGGGACATTTTTATATCAACGTCAACGTTGTGTTCGTTCATTCTCTTGCCTCTCTCTCTCTCTCTCTCTATCTCTTAAGGAGTTTTTATTTTCTCTCTTTCTTTCTTTCTTCTTCCTGCAATCAGCTGAAAACGAAAACTACCTGTCACTGCCATTATACATCTCATTTCAAGCATGTCAGCGACAACAGGCCTCACCCCTCCCCTTTTTTGGCGTTTTATATAAAAAAAAAAAAAAAAAAACAATCCAGCATAACTTATATATTATTTTTCAACGAAAAATCTCCTTTTTACTTTTATTATTAATTTTTTTATTTTATTTTCACTTATATTTATATCTATATAATTATGTATATTGCGTTATAATAATTGGCTTGCGCGACAAGGACGCCGTAATTTCTCTGTTTGGCCAAGTAGTGCTCTCGCCCGGTTCACGATTTCGTGTGAACCCAGCTTTAAACTTGAAAATTCTTGATTTTCCTTATAATATTCAGGTAATTATTTATCAATATATAAAATTGTATCCCTATAACTCTAACTTACCTGGAAATTTAATTTAATTTCAGCATATTTAAAAAATTCGGCGTGTTCTGATGGCCATCTACTTGACTTTACCATACACCCTGGGGCCTCTCTTATATTTAATATTCAAGAAAATTAATTATAATCATGTAGGGGGTTAGTTTTTGCATTTATAGACTATTGGGGGACCACTGATTATGTATACAAAATTTGGTTGAGTTTGGTACAAGGGCCAAGATTTTCATTTTTTGACCTTAGACCCCTCCCTTTCTTAATTTTGGGTCCATATGCACCAAATTCTAATCAGCTCTTAATCTTAATCCACCAAAACTACGTGTGAAATTTGGTTTTGATATTCACACTAGCTAGCTCGTCGATAAAAATTTGGTAACGCACAAAACAATTATTATCTCGAAAAATATAATTTTTCGATGTTCACTCATTAGAGCTTTTTTGTAGACCGAAAGGCCATGGTTTCGCCCAATTTTTTTAATCAAAATAGTTTCAGCCGTTTTGGGGATATTTCGAAAAAAATAAGCAAAAAAAAAACCTGTATGGTAAAGTAAAAAGAAACAAATGTTTTTCTATAAGAGTAAATAAAAAATATATAATAATAATAATAAAAAATAAATAAATAAATAGTCTATTTAGTATAGGTAGATAATATGAAAATAAATAAATCGCCAAGTTTTCTTTTTCATTGGCTTACTAACCATTAAGGTTAAAGAGAAAAAAGTTAGGCTGCAAGTTATTCAATTGAATGTAGCCCGCTCGTTCCTATTATTAAATGCAGGCACAATGACACATTTCCCTTTGGATTAATGCTCGTTATCCAACTCATCTATAAAATTGTCCAATTTTTCATTTCGCCATAATGTATTTAAAAATAGGCTTTTGAAAACGACAAAATTAAAGTGAGATCAAGTTTCAAATTAATATACTTGATGTAGTATTAAACATGTGTATATTTGGCCCATAGAAAGTAAAAGGAACACGAAACAATTACACGATATTTACTAAAGCTGAACTTACTGTTCAAAAATACAGAAAATATATTTTTTATAATGATTTTGTTTCGTTTCACTTTTTTGTGACGTTCAGGCCCTACAGCGCCTATAAAAGTTTCATTTTAAAAATTCAGGTCTCAAAATAATCATCCGATTAAATTTTTAATACTATTTTTCCTTTTGACTTCTCTTTTGATAAATAGAGAAATAATATTTTTTTAGAATAATCCACAATTTTCAGGTGACTAAAATTAGCGGTTTAAAAATATGCTTTAACATTTTCCATTCAGTTAATTGAATGTGTAAAAACTTATAATTGGATTTAAGGGAGTTCGGGACAGCTTATTTATCTGGTTGATCGTCGAAAAAATCTTTTGATATTTCTGCAGAGTGACAACGTCTGCCTAGTAAATTTTTTAATAAAAAAATTGTTAATAATGAGGTTAATTTCCAATAAAAATCTTTGTTTTGATTATATTAATAAAAAGAATATTGAGATAAATTTTTTATCATTATAAAAACATTTATTTAATACCAAAATGATTTCAAGAAATAAGAGTTGGAATTCCACATTAGTGCTTTTGTTATATTCTGTTGGCTGCAAATAACTTTTTATTTTTTTACATTTATGAATAACTAATTAACTAGACTGTCAAATCTATTGAAAAATGTATCATTCGATTCATAAAAGTTGAATTATTGATCTGTATAAATTTGTAGAAAATTGTATAATTTGTATAGAAATTATAGCTCTTTTAAAAGCTCGGTCCATTTACTTCCATGTTAAAAGGACAATTTTCAATAATTTATTTCTTGGTAATGTGACAGACGATCACCTTCAAATTTTGGGAATAAATATTTAATACATCGATGATTCTATGGTAAAAATTTGAGAATTTTCTTATAAAAATGATAAACAGTCCCGAACCCTCTTAAAATAGGGATCAAAGTTTTTAAAATTTTAGGCAGATTATGAAATCTATTTCATACTTTCCCTATAAAATTATGGTCTTCAAATTTATTTTTTTATTTATTTATTCACAATGTATACAAAAGGTCCTATACCTTAGGTCCCACCTAGTGTTTATACAACAAATCAAATTATCAATTAAATCTTCTTCTTACTAATTACAAAAATTAATTTTTTGTAACTGAATATCTACTATTATACTTTTGTCTTATGATAAAATGGTTTCAAATTCTACCTTCACATTAAAACTCAATGCGCCACTTTTTATTTTTTAGTTTAAGTTTAAGTTCTAAAACAATTCTCGTCTAATCTAAATATTTTTCTTTTTTGTTTCAGGTGAGTGTTTTATTCTATTTTCACTCTGCAATTATTTCGTAAGTTTTTAATATAATTACTTTAAAATTACAATTTTATTATAATTAAAATATATAGTACCTATATTAATTATATTTCATTAAAGTATTAAAAAATCTATCTATAGGTATATATGTATATTTAATAACAATCGGCTTACGACAGCGAGCAACGACGGCGGGATCTCTCTGATTGACTAAAGAGATCGAATGGAAGTCAGTGATTGGCCGTGCTCAAGCATTGCGTTAAATAAATACGTGGGAGTTTAAAATAATTTAAAATCTAAAATTTTAGGGGGTAGGGGGAGGGGGTCTAAGGAAACGTGACCCTGTTCGCACTTAATCAATTTAAATTAAATTTTTTTCCTTAGCTTGTTAGCAACAAATCGTTTATATGTGTGTGAGGTGGGGGTCCTTATTTTAGGTATTTTCAAATTTTTACTCTAGCAGAGGCTCATATCATTTAAAATAAATTAAAAATATCCCTCAGTTTCAAGTCTCTATCTCAATTTTAATCTGTACCGAACAGCGATGTAAGTTTCCCATCTAAATAACATGGGGGTTTTGGACATTGAAATATCAATTTTTTATTCCAGCCAAAGTAATGGTTCAAAAAAGTTTGTAACTCTGTAGACATTATCGTATAATAGTAGATATCCTTTTTTTTACAGATTTTTACAAATTATAATTTTGGAGTCTTTAACTTACTAATACTAATATTTAGCAGTATTTTATCTAGCTGTAACTCCAAAATTATAATAGCTAAAAATCTGTAAAAATTCTGAAGGGTAACTACTATTATACGTATAAAGTCTACAGAGTTTCAAATTTTTTGAACCATTGCTTTGACCGAAATAAAAAATTGATATTTCAATGCCTAAAACCGCATGTTATTTAGATGGGTAAAACTTGCATCGTTGTGTGGCTACAAGTTAAAATTGAGATAGAGACTTGAAACTTGGGGGATATTTTTTTTATTTATTTTAAATGATATGAGCCTCTGTCAGCCTAAAAATTCGAAAATTCCCAAAATAAGGACCACCCTAGTGGGGGGGATCTAGCTTTTGTGACGTTAAATTTGTTAGGGGTGTCTCAGAAAATGTGACGAAGTGGGGTCCAAAAAGTCGAAATTTCGCGTAACATATTTGATTAATGGGCACTAAAGTTTGCTTTTATAATATCGTTAGAGTCGTTTTCAAAATAGAAAATAAAACAAACATACAAACATACAATTTTTGCTCGTTTAATAAGATTAGATAGATAGATATTGCATACTTCAGTGTTTAACAACCAAAAGTAGTTACTAAATAAAAGGTTACCTGTCTAATAAATGTACTTGTTTTAAATATATGACTATTTAACAACAATAATATAACCATATTGTGTTGTAAACGATTAAATATTTAATTTATTCTTTAGAAATTTATTATTAATATTTTACGGAGAATAAAATTCTTAACTCTGAATGCCCATAATCGACAGTGTTTTGACTCGAATCATTTAGCTTCTACAAAAAACAAAATACTTACAATTAAAAAAGGGTTTAAATTATCGTTCGTCCTGTTTCGTTTTTTTTCTTTTATATATTTAAGATCTGCAATCCGCCCTTTCACTTTTCGGAGTGAATGATCTATTAACCTGTTGTTTTACGGGAAACGAACCCACAAGACTAGTCAAGGCCAGCCAGCCAGCCAGCCAGCCTGCTGGAGAGGCTTGGAAGCTGGATCCTGACCATCCAGCACAGACATCAGACGCAAACTTGTCTCGCACAAACTGACAAATATTGCCCACTCGAGAATCAATGGATTCCACCTACTATGGGAATTAAAAAAATTTATATTTCTCAGCCATAGTTCTCAAAAATAATAAAACATTTCTAGATCTGTAGAATTAAGGAGGTCCTTTCGCTCCAGTTGAGTCAAAAGAAGTGTAGTATCTAATATTTAATAAAATAAGTTAAAATACAAATGAAAAATAATAGAATTAAAAAATAAATATTATGAAAGCCGTAAATGTTTGAAATAAAAACAATTATAAAAAAATAATTAAATACAAAATTTAGTTTGATTTATTCAAATCAACTGATATAAATTATTGTATGATTTGGCAATGAGTTGTATTTCTAATGTTTATGCTTACATCCAAACATAGCATTTATGTAATTTTTTAAAGTAAATTTCTCATTAAATTCACGGCCAATGATATATTTAATTGCAAAAAAAGAAACCTGCATGTTTCAAAAAGCTAATTTTTAGTTGTTTTTTTAACTTTATCTATTCAACTAATAGTAGTATAATTCAAGAGAAAGTGTCAAGATCTTAATTTTCCATAAGATTCTGAGAAAATGTTTACATTTTCAAAAATTTGCACGGATTAGTGTGATTGAAACTTCTTCAAAGAATAGATAGAGACTTAAACTATTATAAACAATTAAGTTATAGTTATAATCTAAAATTTTATTTAACATTGGTGGCGAAATGACCTAAACAGTCAAAAATTATTGAATACATTATTTGACTTAGACGCGGTTCATTTAATTAAAAATAAAATCAACTGGTATGGGCACCACACGACTTCCACACTACTTTCTCCCTTATTTCAAATCACCATACCAATTTACGTCATTCAAATTATTTCAATTTGAGTTTCCCCCAAGCCATTTAGAGAAAATGGGAAAAAGACAAAATTGAAAAATACTCAAAATCTTCAAGTAAACATCAACTTCCGGTTCTTTGATTTTAACAAAATTCTTGAAGTACTTCTTTTACCCTCTATATAGCTTAAGTTTCCAATCCCATAACTCTGCGACTTACCATAAACAAGATATGAACGATTAAAATATTTATTTTGCGACACTTCTACTATACACCATCTTCCTTTATTTCAATTGGATTAAAATTTATACACGACTAATAACTTATGACATTTGAAAAGTACACCAATTAAAAAAATCGTTAGTGCCGTTTTCAAGAAAATCACAAAAAACTAAAATAAATTCATTTAAATGTCAGCTTCCGATGTTCCCATTTCAACCAAAACCTTGTTGTATTCCTTCTAGCCTATATTGAGCTAATGTTTCGAATTTCGTAGCTCTGAGACTTTCCAAACGCAGGAGAGTAAATACGTACGTACCTACTCACTGACCAATGAATTCTTGGTCACTTTTTGGCCTCTGGGGACCCCGATATCCGGTTTTATGTTCTAAATCCAGTTTCAAACTATTAAGGGCTTCGATTCCTACCACCTAGAAGTCACAAAGTGAAATTAACTATTTTCATTACATGATATAGAATATAATATGTGAAAGTAAAAATTAAATTTAAAGTAAATTTATCAAAAACTTATAGTAGTTGATTTAATAATTAATTTATAATAAATTAAAAAATCAGATCAAGGCTTTAATAGCGTTTGAGGACCAAAAACTTTTCTTCTAAAATTAAAAAAATGTGAAATTTATTTGATTATTTTCAATATACCTTATTCGCATTTAACATACAAAATTTATTTTACTTTGCTCGGTAAATTTTTCAAACGATCTAATAATAATAATAATATAATTATTTATCAATCATATTTTATTAATCACATACTAATATGAATGAAAAGTAAACATGGAAAATTTTCGAATTGATAAACAGACAATCAATACTTTATCAAAAAAAGTAGTAGAAAATACTATATTGATAAATATTTAGTATAATGTAAAAAATAAACATTACACGACTTTTAATTTCAATTCGTATAAAATTAGGACGTTTTTTTTATATCCGATCTTATATATTGAGAGTTTTTAGAAATGGATTATTCTAAAGATTCTCGAATCATCTTTATTTATTCCTCTTTTTGTATTATTACTATTTTAATAGTTCCTCAGCGAGAACAATTTTTATTCGATCAAAACTCGTCTGGACTGGTCTTTGACATGCTTGAACTGGAAGATATATCTACCAGGCAAGGACTTCGAACCTTCTATCGGCACCCTTTCGGAAAAAATCATTCATTTTAATTGCCCCTTGAAACTATGCAACAATTTTATTTCATTTCGAGAACCAATATACTTGTCAAAACAAAAAATGTTTTTTAATGAAATACCATATTTGAAATAACGATAATATGAAAATTTAAAGATCCTACTGAAATTTCGAAGTCCGTCTTATATATTTATGAAAATACTCTAAATGTTTGAAATTTTAGGGATGCGTCGCCACATCCACAGCATCCATGGATCGCACGCCACTGGTACATTTAATTATATTCGAGTTTTTCTATTATTAAATCATTCATTTCTTGAATCTCATTCACAGAAATTAAAATTATTACCCCCCCCCCCCCCCAATATTATTCAGACCCGTATCGCGAAAAATTTATTTAACTAATTTTATTAACAAATAAAAAATTAAAAAAATTCTATTTTTTAAAACAGAAATCAAAAGAAAAAATATTTAAAATTTAAAACTACATTAGTATACAGGCCCTCTATAACCCCCCACCCCCGTTACGACTCATTGTAGTTCCTACTACTGTAATACTTTTTTCTATTTTCGTATATAGTATTTATGGGTTGGTATTATTTTTACATCATATATCAATACACTTTGTTCTTAATATTCCAATTTTTATTTATTTATAAATTTTGAAGGTTGGTATTATTATTATTATTATTATGTCTTTCATTTTTTGAATATCAATCAGGAAATTAAAAATTATGCCCTTCCCTAAATTATTTAGCTATTTTTATTAAAATATAGAAAATAGCATCATTTAAAACACAAATCAAATTTATCAAAATAAAATATTTAAAATTGAAAATTATATTAGTACAGACAAATAGAATTTAATTAGAATATAATTCTACCCGAAGCATTGTTGGTTCAGGCATATTGTATTTCCGCCAATGTCATACTTTTTTCGTATTTGTTTTTATATTTGAGGGTTGGTATTATTATTATTATTAAGTCATACAATTCTTGAATAGTCTTAAACCCTTTTCCGGTTTCTTAGGAAGTGGATAACGTGTTTTCCACTCATTTATTATATTATTATCCCTACAAATTGCGAAATATTAATCCCAAGAAATCTATATATTATCATTTTCATTCATCGATCGATCGTCTTAGGGGGAATAAATTCTGAAAAATTATCCGCTTTTTTATTATTATTATTTACTTGTAAGCCAGCCCAGGTTTTCTAGTATGTCTACATTACTTTGTATTAGATTTTTTTTTTCTATTTGAAATTGACTTCCGGCGGCCGTCACGCACCATTGAAAAGCCGGCCCGAGGAAAATCTTAAGAACCTTGCAGGCCCCGCCCCAACTGAAAAACCTTAACCAATCGAATATGACAATCAATTGGCAATGAACAAAAAACTCCCCCCACCACCACACACACAATCGCATAAATATTTGAATCGCTAATCGACCAAAAACCCATCAGAAGGAAGAACAAACTATTCCTAAAATTTTCCATTTTGTTTTTCCTCTGTCTTGATAATAAAAATGGCACAAAGTTTAGTTGCCAACAAAAAAAAAAAGTTTCAAATGTGTTAAAATAAAACAAGTATTTTTTTAAAATAAATATTAAACGTATTCAAAAGAATTTTTTGTTGTTCACTACACCAACTTCAATAAATTGTCTTCATTATAATTTACCTCTCACTCTGAAAGCTGCCAACAAATTTTATTAAGACAAATGTGTTTTTTTTAAATTTTTTTATGATCACATTTTCATACGCTTTTAGAAATAGTTAATAGCACACTATGTAGTTAGGTACTCTACAAATATTAGTAAAGCTAACACAGGATTCTAATATACTATAGTTACGGTGACAATACGTCTTTTATTTAAAAGAAGACAGCCTTTATTTTATTGCTCTGTACTCTAACTTTATTTATTTTCTAAAATAATTGTTTTGTCCTTTATTTTGTAAAGTCGACGCATATAACTATTTATTCAGATTGTTCGAATCATGGAAGATAATTTTAAATTGGGCACAATTCTGGTCAGATATTTTTTACCCAATTGCAGTGTCAGAGCAAAAGTTTTGAATATAAATAATAATGAGAAAGAATTTAATTTTTAGGACAGATTCTAAGATTTTAATTCTTTTTTGTCTCGAGGGTGTGAGCTGACTGCCCGGAAAGCATGTTAGTTCTTAGGTTCGACTCCTGGGGGGATGAATCCCCTCTGATATCGCAATTTAATAATATTTCTATTAAAATCTTAGAATCTGTCCTAAAAATTAAATTCTTTCTCTTTTAAAATTGATTTGTTAATCTGAACCTGAGCTGATTTTTGAAAAACATTCCAACTATTTTCAAAAAGAAGATGATCAAATCTTTACTTTTATATAAATAATAATATTTCTGGAGAAACTCCAGATATATTAACAAATTAAATTGCATCAAAAGTCACTGTCAAAATTTGAAATTACTAATAAATTACTCGCTTTCTGTGCTGATAATACCAACTACAATGTTGTGGTTTCCAGAGAAAAGAATAATGTTTTATTTAAAATGGAACAACCAAGAAAACTTAAATTGATAATTTGATTGTGCTGCCCACATATTGAACAATTGCAAAGTATGAAATTTTTTACAATGTGTGTGCATGTGTAATAATTAA
Source organism: Forficula auricularia (assembly GCA_024734495.1). NCBI lineage: Eukaryota > Metazoa > Arthropoda > Insecta > Dermaptera > Forficulidae > Forficula > Forficula auricularia. The sequence continues at coordinate 862,519 of JALMQS010000542.1, read as the reverse complement.
GATTGTATAAAATTTTAATGTATGCATTGTTGTATGCTACTATTTTCGTAATAAATGTTATAAACTTGTGAATTTTTTAAGGTATTTTTTATTTTCTTCGATATGTCCTTTGTTTTCCCCCAAAAAATATTGTCATCTTAAATCTATAGTTGAGTTTTATACTCTGATTATTATCATAAGTCAGAATTTTGAAATATTTTTGATCAAAACATCGAAATATTTATAATGATTTACTTAATAAAGAATCAACAACATAGGATTACTGTAGACTGCCTACACAGTTTCGGCATGGGCCGCCAATATAGTTTCGATGTAGCATCTATATGGGTTCAATATAGGCTGCCCATATGTATTGGTGTCCCATACCGAAACTGTACAGGCAGTCTACAGTAGTCCTATGTTGTTGATTCTCTATTGAGTAAATCATCATAAATAGCTATTTCGATGTTTTGATAAAAAATAAATCAAAATTCTGACTTATCTTAAAACACTATGATAATAATCAGAGTATAAAACTCAACTATACTAGTGTGTCAATATTTTTTGGGGGAAAATAAAGGACAGACATATCGAAGAAAATAAAAAAAATACCTTATAAAATTCATAAGTTTATAACGTTGGACTAGCAACATAGTTTCGATGTAGCATCTACTTTATATGGCTGCCTATATGGTTTTGATAAAGTATTCCCATTTCATTTTGATGTGGTTCCGATATAGGGAAACCTACATATAAAGTTCCAATACGTTTCGTGGTGCTATTTCAACCTACTTTAAAGGCGTCATTGATATGAAACAACAATACTCCTTTTGTTCAAAAAATACTTGGTCACCTTAAAAATGTGTATTATTGTATTTGTTACGTTTTTCTTTTCTATATGGGCAATATGCTAAAACGTATAATAGTAAGTAATGTCAGTGAAAAACCCTGTATATTTTTTCTTATAAGCATACATATTTAAAATTTTATCAACTAAGTTTGCGGTGTTTTGTGGTTTCCCTGTTGTTAAATTCACTCTGTTCCGGGATAATAATTATTAATTCAAATTCACCCTTGAAATAAAAAAAAGGTGTGTCTTCGCAACTCTGTGTAAATTTAAAACAACTAGCAGCCAGACCATTCAACACAAAGTAAATATATTATGATTATGACTAAGTAGTTAAATTCAAAAAGTAGTTAAATTTTTGTCCCAATTCCAAGATCAAGATTAATTCTTAAGCAGGTGGCAGAAAAAGAGTGAGACAGAGAACGTAAGCAAGTAATTTCCGAGTTTTTGAAATTCCTTCCAATTTCTTAACAAAAAAACACACAAATGTGTGTGTAATTTTTTCAGATTTTATAACAATGAGTTAAATAAAGTTTCTCGTTGATGATTGGAACGTTTTTTTACGACGCGCGTGTTATAAAACGCGTCTGGAATGAAAACGTTACTTAAGGGGTGGAGGAATTTTCAATTGCTTCTGGTTTGTGGTTTGTCTTTTATAAATCGGCGTATCTGACGTGGAATTGACATCCCAAGCACTTTTATCTCAAGCATAATAAATACAACATTGTTTACACACCCCCTCGTTGAACATTTTTAAGCTCTGACACATAACCATTCGGTTTATTTAATTCTTCATTTACTCCTTTCTTTTTTTTTTTTTTTAACATTTCAAAGTTTTGAGATTCTCGAGGCGACAGGTCTAGTCATTTTCTTAGTTGATGGTTGCACTTTACGTCCCATAAAAAATCTCCTCGGTATAAGGGCTTAACTAGGTTATCTATATGTCACTAGAGGAACAAGAAAGAAGAAGCTTTAAAGCAAAAAACCCTCTCGAATACATTTATGTCACATCAGAAATAGATTGCATTTTCAATCGCCATACGTTTTTTTATAAGGGTTCCGTATAAACGTAAAACGGTCCCCATATTAGTGTTGCTTTAATATCTGATGACTTTAGGTTGTAAACTAAACAAAATTAAAAAGTTGAAATTTACATGTTTTTCAATTACCCTTAACGCAGTGGTTCGTAACCTTTACAGTTTCATTACCCCAGTGAACAAGCTGTCTTTACCCCTTGCTAGAAAAATATCCATCCTCGCCTCTTTCCGTCCCGTAGCGGGAAAATTTACCGTAAATATATATTAATTAATCTGATTACCCCCTTCAATTAGATATTTAACCTCCATGGGGTAAATACCTCAAGGTTAGGAGCCACTGCTCACATTACTAAAAATAAAAGCATTTATTTTCATTAGATTTCAAGCCAAGGTGGCCATAAATTAGGTACGCCACACAGTAAGAGGGGAGGGGGCATCTCAGAGTTGTGACAAAATGTGACGGGGGGTTCCGGGGATCTTAAAAATGGTGATGTCACAAAAATCAAATTAAAAATTTTTAAATATATTTTTTAGATTTCAGGTTATTATTATTCCAAACTGAAAATGTTGGTAAAATAAATTTAGTCAAAAAATTGTAAGCAAGCAATTTTTAGCAAAAATACTTAATTTTTTTTTATTTTCAGATAGATAAACCATTTTTCCTATATTTAAGGGTTCATTCCCTGAAAATAAAGCCCTTTAGTTGAGTTTAATTTATAAAAAAAAAATATACAATTATTAAATTATAGGGTATAAAAGTGATAGTGTGACGTCACAATATAGGGGGCTCAATGAAAATGTGTACAGATACAGGGGGTCTAAAAATCTTGAAATTCGGGTGACGTAATTTAAGGACAGCCCCATAGGCGCTGGAGTTGAAATTTTTAGGGGGGGGGCTCAGAGAAAAAAAATGATGTAGGGAATGTTTTAAATTTGTATTAAAATGTAACCACAAAATAGAACTGAAAAACTTTTATTAAAATTAATCTATTGTTAAATATTATATTCAGGGGTGCCCACGGGGGTGGGGATCGAAAATTGTTGCAAAAAATCCAAAACTCAAAGAGGGTACGGATAAGAGAATAAAATAATAATGAAATAAAAATTTGGTTTTTAATAAAAAATTTTATATTGTGTTCGCAAAATTTCACAAATTATTATTTGATTCTCCAAGACAAATAGAGAGTGGAATCAAAAGTTAGATAAATAAATACATGTAATTAAAACGTAATTGAAAGAAGTAGAGTGCGTGGTATTGGATTAGGGGGAATCCCCTCTGCTGGTATAAGTATTTGGCGGGAGACTGTAGGAGACTGTCGGTCGGGGGGTAAGGGTAAGGTCCATCCAGGCTGCGCCGCTGCATTTCCCGACCCTGGGCAAAGCCATTGACACAGCGGAGGAATGTGGCCTTGGCGGCGCAGCAGCCACTGTGCGAAGAGGACCGTCGAGGAAGTGGCGAAAATAACATTCGCCACAAGCTAAGAAGAGAAATCAAGTCCAAACAAGGGTGGAACCCGTCCAGGACAATGGTCCATCCAGCAGCATCCAGCCAGCCAGCCATCATTCAAACGCGATAAGCCCCGGCTCTCAGGTAGGGCAGCGCGCTTAAGGTCAACAGTTCAACCAGTTCTTACCCGGGCCGGTCTCGCCAAATTTTTGTTATCATCCTCTTCATTAAATAAATCGAAGAATAAAAATCAAACCATCTTCTCCGGCTTCATTTATACTAAATCAAATAAAATTCTCGAGAATTTCGATTCTAATCTTTTCTACAGATCAAAAAGATTGGAAGATTAGTTGAAGATGATTCAAAGAAATACTATAATATATTTTTTCAAATTTCAAAGCTATATAATTAAACAATTCGAAGAAATTAATATTCAAAATATTCAGAAGAAAAAAACCTTTTGTGATTTATAATTGAGGAAAAAAGTAAGCGAAAATTTATAGAGTTCTTGTATATTTACTTACAATATACATAATTATATAACTTATATTTACTAGAAATGTCAAAATGTTTCATTTTTTTTAAATTTCATATATGTATGTAAAATAATTATTAATAGGGTAGATATTTTTATTTTAAAAAGTAATTTATTTGAAGTATCTTTTTTTTTTTATTTATTTAATGTCACCGGGAACAAAGCCCATTTAGACAGCACATAAGTAGAGTGTTAGTAGGGTTAGTGAGGGAACCGAGTTTTCAGCCAGATAGAAATTTTTATTTGCCAGCTAGGATCGAACCCCGGACCCCGACCTCAACATCGTCATAATCGATCGATGCCGACGCCGAAGCCAGTGCGTTAGCTGACTGAACTATCCGACTCCCTATTTGAACTAATTTTTGGATAAAAATTAAATTATACTCTTTTGAAATCATTTTTTAAAATATAAAATTAATAGATATTATAAAACAATTAATTATTAATAAATATATTATATTTGAACGAAATTGAATAATTAGTATTGAAGAAAATAGCAAAAAAAACATCGCAAAGCGTCTAAAAAACGAAAGTTTATAAAACTTTTTGAAAGTTAAAAATTCCAAATGAAACGAAATATTGACTTGTGACATGGAGATGAATTTTTAAGTGCTAGTTCTCCAATGTATGTGATTTTGACATGTTTTTGTTATATTTTTGCAAGTTCTTTAAAAACAACTGTACTGGGTAAATAAAAAATCACTCAATTTTGACAATTTTTTAGTTTTATTGTTTTTTTTTTCTAGATTCTTGAGCGAGCTCTAAATTATCTTTTATCGAGATAAATTTCGTGAGGGGTCTTACTAAAACATGAAATACTAATAATAGTTTTTTCTTTCTCTTGACCTTTAATTTAGGAATTTTTAAGCTTTATTCAACAAACTTCAACGTCAATTTATTACACGTATATAGAGTATGAAAATTTTATGACTAATGCTTTTTGCTTCTTAAGACAAATATTCCAAGAGAGGGGGGATTCCCCTTGAATCCCTACCCCTATGCACTCTACTTCTTTCAATTACATTTTAATTTACTCTTTCAGCATTAAGATTTAATATTCGAGGGGCATACTTGGTGGGGGCCAGGGGGGGCGGCTTCCTTTTGTTTCCGATGACTTTCCACTTTGTCAATTTAATTCTCTTCTCAAAAGCAGCTTTTAAATTCCCAGTATATATTCGACAAGTACTTATACTATTTTCTTGACATATTACACGTACATATATACACCAATTCTCTATTTTAATTAATAAATTAAAAAGTTTTGAATGTAAAATTTTCTTTTAACTTAAAATTATTGCTATATAACGTTTTAATATTTTGACCTCAGAAGGGGGTTTGGAGGGAGGGGGCGCACTAATGAAAATGATCAAATAACTCCTAAACTATTAAATCTAAGGCACATTTTGTAATGAGCAAAATTGTAGGGGGTGTGATTTCTAACAACTTTTGTTTAAAAAAATTCCCAAAAAAAAGGGAGAGAAGGTCAAAAAATAAAAATTCTTGCCCTTGGAGCAAACTCAAACAAATCTTGTATACCTAATCTGTGGGCCACTAGAAGGCTAGAAATACAAAAACTAACCACCCAAAATGGGGGGTGGGTCCTGGGGGTGAAGTTTCAGGGGGAGTGGATCCAGGGGGAGGAGGTGGGGGGTCTGAGGGGGTTGGAGAGAGGGTCGGATTGGGCGTGGGTCCAGAGGGAGTAGAACCATTAGTCAGCTTCTGGCTGTACTTTCAAGGAAGTCCTGATTCCCTATATTCCCATTTAAATATATTATTATTTTTTTCCAAAAGGATACAAGAAACACTACTGATATTGAGATGACACGCGCCAGTGTCATGGTTAATCGGTGAACAACAACATTTCTCCACAAGATTGTGTTTCTTATTCACCAACTAGTTCGCACTTAATAATTTGATGTATTTTAAACAGATGTCACTCTTATCCTGATTTTCTGTAAATTTTTCTTTTTTCTAGCTTCTTTATATAATCACATAGTTTTTCATCCGCAATAAATTAATAATATTATTAATTTTCCTTATCTGGTTTCAAGCCAAAATCTAAAATAAGAAAGAAACCATTGGAAAGAAAACTCGCTCGCCATGTTTTTTTTTTTTATTAATCCAGTTGATAAATAATAGCCAGGCTGTAGGATTTTCAGTTTCACCTTCACCTTAAACTTTGCTAGATAAAAATAGCTAAGGATTTGGGCCCCTTTGGCCTTTCGCACGCTGGAGCTGGAGCCTCTCGTTCTAATCGGCATTTCCGACTGCCTCTAGTCTCACCATAGAGGCTAGAAGCAAGACAGGCCCATGAATTCCCTGGTCCTCGAACATCAATCATCATTACTAGATGCTTTTTGCAAACTTATATCAAAATAAGCTAAATAAAAAATTGTTAAAAAATCCCTACTTTAAAATTGTAAAAGAATTAAAAAATACATGAAAATGAATACCAACCAGTTAATTAAAAATGTTTATAATTATTATAACTTTTCGGGAGAATTTCTTGCTTTTTCAATTTTTTAAAATAGGTATAATAAAGTAACTACTTGTATTGTTTGACACACACACGAGTTTTGTTTTGATTCACACATCAGAGTTTTGTTTTGATTCCATTTTTGAAATAAATAGATTTGAGCACTATAACAAACTTTCTGTGAGTTTTTGTTTTTGTGTTACTATATGAACAAATCAGACATTCATAAGGAAAGCATTCTTGAAACTGATATTTTTCCAAATGGTTCAAACTTTTTTTCTCTTTATTTGAGACTTGTTCAGGCGATTTATAATTTATAATATTTTTTAAATTTATTTTTAGGCCTTTTTTCTTTTCAATATATAATATATATATATACAGAATATTTGTTATTAGGATTATACTAAAAAAGCATCCAAGATTTGCCACACTGGCGTTATATGATGAGTTTAGGGTACTGAATTTAAGACAATTATTCCTATTGAATGCTTGTATTCATTTATATAGAATAAATTGTACAAATTACAATTTGCATTATTACCCCACACGTATATCTAGCAGAACAAATATAATTTTGCCCAGGATTAAAACTGAATTATACTCGAGACATGCTCAAATTGTTGGCCTGAGAATGGCAATAAAGTATAGATATAATTATGATCAATTTAGAAATGTTAGACATATAAAGAGTTTTTTAATTAATTCTGGCTTTCTAAGAATGTGATTTTGTATGACGTTTTTATTTTATTTTATTTTGATTTACTTTATTTTATGTTGTTTTACTTTTTAATTTGTCTTTGTTCTTTTATGTCTTTAATTTAAAGTAATTTATTAAATTTATGTTTTTGAATTTTTCTGTTAATTTTTCTTAAAATTTAACCCTCGACTCAAGATTAATCTTACAGAGGGTTAAATTTTATTTTATTTCATTTTAATATAATACATATAGTTGGGTTCATGATTTGAATTTTGATTCTAATTTTAATTGATAAATATTGTTAAGGTTCAATATGTATTAATATATATGTAAACTGTGTATGTAACTGAGCCAAATAAATGATAAATAAATAAATAAATATGTAAACTATAATAAAATTTACTTGTCATAAAATATTATTTAGAATTTTTTTAGGAGTATTTTCTATTATTTATTTATTTCTTAACAGAAACAAGGCCTGAACTCCCTGGTGTTCTTTTGCTTGTTTGTTTGTTTGATAATAATATTTAATAAAAAAAAAATACCACCCTTAAAACATGTTAAATATAACAATATATATATTTTTTTAATTTTAATTTGACCTTTAGTTAAAGAAAAAATATTTAATTATAATTTTTTTAATATTTAATCAAGGGTTGTTTTTATAAATACATTAATTTGGCTTAGAGACCCCGCCCTCTTTGCAAAACCTCGCTATGAATGTGACTGCTTTGATCTAATTCCAATTTTCAGGTTAGCTTTTGAACTAGCTTTTTAAAATGACCCTGCCAAGAACAATTACACACTCTACTTGTGGTTTTTAAATAGGTCGCGAATTTAAGCAAATAAATCCTAAATTAAAAAAAAAAATACAGTCTATCTGCAAAATTTGCAAAGAGAATTTAGTCTTGAAAAAGTTTCCGCTTTATGTGAGGGTCTAATATTATCGTTAGGTTAAAAATAAAAAATATTTTTTATTTTTTATCAGAGAGTGTGAAGTATCCCTATAGGTCGTTAATAGAATTAAGTATAGTTTTTAAAACTTATTTCGATTTAAGTTAGCAGTGTAAAAAAGTTACAAGGTTTTTATGTGATTTTTGGACACGCTCAGTTTTATTCAAATACTTAAATTAAAATTATGAAAAAATTCCACAAATTCACTTATCTCATCAATTATAATGGCCCAGTAATTTTTTCATTCAATTAAAACGATTAGTATAGGTATTACCTTATATTATTTTTAATATTAAATTCGAGTTAAAATGTCGATTTTTATTTGCATTTAATTAATTTTTTGGCAACGTTTTGACATCGCTATGCACGAAGTTTTGAACTTGAAATTTCAATTAAAAATAATACGGAGGTTCTTTCATGGCCCTTTTAAACTCTGAAGAAGGCGAGAGGATCCTCCAGAACGTCAGGTTTTTTAAGAGGATGACGTTCTAATACATTTTATCATCCACAAATTGTGGCTTTCATTATTCTTGGGCTTTGCATCAACTTAGCATTGATAAGTGTACCACTCCGTTTTAAAAAATAAATACATACATCTAATTAATTAAATTTAGAAATTTATTCATTATGAATTAATGTATACATTGTATTTGAGCTTTGACTTCGGATATTACTTCTCCACCATCGACTGAAAAATCGACTAAAAAAAACCTCTTTTCCGATAATTACTCCTAATCCCCCGTTCCCCTTTTCCTATCCTCCCTCCATCTCTTCTCTAATTAATTAATAAATTTTTATAAATTTTATTAAACCAATTATTTTACATGAATTAATGTATACATTGTATTTTAGCTTCGACTCCGGAGATTATTTCTCCACCATCGAGTGTCCTTGATCATCTTTAGTCCTTGTTTTTAATAAGAGGAAAAAGCTAATTAAAGAAAAAACCTCTTTTCCGATAATTATTTCAATTCCATTATTCTTCCTCCAACCCTCTTCTCTAATTAATTAAATTTTTATAAATTTTATTAAACCAATTATTTTACATGAATTAATGTATACATTGTATTTTAGCTTCGACTCCGGAGATTATTTCTCCACCATCGAGTGTCCTTGATCATCTTTAGTCCTTGTTTTTAATAAGAGGAAAAAGCTAATTAAAGAAAAAACCTCTTTTCCGATAATTATTTCAATTCCATTATTCTTCCTCCAATCCTCTTCTCTCTAATTGATTAAATTTATTATTAAACCAATTTTTTTTTACGTTAATTAATGTATACCTTGTATTTTAGCTTCGACTCTGGAGATTACTTCTCCACCATCGAGTGTCCTTGATCATCTTTAGTCCTTGTTTTTAATAAGAGAAAAAACCAATTAAAGAAAAAAGCCTCTTTTCCGATAATTATTCAATCCATTCCATTTCTTCTTCCCCATTTCCTAATTAATTAAATTTTCTAATTTTTATATATAATAATTTTTGTAATAAAATTATAGGGGGTTTTAAAATTAAAAAACAAAAAAAAAAACAATTATTATTAAAATGAAATTGAAAAAAATTAATTATACATTTTTATTAACACACCCACATGTGAATAATTAATTCAATTAAGAAAAAATACTCAATTTCAAGTTATTCGAAAATGAGACTCTGACACATGAATCGTTAGAGCCGTTTTCGAGAAACCGATTCTATATATTATACCATATATACGGTATATTAAAGAATTACTCATCTAATCTATCTAAATCTATACTAGTCTATATTTATATCTATATCCATATCTAAACTAATATTTCAAGCTGGTGAGTTTGTTGGTTTAAAACAGTGATGCCCAACCCTTTTTTGTCCGCGGGCCGGATTCAACATGACATAGGATCTCGCGGGCCGGATTCTTTATAATTGTATATCTTAGCGGCACCTTTAATTAAAAATTCGCAACATTTTCAATGAATTTGAACTATATTTTACAAGATTGTCAGTGACACTAAAAATATTGATGTACATAATAATGTAGAAATTTTTGATTTTAATTATCAATATGATTTATAATTTTTTTAGATATTTTACAAAAAATACAAATTTAGTGTCAACTCGCTCGCGGGGCGGATTGAGCCTCTTCGCGGGCCGGATCCGGTTCTCGGGCCGTAGGTTGGGCACCTCTGTTTTATAATATCTAATCTCAGGAATTGGTAATCCGATTTGAAAAATTATTTTGCATTAGAAAGCTCGTTTATTCATTAAGGTTTTAGGCTATATAACTTCATGCTACGACCCTGAGATACCCCTTTTCGGTCCCTTCAAACCTTCTTCTTCTTCATTGGTAACCAAGAAGGGAGGTATCCACTTGGCTAACAAGAGGGCTGCCGAAGCTAAGTTGAATATAATAAGAAATCTTTATTAAGTACAGAAACTTGAAATGCGAGCACTTGTCTGGGTTTTTAACATTATCCTGAATTCAACTTAACCCTTGATGATGCAGAATATCATTTTTAGACTATAGGATCGAGGAACTAATGTTATTTCTCAATGATTTTGATTGTTTCTAAGTGGAGTTCGCCGGCTGCCTTTCATTTCCGATAGCAACGGTTCCACCCTACATAAATTTGGCGATAATTTCTGCCTGTTAGTGAGTCATTGGCAGCTCAATTAGACCAGGCGGAACAGGCAGAGGTCAAAACGGAGGAGCATGGTCTCACACGACCGCCAAAAACGAGACAAGTGTCATCTCGTCGCGTGTCCAAGCCTCAATTTCCTTCTTCAATCCAATGGAACAAGATAGATAGATTGCACTTAAGGCTTATCAAACCGGCCATCAACCCTGCTGATTGCGTTTTTATTCAGAATTAAAATCTATTTCAAATAATTTTAAAGACAAGATTTGTTTCTTCCTGAAGTGAAATTGGAATATTTTGAAAATTTTATAAATTTATAATTTATGTCTATCTAAATGTGAAATTTCGTTTTGAGATTATTTATTGGTGTTTTTTATATAATAACTACTTACAGAAGATTATATTTACTCGGAAATTGTTGTATGAATATTATTTTTAATTAATTATTGTTAATTTATCCAACTACTTGTCTTGTTTTGATTCACACATCACTTTTGTTTTGATTGAGCCCTTTGATTAATTCTTATTCACTCACCTATTAATTATCAAATTAATTTAAAAAAATCTCAAAATGATTTTCACCAAAGTTGAGACTTAATCGTTTTTTGTTTGTTTTTAAATTAACTATTGCTAATTTATCCAAGTACTCTATTTTTGACATACATACTAATTTTGTTTTCATTTGCACACCTGTTTTGTTTTGATACTGGTTTTTCTACTTTACTCGAAATATCACTTCAAAACTAATATTATTATTATTTATAATATATTCTTTTTTGTGACTAAATTAAAAAAAAATTATATTATAAATTTCTTGAGTAACTTAAAATTTACTTGATTCGATTTCCGAGCTATAGATTTTTGTATTAATTACATTTATTTTTTTAGTAATTTACTAAAAACTAATTTACTAATTTACTTTTTTAACAAATTTTATTAAATTATTTTCTTCAATTATTGTTCAAGGACACAGAAATAATAAATAAAAAAATTAAAAAAAATTTATAAACAATTACTTTACATAATTATTGTACTTTCAAAAAAGTATTATTATAAACAATTATGGTAGTTTAAAAAAAATTATTTTTATAAGGAATTACTTTAAATAAATAATTTTTTGAATTATTTTATTTATTATTTATCTGTGATCCTTGAACACTTGAAGAAAATATATTACTTACCGTAGACTCCCGTATAACGAGCTCCCATAAAACGCGAATTCGTATAACGCGGCGAAAATATTATACTCATATAACTCTTGAAGTTTCATAAATTGATCTGATAATATATGTCCCGTATAACTCGATTTTCCATTGTGCAGAACGTATCCCCGTGTTTTACGGAAGTGTTAATCTACTGTACTACAAAGTCACTTAAGTATTTGAAGAATAAATTTATTTAATAATTTTAAATTATTTTTCTGAAAATTTCATAAATTCGCTAACACTCGTCCATCATCTCAATCTCGGTTGAATATTCTCCATTTGTTTTGAATATCCAAATAATGATGTTGCCTGGTCATTAACGGTAGATTATGAATAGAACCATGGTCTTTTATTCGAAAAGATATTAAGGATTAAAACGGGGTGCTTAGATTATATAGAAACGAATTCCGGGTAATGGAACCAAAAATTCGAGCCTTTGAATCATTAGACGAATGTGTCTATTAGCAACTGACAGTAAAATTAGACTTGAGTCTATAATAATAATTTAAAAGCAAGGATGGGGGTGAAAGCGCAGGCTAAAAATCAAACAGCAAGTCAAATATTTAATCCCGCAGCATAATTATTTCTGCCAAGTGTGGCATCATCATCTAAACTGAAAACGAACTCAAACACACTCAGGATTAATGTTTGTGCTTTGTTAACTGAGTGGAAGCCAAGCTTACAGGGGTGGGATTAACTTTTGCCGCCGTTTCTCAATGGGTGTAATTAGCCAGGCAGATTGGGAACGAACGTTTGTTTCTCTTTGTTTGAGGCTTGATTCTTCATCAGTTACCACCTCCCTCCCGCCTCGACATCAACCAATCTCTTACCGAAATGTTAATTTACGATTAAAGCTTTGAAGTGGGAATTTAGAATGATTAAGAAATAAGTATAAGGAAACACCGTGAAATAGTTTCCTTTCAGTTGGAAATTCATTCACTCGTCACTCGAGTAGAAATTAAACTATAGTAGCAGATTTTCCAATACCTATATGATAATTATAGTTTTAGTACTATTATTGGATAAAAATACTTGGTAGGTTTCACATTAAGATATAACGAATATACTAAATAATCAATTAGAAGTTAAGAAAAGTACAATCATTGATTACATTCTTTAAATATTTGCAAATTTGTTTTGTGTGTAAATTCTCCTTTCTCAGAAGACCATTCAAAATTAAACAAAATAGATTTCCTACCCTTCTCCCTCCACTAATTTTAAATATTTACCCTTTTGTTATCTTAAAAATAAATTTTACCATTGAGTTGTATTCAAATTCGAAATCCTCATTTCTCAGAAGGCCATTCAAAATTAAACAAAATAGACTTCCTACCTTTTCTCCCTCCAATAATTTTAAATATTTACCCTTTTGTTATCTTAAAAATAAATTTTACCATTGACTTGTATTCAATTTCGACTTATCCAGGTCAGTTACCTTCTGTTTCTCCTGAAGATGGGTTAGTCATCCGAAATATATATATCGAGATTAAAGATTCTCCAAAAATAAATTCGTTTTATTTTTTTATATCTTAATGTGAAACCTACCAAGTATTTTTATCCAATAATTTTAAAAAATGTTTTACCAAGTACCAACACCAAATTCCTTAAAAACTTTAGTACTATTATTAATATGGAAGGATAATTAAAACACACTTTTAAAATTTATTAGAGAAGAAAATTTTTTTTAATAAATTTCCTCAAAAAAACTAAAGTTGAAAATTCTTGAATTTGGTAAGTGATGTCTAAATTCAATGAAGGTAGATAAAATTTGTCTTCCTTATTTATATGGGTTCAGTGAATTTATAGTGAATGTCTTATACATGCTTCATTAGGGTGGTCCTTATTTTGGGTATTGTCGAATTTTTACTTTAACAGAGGCTCATATGATTCGAAATAAAAAAAAAAAAGATCCCCCAAGTTTCAAGTCTCTATCTCAATTTAGCCTGTGCCGAACAGCGATGCAAGTTTCCTATCTAAATAACATGGAGTTTTTGGTATTGAACAATCAATTTTTTATTCCGGCTAAAGTAATGGTTCAAAAAATTTGAAATTCTGTAAACTTTATCCTTATAATAGTAGCTATTGCTCACAAATTTTACAGATTTTTAGCTATTACAATTTTGGAGTTATAGCTAGATACATTAATGCTATATCTTACTGTTAGTAAGTTATAGACTCCAAAATTATAATAGCTAAAAATCTGTAAAAATTCTGAGGGATAGCTACTAATGTAAAGATAAATTCTACAGAGTTTCAAATTGTTTTCAGCATTCTTTGGTCGGAATAAAAAATTGATCTTTCAATGCCAAAAACCCCAAGTTATTTTGATGGGAAACTTGCAATTGCTCTTCGGTAAAGGCTAAAATTGAGATAAGGACTTGAAACTTGGGGTATATTTTATGTATTTATTTATTTCGAACCATATGAGTCTCTGTCAGCGTAAAAATTTGAAAATACCCAAAATAAGGACCACACTAATCTTCTAGAATAACGTGGTTTGATTTGTAAGAAAGTAGTAAGTGGAAGATTTTTAATATTTTTTCTAGATAATGTTTTTAGGCGATAGATTCAAAAATAAAAACGAGTAGTTAGGTAAATCAAAACAGTCATGGAATTGATATTACTTTATAAATAACAGTGATTATTTTTTTACTAAAATCTCATAGTTCAAATGACCTGCGTAGGTTGAATCAGAAAGAAAAAAAAATAATATTCTTAAAAAGTGACATAACATACAAATAAAATTAGTTAACACTATTTATTTTAATTTCGCCATGGGTGGTCTATCCCCATCCCCAAAGAAATATTTTTTAACAGCTATAATATTATTATAGATAGTAGTCACGAACCTACAATTTTCTACGGGAAATGATCCCTATATGAGAATCAATCTTGCTATTGCAATCTGTGTGTAACCGGTTGTCTAACTTTAAGGGGTTTCTTTAAGAGTTTCTAGAAACATTTCCCTCGGAAAGAAAAACATTCGTCAAAAAAGTGGAATCCATGAGACTAGTAAACAAAAAAAAACTTCACAAGGATTCTAAAATTAGTTGCCGAAACGTTGTGCATTCTGATGAGAAGATCTAATTAAATATGTCTAATCTAGACACATAAACAATCAAGTCTTATTTTTCAATTCCAATTCATTAAATTAATTAATTTATCTATTTTAAAACCCACTAATAGATTATTTCAAATTTAAAAATTAATTAGGAAAATTTAATTTATCACAAATAATGAATTGGGAATTGAGAGGGGCGGAGGAGATGATAAACCAATCGACTTGATTGGGGAATAATGGAATTGAAATAATTATCGGAAAAGAGGTTTTTTTATCTAATTAGATTTTTCCTCTTATTAAAAACAAGGACTAAAGATGAATAAGGACACTCGATGGTGGAGAAGTAATCTCCGGAATCGAAGCAAAAATACAATGTATACATTAATTAATGTAAAATAATTGGTTTAATAAATTTATTTATCACAAATGAAAAAGAGGAAATTAATTGGATGGATTAATTTCCGCAATATGGTATTGGAATAATTATCGGAAAAGAGGTTTTTTTTCTATAATTAGTTTTTTCCTCTTATTAAAAACAAGGACTGAAGATGATCAAGGACACTCGATGGTGGAGAAGTAATCTCCGGAGTCGAAGCTAAAATACAATGTATACATTAATTAATGTAAAATAATTGGTTTAATTTATCGCAAATTGAGAGGGCTGCAGCGAATATGGAATTGGAATAATTATCGGAAAAGAGGTTTTTTTATTTAATTAGTTTTTTCCTCTTATTAAAAACAAGGACTAAAAATATGATCAAGGACAGTCGATGGTGGAGAAGTAATCTTCGAAGTCGAAGCTCAAATACAATGTATACATTAATTCAAGTAAAATAATTGGTTCAATAAAATTTATCACAAATTAAACAAATCACACAATATTTTTTTTTTATATTCTTTAAGTATAGATTGTGGCTAAAATCTCCGTGTATTCAATCTTCAGCCGACGTTTCGGATCCTCAATATTATCCTTCTACAAATTAATATAATTCAATTCCTGCAAAGTTGTCATTTAATTCAAATACATATAAAAAACTCCAAGGGATTTAAATATCACTCAAATGCTTGAATATAAAGTAGGTAATAGATTTATATTTTCACTGCATCATTTTAAAGGAGTTCGGGACAGCTTATCTTCTATCTGGTTGATCTTCGAAAAAAATCTTTTGTATTTCTGCAGAGTGACAAAGTTTGCCTACTAAATTTTTTAATAAAAAAATTGTTAAAATAATGAGGTTCATTTCTACTAAAAATCTTTCTTTTGATAATATTAATAAAAAGAATATTCAGATAAATTTTTTCTCATTATAAAAACATTTATTTAACACAAAAACAATTTCAAGAAATAAAGTTAGAATTCTACTCTAGCGATTTTGTTATATTCTGTTGGATGCAAATAACTTTTTATTTATACATTTATGAATAACTAATTAACTAGACTGTCAAATCTATTGACAAATCTATCATTCGATTTATAAAAGTTGTAAATGGTATAATTTGTATAGAGGTTATATCTCTTTTAAAAGCTCGGTCCATTTATTTCCATGTTAAAAGGACAATTTTCAATTTTTTTATTTCTCGGTAATGGGACATACGATCAAACGGTAAAAATTTGAGAATTTTCTTATAAAAATGATAAACAGTCACGAACCCTATTAACCTCTCTAGCTTTAAAATTTCTGTTTAAAAATGCAGAAAATATTGATATTGATGATTTTTTAAATGATTTTATCGAGATTTTAATCCATTGTGATGATAAAGGCATAAATAAACAAACTGGTATTTTACAAATTCAATTGATTAAATTTATTTATTTATTCATTTTAAAACTACTATTTTACTACAAATCATTTATTTATCAACACTAATTAAATAAATTTATAATTATTTATTATAGAAATAGCTTTATTATTCAATCAGAAGAGCGTAGTGCTAAGTTTTGAAAATGTTTTTACTTTTTTCTACAATTAGTGAATCTTTTTAGCTTAAATAAAACTAAGGTAATTTTATTTTTATTTTTAGAAAGGTATGTTATGTTGTAACTGAGATGTTCTACATTAACTATTTTATAACTCAAAGTAAAGTTAGAACAGCTTCTACAATAGACTTTAAACAAAGTTTTCAAACATTTTAGTAATTATATAAGAACTTAGTACACATTTACTCTCCAGTGGATATTAAAAAGAGACATTCTAGTTACAACGGTAAGTACCAACGTCTTTTTTTTGTCAAATTTCAACTCAAAAGCGGTAGTATAATTAAATTCACTCCATTTAGAGCCAGCCGGCCGGCTTTATAATAAACATAAATTCTACAATAAACAATTAATTTCAAAAGGAATACAAGTAGAAATTTCACTTTAAAATATTATTTATTAAATCAATTATTTTACATGAATCAATGTATACATTGTATTTGAGCTTCGATTACTTCTCCACCATCGACTGTCCTTGATCATCTTTTTAGTCCTTGTTTTTAATAAGAGGAAAAAACTAATTAAATAAAAAAACCTCTTTTCCGATAATTATTCCAATTCCATTATTCTCCTCTCAATCCCCAACCTAAACAATTAATTTTTTTTTATAAATTTATTAAACCAATTATTTTACATGAGTTAATGTATACATTGTATTTTAGCTTCGACTCCGGAGATTACTTCTCCACCATCGAGTGTCCTTATTCATCTTTAGTCCTTGTTTTTAATAAGAGGAAAAATCGAATTAGATAAAAAAACCTCTTTTCCGATAATTATTTCAATTCCATTATTCCCCAATCAAGTCGATTGGTTTCTCACCCTCCTCTTAAACAATTATTTTTTTTTTTTTTTTTTTTAAATTTTATTAAACCAATTATTTTACATTAATTAATCTATACATTGTATTTTTGCTTCGATTCAGGAGATTACTTCTCCACCATCGAGTGTCCTTATTCATCTTTAGTCCTTGTTTTTAATAAGAGGAAAAATCTAATTAGATAAAAAAACCTCTTTTCCGATAATTATTTCAATTCCATTATTCCCCAATCAAGTCGATTGGTTCGTCCTCCATCTCTCTCCCAATTCCCCCTAAACAATTAATTTTTTTTTTTTATAAATTTTATTAAACCAATTATTTTACATTAATTAATGTATACATTGTATTTTGCTTCGATTTCGGAGATTACTTCTCCACCATCGAGTGTCCTTATTCATCTTTAGTCCTTGTTTTTAATAAGAGGAAAAATCTAATTAGATAAAAAAACCTCTTTTCCGATAATTATTTGAATTCCATTATTCCCCAATCAAGTCGATTGGTTTATATCAATCTCTCTCGTCTCCAGACTAAAAAAACAATTAATTAATTAATGTTAATATAATATAAGAGATTTGTAATAAGTTATTAGTGAGTTTTAACATAAACAAACTAATCAATTTGATCAATTGAATTTGGAAAATACTAGTTTGTTTATTTATGCCTTTATCATCACCGCGCTTTAAAATCTCAATAAAATCATTCAAAAAACTTTTATGCGTTTTTAAAATGGAAATTCTAACGCTAGGGAGCTCAAAATGATGCGTTGAAAATACAAATCTATTACCTACTATATTAATACATTCAGGTGGAATTGAAATGCCTTGTACTATTGTATATGATGTATTCGAATTAAATGACGAAAGTTCGTAGGATCTGTCCTGAAGAATGATACTATTGAGCATCCGAAATGTCGGCAGACTGAATAAAGATTTTGGCTACAATTTTATTTCCATCTATATCTAAAGAATTTAAAATTCAAAGGTGTTTCAATCTTCTTATCTATTAATACATTTTTAATTCTATATCATATTTACATTTAGTACTCTTATAAAAAGGTTAGTCAGAGAATGTACCGAGTTTTGAAAAATTTTTCGATTTTTCTTATGCCAATTATATTGTATGCTTGTTTTTGAAAATGTTTTTTTTTTAATTTACTTATTAATTTATTTCAAATAAAATAAAGAAAATTTTAAAAATATAAAATTCTAGGTAGGGTTCACAAAAAATTTTAGTGAATCCAACCTAGAATTTTATCATTTTTAAATTTTTTAAATTTTCTTAACTTTATTTGAAATATCGTATATTTCACCAACAAAATTTATTTCAAATGTTTTTTCATTTTTTTACTTGAATAAAAAAACAACAACAAATGTTTCGTTTTATTAGTATAATTTATTTATTTATTTGTTATATTGTTTAATTTCCACTGTTTGTGTTTATTCACTTAGTTCCCCCATGAGCCCGGATATCTTGAAATAAACATTTCCTTCGATATAAAAATTAAAGCGAAAGCGTGAAATTGCTACATTGCAACGTTTAAATTAAACTATTTCATTTGGAAACGAAATACCTTTTTTTCAAGTATATAAATGATAAAAGTGCACAAAAAATCGCAAATTCTCTTTGTATGTTACGTCATCTTTATAAAGAATCAAGGGTAATCTGGATTCTTATAACATTAAATGAGAAATTCTTGGATATATAGACTAGGTTTCTCGAAAATGGCTCTAATGATTTCGATGAAATTCACGCATTAGAGGGTTTTTGGGTCGAGAAATCAATCTGTAGGGTTTCATTATCGGAGAACTTTAACTTGATAGGGTATTTCTTAATTAAAGCAATTATTCACAGGTGGATCAATAGAAATTTATCTCAAAAACGATTCAAAATATTTTGATTAAATAAACTTTTTAGCCATTTTCGAAGATGAAGAATTTAATCCAATCAGGTTTCAAATTTGAGAAAAAATCATTTTAAATAAATAAATAAATAAATTGTTATTATTCGACCTGCTTAGAAGCACAAGTCCTCGGTGGCTAGGTCAACAAAACATCAATACAAATTAACTACAGAAATTAATAAACATAAATACAAATCAATTAAAAGAAATTAATAATTAACAAACAAGAAAAAGAAAAAAAATATATAAATATAATTTTGGTGTATTTTTTTAATTAATTTTCATCGAAACAATGCTAAGTTTGAGTTCTTAAAACGTTTCTTTTCTTTTTTTGTATGCACACAATTATTGGGCTGAGTCAGCTCATTTATTTTTCTCAAAGACTTTTAAGAGGTATTGTGGGCTGGTTCTACAGATCATTTTTAGCCGAATTAAAATATTTTTTCTCCACAGAAACGTTTGAATTATTATTAAACGTTTTATGATTATTTAAAAAAAAAACTACAGTCGAACCCGCGTATAACGAGCGCGAAGGGACCACGATGTTTGCTCGTTATTACCGAGTTGTCGTAAAAAACAGGTTCGTTTTTAACGTTTCTAACTTAACATTGTACTAACCAATATTTAGGATTTCCTCGTTAAATCCGGGTTCTCCATATATGCTGGACCGACTGTATTTTCATCTATTAGAATAAAAAATAATCAAAATTTTATTTCAAAATATATATAGGTATTTATTATTTAACCAGGTCTCAATTTTGAGAAAAAATATTTTGATAGATTTTTTAATTTAACTAATTATTAACAGGTGGTTGAATAAAAATGAATCATTTGGTTGATCAAAACAAAACAGGAGGTTGACTAAATAAACAATATTTAAAAACAAAAAAATTCTCAAACGATGCACAGTCTTCCAGGTACTATAATAATGAAAGTACTTTAATAAGAAGAACTTGACGAGGAATCCTGGTTTGTTCCTACAAAACCTCCGCTGAAATAGGTATATATTAAATAAATGAATAAGATCATAGACAAATGGAATAGGTTCTAAACTTGCGATTATTTATTTATTTATTTATTTACCTATTAGATGTCGATGTCCTTCCCCAACAAGTGCCAATGTTGATTTTCCTCTTGTTGTTCAGTTTAAATTTATGAGAGAATAAAAAGTCTATAAGGTGAATGATTTATATTGCAATAAAAGGTTAATTCAAATGAAGTGCAATGCAGACAGACAGACAGACAGTAATGGCTAAATGGAATTGGGGTGAATGATTTTTATATCAACATCAGGTATTAAACCATAACAAGATTAACGAAAAGGGGGATGAAAAATTTACAAATATAATATAGTGGAATAGATCTATTTCCAGGAAGGGCTTACAATAAAATTTCTAGTCGGGGATGTCACCATTTATCGTAATTTTCGAAATTTAATTTTAAATTATGAAATTACCTAGATAATTATCTTATCATATTAAAAGAGCAATTGTAAATATGTTTTTCTCGAGAATGGGTTTCTTGTAAACGGATCTAACGATCATATAATAGAATTCAAGTAATCTGAGGAAGTCCGAATGAACAGACGAAACGTTGCGAGTGGATAAAAACAACAATAAAATTGTTTTGGCCCTTTATCGCCCTCATTCTCAGATATTGATCAATAATCAAGAAACTGGTATACTGGTGTTCATTCTATACAATTTTCACTTACCCTTACTTTTTGTTAAAATATCAACAACATTTTATTAAACGATTTTTTGATGTGAAAACTTCTTTAGGAAAGCTTGCTTGTATAGTTTGTTGGCACCGACTTCAAATAGTGATTTCACGTTGTAACAAAATTAGATAATTATTTTATATTATTATTTTGTAGTGAATTTTATTTTATTTTTCAGTTCTTATTATTTTATTTGTTGGATTTAATTTTTTTCAAGTCGGTTTTTTTTTCTAAAAATTATTTTTACACGCTTTATATTATATTAGCTTCCCCTGTATGTATGTATTTATCGATCTATCAATGTGACTTTCGTTCTGTAAAATTCCGCAAATATTTCTCTATAAAAATAATTGTTTACTCAATTTAAATGAAATTATATAAAAGGAGATCGAATTGATTGGGAAATAATGGAATTGGAATAATTATCGGAAAAGAGGTTTTTTTATTTAATTAGTTTTTTCCTCTTATTTAAAAACAAGGACTAAAAAGATGAATAAGGACACTCGTTGGTGGAGAAGTAATCTCCGGAGTCTAAGATCAAACCAATGTATACATTAATTCATGTAAAATAATTGGTTTAATATAATTTATAAAAAAAAATTATATAAAAGAGAATCAAAGAGAATAAAAGAGAAAATTGGATTGATAATTATCGGAAAAGAGGTTTTTTTATTTAATTAGTTTTTCCTCTTATTAAAAACAAGGACTAAAAAGATGATCAAGTACAGTCGATGGTGGAGAAGTAATCTCCGAAGTCGAAGCTCAAATACAATGTATACATTAATTCATGTAAAATAATTGGTTTAATAAAATTAAAAAAAAATATATATATATATATAAAAGAAAAACATTTCATTCTGTTTTTCAAAAACTTTTCTCTATAAAAATAATTAATACTAAAAAGTAAAAAAATAAATTATATTTTAAAAACACTAAAAAACACCCTTCTAAAAAGTACAAAATAATGTAATAAACATAGTCAAAAAGCGTGAGGCACTTTGTCGAAATTAATTAAAAGTACATGCTTCTGAGCCCTTACTTTTTTACTTTATGTCTATTACATTATTTTGTACTTTTTAGAATCGTGTTTTTTAGTTTTTTGAAAATATAATTTTTATGTGTTAGTTTTTATAAAACACAAGACTAAAGTTATTTTAAATATCCATAGAATTTTTAAAATATTTAAAAGTGTTTTGTGACTTAGTTAAGTTTTAAAACCACAAAAAGACATAATTTTAACCATATAAGTGAACTTTACTAGCATAGTTTCTGTTTTCAATATTGAGAATTAATTGAAATCCCTTTTAGATAAAAAAAGAAAGCATAAATCAAAATGGTCATTAACTAAAATATGTCCGCAAAGTTTCATTCAACATTCAAACAACTCGATTTAGATTTTAACCTTCAGAAATTAATTTGTATCATAGATAATAGAGATATTGGTTTTCCGAGGGAATATATTGATTCCCTCATACAAATCAACCAACTCTAGCGTGTCAACCGGCCATCCACTCATTTTGGAAATAAATAATTATCTAGCCCCCCCCTCCCCCCACTGCCTCTCCACTTCAGTTATAGATTTACTGCATTGCCCATTTAATTTAACTCTAGCATTTATTTTTCACCATCATTTAAAGTGTTTAATATTAGTACAATGTCAAATAATTGGATTATTTTATATCAATAAATGAGAATGAGGGGGATAAAGGACCAAAATAAATAATGAATTTTATGGTTTCATCCACTCGCAACGTTTAGTTTGTTTATTCAGACTTCTTCAGGTTTCTTGAATAATATTATAAACATAAAAATTCGTGAAATATTCTTCTTCTTCTTCTTCTTTATTAATCACATTGTGTGAGGTTTTGAAAATGCTTAACTTGTAAAAAAACATAAATTACACAAATGATAATGATAAATATATGACGTTGACTGTGCATTTAGTAAAACAATTCGAATTTTATGTTTATTAAAGAATCCGAGAACCCTGAAAAAGTATTATTCTGAATTTGTGGTTTCATTATTTTTGGGCTGTCTTTGCATCAATTCAGCATTGAGTTTATTCACATACCCAAGTGTTAATAATTACTTCAATTAAGAAAAAAAACCAACAATTAAAGTTATTTGAAGATGAGACCCTGAAAGATCGAATTGTTAACCCAAAAGCAAACTAATCCGTGAGTTTCATCTAAATTGATAGAGCCGTTTTCGAGATTCTAGAGAAATATATATCCTGCAGTAAAACCCCTTTTTTTAGTAAGAACGAGTTCTTACTAATTAAAACGCGTTTCGCTGAATACCTTTGTGGCAACTAGAATTTACTGATATTGGTTGAGTTTGGTCCAAAGGTCTAGAATCTTCATTTTTGAACTTACGCCTCATTTTAGGTGTTTATTTTCAAAAATTTTTAAACGAATATGTCAAAAATTATATCTTTATTAGAAGAAAGTTGTTAATTGACATTTCCGTTTAAAATTTTTTGAAAATAAACACCCCAAAATGAGGCGGGAGGTCAAAAATGAAGATTCTAGACCTTTGGACCAAACTCAACCAACATCAGTAAATTCTAGTTGCCACAAAGTTATTCAGTGAAACGCGTTTTAAATAGTAAGAATCATTTCTTACTAAAAACGGGGTTTTACTGCAACATATGCATATTAACAATTGTCCTTTTAAATGATAAGATAATTATCTATCTAATTTCATAATTTAAAAGTAAATGGCGAAAATCACGACAAGTGGTGCACTGTATACCAGAACTAACAAATACATGTAATGAAATAGGGAATTCATTTCTCCTGACATCTAGTGTGGTAGTTTTCGGGGAAACAATTTCTATTCTCCCATAAGAACAATACATTTACTTAACTAGCGCTTCTCATTTTCGCCAATACTATATATCTATTCTTATCTTATCTTATCTTATTATATTAAACGAGCTTTTCTTGCATATATATATGATATAGAGAATCGGTTTCTCGAAAATGGCTCTAACGATTTCGCTAAAAATTGGTGTACTTATCAAGTCTCATGAGTTATTAGTCGTGTATAAATTTTAATACGATTCAAATAATGGAAGGGGGTGTAAATTAGTCATGTCGTAAAATAAATATTTTGATCTTTTATATCTCTTCTTCGGAAAGTCGCAGAGTCTTGCAATTTGAAACTTAAGCTATTCAGAGGCAAACAGTTACCGAGGATCACTCGGGGCTCCAGGCACTATTACTAAAACATTGATTGTGCAAATGTTGCATTTCTTTTGTAAAAATTCTTTAACTTAACATATTTTTCTAACGATTGTGATTGTGGAATGAAAATATTTTCTCTGAAGAACACACACACACAGAGTGAAACAAACACCTTGACATTTATATTTAATATTTAAATGAATTCATTAGAAAATCAATTATTATTTTTAATTCCCGCCTTTTACTCAAAACAAGGGATGTTTCTTTTCGGATCAGTGTACTTGAGGAAGAGGGAACGCAGCCAAGCGAAACGTTTCGTTCAGTTGTGCTGGCTGTTTTAATCTTGAGAGTGGCGCGATTCCCGGAACTAGATAACGTTGGTCACCCATCTGGCCTCTTAAAACCAGACGGACGGTTTTGCTGTTTTTTTTTTTTTTTTTTTTTTGAATTTCCACGACATAGGTACTTACACTTTAAAGAAATTTTACTTTTTTGTGGAACTTCCTGTGAATATTTTTAAAACTAGAAATATCAGATACTTTTTTGCCCTATATGTAAGATATAGTCTCGAGATATTGAACATCATCTTTGAATCATTAAATAAATACAAAAAAATAATCTTATTTGTAATCCAAAAAACGTTTCAGAAGAATTTCTCTCTTTATCAATGGAATTTTAAGAAATTTGAAAAATATAATTGCTTTAAGAAATGGATATAAATATAGCAACTATAAGCAAATAAATATTTTGAAAAAAGACAATAATACAGATTGTCTAGATCAGGGGTGTCCGACCCGTGGCCCGCGGTCCGCATGCGGCCCAACATAAAATCATAAATTTCCTTAAAACACATTGAGATTAATATGTAGAGATATATTTATTCCCTTTTTCGAAATATGAATGTACATTTGTACAATACGTGAAGCTTTTTTCAAGAATAAACAAAAGCAAAATTATAAGCTCAACTATGTATATAAAATAAAAAAAATAATGAAGTTTCGAATATTTAAAAATTCTTCTTCTTCTCATATTTTCATTTTCTAAAATATTTATTATTTCAGTAATTTATATGCTACGACACTAACCAAGTCTATATAGTAGTTATCATTCTAAGTACAAGGAGACAAGGAATTGGGGTTTTCTAGAACAATCACAATTAATTGATAATTTCTCTCCTGGACTAAAACTTGCCAGGACTTGTCTTTTAGATCTTTGCACGTTCTTACATGTCAATAGATAATGGATAGTCAGGGATTATAATATCTGTGACCCTTTTAAAAAATAAATTATCATTCCTCATA
Organism: Forficula auricularia; assembly: GCA_024734495.1. Lineage (NCBI taxonomy): Eukaryota > Metazoa > Arthropoda > Insecta > Dermaptera > Forficulidae > Forficula > Forficula auricularia. The sequence continues at coordinate 836,767 of JALMQS010000542.1, read as the reverse complement.
TCCATCTTTAATGCCATTCGATTTAAACAACCCGTGGCCCAATATAAAGTCATAAAATTCCTTAAAACATTGAGATTTATCATATATGTAGATAATGGAAAACACACAACAATTTTTGGCCTAATAATTTCTTTTCTCTAAAATAAGAAATCTGAACATCTACTGTGAAGTTTTCGATAATTTTAAATCTTGAATCTGGAACTAGATTGCAAGATTTCCGAAAAAATATTTATCATTTTGGTCTATTTTCGACTTCATTTTCATTAGAAATAAATATTCTACTTGCAAACTTTCTGATTGAATGTTCTAGAACAACAATTAGATACTGATCTGAAAGAAAAATTGAATATTGTCTCTTTATTAGAATTTTATATTAATTATCTAGCCAGGAAAAAATATAAACAAATAATAATACATAATACCACTTTTTATATGTATGTAGGTGTGTATTTACATATACGTGAAACTATTTTTATGTATAAAATTCATGAAAAGTAAAATTAGAATATCAGTTAAAAAGATAATAAAGATCTTATTTCTTCATTATTAACTATCTTTTTTGAATAATAAATATCAATAGAATTATAATATTTTACCCGCGGTCCGAGACAATTTATTTTCTTCAAATTTGGCCCTTGTAAGCCAAAAGTTGGACATCCCTGATTTAGTATTTAGTGTATAAATATTTATAAAAGATTCTCGGGAACCCCTTAAAGTTATGCAACAGAAAAGCTTTACTTGTTAATTTTAATGTTATTACAGGGCGAAAAGTTATTTATATACCTAATATCATATTATATTAAACTTGATATTTTCCAAAACATCAGTAAGGGTGGTGAAGCTCCCTGGTTAGTGCTTTATTTAATTTAATTAAACTCTCAGAAAAAGTTTTCAGGTAAAAAGCTAAAATTTGGTTCATTCTAAGACGTACTAATTTTCAGCTCATTAACTAAAACCTTTCGAGATTGGCATGGCGGGCTTCGTATCTGGTACTTCATATATTTAATCTTTTTTCATTTCTATTTTGGTTATTCATCAAATTCGAAATAAGAAATTGTTAATAATTTATATTAGTCATACACCTTTCTTTTTTTTTTTTTTTTTTTTGTTTATTCCAAACTTGCCCAACTTGTCGGCCACATTCTGGAGAAAGGAATTTAAAGGGATGATGGATCTCGGTGCTCCATCTCAATTCTCAATTCACTTCCCACTGAGTCATTCGCAAAAGATTCCCGCGTCATCATCATCTGCTGTTGCTAATCGAAAACTTTCCACTATATTGATTAAATTCATTTCATCTTTCAATCAACCAAATAATTTGTTAAATCTAAAAAAAAGCTGACGTGTTCTGATGTGCTCATCCACTTGACTTTACCATACAACCTGGCCCGTAAAATTATTTATAATCATGTAGGGGGGGTTTGCATTTTTATACTTCTGGGGTCCTTACTGATTATGTATACAAAATTTGGTTGAGTTTGGTAAATGGCCAAGATTTTTATTTTTTGAACTCCCCCCCCCCCCCCGTTTTGGCCGGTTAGTTTTTGCATTTTTAGACTTCTCGGGTCCCACTGATTATGTATACAAAATTTGGTTGAGTTTGGTACAAGAACCTATATTTTTAATTTTTATCCCCCCCCTCCACCCCCCTCGTCGATATGCACCAAAATCTAATCAGCTCTTAATCTCAATGGACCAAAACTACTTGTGAAATTTGGTTTCGATATTCACACTAGTTTTTGAGCTAGCTCGTCCACAAAAACTTGATAACGCACAGACTAACGGACGGACGGACAGACTAACAGACATTTTGACAAAACAATTATTATCTCGAAAAATATAATTTTTTCGATGTTCACTTATTAGCGCTTTTTTGTAGAGCGAAATGCCATGGTTTCGCTTAATTTTTCTAATCAAAATAGTTTCAGCCGTTTTTGAGATATTTTGAAAAAAAGAGGCAAAAAAAACACTTTTTTCATACCCTGTATGGTAAAGTAAAATAAAGCAAAAACGGACCTACGTTTATATGAACTTTTTGTCTTAAAATCATACTTAAATTAAACCCCTTCAATATTGACAATTATGAACCACCCTGTATAAATACTGAGAGTGTACCGAGTATTGAAAATGTGTTCATCCCCCCCCCCATTTCAATTTTAATTTAATTTTGTTTTTGAATATAAAATTAATTCAAGATAGTATAGTAGTAGGAGAGTTACTTATTCGAGAGAATGAAAATAGACTGTGTATTTATTTATTGTCTGTCATGGCCGAAATGACCCTTGCGGTGGGCGACAAGGGCAAACACCTTGCGCTGTACCGGTTGGTTGCACTGTCCGGAAGTAGTTTTCTCAGGAGGGCAGATGTGTTGTTGTTGTCTCCGAGGAAGGCGCCTTCCGAGCTCGAAACCTTGCTCTTTCTGTTCCGCTCGGCGATCGGCCGACTGCCGGAAGTCAAGAGGAGTCATGCTCGGACACACGCACCTCCTCTAGCAAGGCAGCAGCTATTGTATACATACAGAACAGGGTGGCTCAAAGTAAACGAACACCTTGGATTTGGGATAAATTAAACAGCGGGCTCACATATCAAGGGTTCCGTATTTATCTATAGATATATATGTTATGGACCAAGTGATTAATAGGGCATTATTCATAATTTTTTTGCAACGAAATTTTCTCTGGAGAGAGACGGACTGGTAGAAATTTTAATTGAGAGTAATGGAAGGCAGCCCAGAGGTAGTGAGGAAAGAAAAAATTAACACATATAAAATAAGGTGTAATTTATTGGAATCCTTCCTCCTTTCCTTTCAAACCGACGTTTCGGAGGATTTTTCCCTCCTTCTTCAGGGTTTCAAAGGGTCAATGAATGAAACAAATAAAATGTTTCCTTCTTCTCTCCACAGTAGTGTTCAAAAACTTTCTTCATTTGTAACAAAAGGCATAGAAAGACAAAAAAATTTTTCCTTCTTTTCTTAATTAAGAAAAAGATCTAATTAAGAAAAAGAAGGAAAAATTTTTTTTGTCTTTCTATGCCTTTTGTTACAAATGAAGAAAGTTTTTGAACACTACTGTGGAGAGAAGAAGGAAACATTTTATTTGTTTCATTCATTGACCCTTTGAAACCCTGAAGAAGGAGGGAAAAATCCTCCGAAACGTCTGTTTGAAAGGAAAGGAGTAAGGATTCCAATAAATTACACCTTATTTTATATGTGTTAATTTTTTCTTTCCTCACTACCTCTGGGCTGCCTTCCATTACTTTCAATTAATTATTATTCATAATGTCCAGACAGTTTGAAAAATGTCAAATATGAGTAGGCTGTATCAACGGGTTTTATGAATAATATCCGTATTGGGCAGAGTAATAAAAATATGTGTTTTATTAAATTATTTTAATGTTGACATATGTTATTATTATAAAATCAGTATGGTAGGTAAGTACGAATAGTATTTAAGTAACAAATCATATAAAACGAGTATTGGTTTTTTTAAGCTTAATCAGACTTCTTTCTGTTTAACAAAAAGGAACTAAAAATCAAACTAAATTATTTTGATCTAATAACAGTATTATATAATCATCGGCTCGTATTTCAAGTTTATAAGTTTTATGAAATTAAAATTATGAAACGATTTCAGTTTAAGATAAATCTTCTTTAACTGGAACAATCAGTTTTTCTGTTTCTCCAATAGTCATAACGTCAAATCTTCGAGTTTTTTATTTGACACTATACGTTTAGAAGATTTTTACTTTTTGAATCATCTCTGTATAACTTGTGCTAATGAAAAACTGAGTATTCTGACCTTTCAACGATATTAACTCATTTAATTTTTCATCAAATTCATGTAAATTAAGTTTTATCCATGTTGAAATAAGTAATTACTTATTATAACACACTTGACCGTACTTTCGTATTAGTTTTTATTTCGAGACTTAAGAAAATAATATAAACCGCCTGTCTACCATATATTAGCTTTCAATTCAATAGTGCCCTGATTAATCACTTAACATATATATTAAAACAATATTTTATTGATTATTTAATGTATATCAATAAATACAAATCTTTTATACAACAGAAATGTTAAAAGTTCAAACCGTTCGAGAGAGATTCTTTATCATTGGAATTTTAAGAAATTTGAAAAAAATAGTTTCTTTAAGAAAGGAATATAAAGCAACTATAAACAAATGAATATTTTGAAAATAGAAAATACTTACCTACTAGACAGATTGTCTTGGAGATGAAATTGTCCGGAATGAAAATAAAAACTGACCCTTTGTTAAAATTTAATTTTCGATCATTTGTAAAATTATTAATCTTTTTCTAGATTTCGCTTTTAAACTTTCGAAGCTACGAAAAATTTGAACATTGCTAAAACATGTATTACCAGATGCGAAGCCCGCCTTTAGTATGCATCTTAAACCCCAGAGGGCTACGCCCCCTGGACTATGTGGAGGTTTTAATTTAATAATTAGAATTTCCTAATTTTAAAAAGTTTTATTTGTCATGAACTATTAGTGGGGTTTTACTTAAAAAAATCATCATCGCGCAAGCCGATTCTAATAAGTATAGAATATATCAGGGGTGCCCAAACTCTTCCGAGTCGCGGCGCCTTTTTTTCAATTAAAATTTTTACATGGCTCTCTACCTAAGTAAAAATATGTCTAATTGTAAGTATGAGATAAAAATAAATAATAAATAAATTTTTAGCTTCTCACTTTGTTTTTTGTCTAGTTAGGGGCGTCTACTTTATCTTGTCTATGAAGCTTTGCATCACACCTGAAAGAAGCCGCGGCGCACTTTTTGGGAACATCAGGAGCGTAGAGTAATATAGAGTGGAAGGCTACCGTATATAGAAAATGCGCTCTCTAGCGACTGCAGGGCGAAAACTCTTAGTTCTTAAGAGCTATCCAAAGATCATAGAACATTCAAAGCCTTTCTCATAGATAAAAGATACAAAGATACATACCCTTTATGTTATATATATAAGCGGAATTTTTACTCTTGATAATGTCACCGAAATTTGCCCCGAAGAGAGCGGTTTCCGCCATTTTATTGCCCAATGGTTTCGTCCTGGACTCGCCAGAGAGCTTTGTAACTCGTATACGCTAAAATACATTGACTCCTTATGGAGCCTTCCACTCTATATTACTCTATGCTCTGGAGTATAGAAATAGATTTTAATATAATATTTTATTATTATTTAAAGACTGTTTAAACAAATAAAAATAAATTAAATATTTTAATACAATGTTTGATTTCGAAAAAATGTAATTACTTACCTATAGGTAACTTGTAAATTTTAAATTTGTATTAAATTTAATTTACGAACTACACACTATTATAATAGACATATTGTATCGATACTAATAGGGTTTATTTAAATTTTTGTATGGTACTTCTTCTTCTTTTATAAGGTACAGTCTGTTTATTAATTGACTATTTATTTATTTATTATTTTATGTATGGTACTTTAAAAATGAAAAAAGTCACTAATGTCAAAACAGTTTCGAAGAAGAAAAATAAGAATAAATATTATTTACATTATTATAGTCACGTTTACATATTCCTGATTAGTTTTTAGGGATACTACCAATTTTATGAGCGTTTTATTTACACCTTCGTAGATTACAAAAGAGCTTATCTTAAAGGGTATAGATGTGAATATAAACACTCTTCATTTTAAATTTGAATATAAATTAAAATTATTAATGGTTGTCATCAGCAGACAAGACAGACATCATCTGTGAGAAGCAGAGAAATATCTATACTATGCTAAATAGATAGGCATTTACGATCAGATTTCTAATATAATATTTTAGATTGAAAGAAAATGAATTAGCATGTATATTTGATTTCTTGGAACATTCAACAAATTATAATGAAGATTAATTATTATGAGCTATTTACATGAGAAATACCTGTTTATTGTATATATCTTTAGTAAAAACCTATTAAATAGCAATTACAGGCGAGTTTCCAATGGGGGAGACTCTGCGGTCAGGTTCCTGACCCATTGTGCGCCTTGGTGCAAGTTGGGATTTGCCCCCCTTTCTTAAAAAACTAGAAAATAACGCAACTAGAATGGGTCCTGCCCATTAAACCATTAATTAACAAATACAATAATTTATATTATCTCTCTTTATTATTTTACCATACGGGATATTGTAATCGTACATAAAAAAAGTGTTTTTGTTTTACTTCGTTTTTTCGAAATATCTCAAAAACGTCTGAAACTATTTTGTTAAAAAATAAACTGATGTGGCCATCCACATGACTTTACCATTCACCTGGCCCCCTTTTATGTTAAATATTGAATAAAATAATTTATAATTATTCACGAAAGAACCCCCCCCCTCTTAATTTTGGGGCCCATTAGCAATTAATAATATCTAATTTTAAGGGCCCGTCCATAAATTACGTCACACAGTAAGGGGGAGGGGGCATCTCAGAATTGTTACAAAATGTGACAGGGGAGCAAAATCACTTTAATTTTTACAATTATTAAATTATAGAGGGTATAAGGTGATGGCACAATACAGGTGGTCAATGTGACCCAGGGAGGGTGTAAAATACTTGAAATTCGTGTGACGTAATTTATGGACTGCCCCTAATTATTAGACTATTATATTGGAAATATCAGCTTTCTTTGATTTTTGTTTGGAAATATTTTTACCCCCCCCCCCCCCCCACACGCACACACTTTTTGGCTAATTATAAATTTCGAGTCATTTTCATACTGAGGTTATATAGAGTGCATATACGAAATTTCGTACAAATCGATTAAAAGCTCTAGAACTTATATTGATAGTTCTATTTCTAGTACCCCTCGCCAATTTTGGCCCCAAGAAAAAAATAATAATATTTTAGTTATTATAGGTTTATTTTTTTAGTATATTTCATTTTTCTTGTTTTTTTAGTTTGAAAATATTATAATTTTAATCTTTACCCCCCCCCCTCCCCCTCTTCCCCCCTTAATTTTGAGTCGATATGCACCAAAATCTAATCAGCTATTAATCTCAATGCATCAAAACTATATGTGAAATTTTTCTTTGATATTCAGACTAGTTTTTGAGCTACACAATTCGGTAAGGCGCGCACAAACTAACCTACTAACAGACATTTTGACAAAACAGTTAATATCTCAAAAAATATAATTTTTTCGATGTTCACTTATTAGGGCTTTTTTGTAGACCAAAATGCCATGGTTTCGCCCAATTTTTTTAATCAAATTAGTTTCAGCCGTTTTTGAGATATTTCGAAAAAACGAAGCAAAAACACCTTTTTCATGCACGATTACAATACTTGACCATACCCTGTATGGTAAAGTAAAAATTGAGCGAAACCATGGCGTTTTACTCTAGAAAAATGTCCTAATGATTGAACATCAAAAAAATTATATTTCCCGCGATATTAGTGATTTTGTCAAAATGTCTGTTAGTGCGTTGCCAAATTTTGTGTACGCTCTAGCTCAAAAACCAGTGTGAATATCAAAACGAAATTTCATATGTAGTTTTGATACATTGAGATTAAGAGCTGATTATATTTTGGGGTCATCAATGAGGTTGTCCTCTGCTTCATACAAATAAAGATTGCATATATCTTTGCCCTATCTGCCACCCTATTGTTACGCCACTGTATCTTTTCATCCACTAATTTTTTTTAAATATAGGTATACTTGTTTTAATATTTTATTAAATTAAATTTTCTTTATTGTCTCCATGAACAATTTTCCTAAGGATTTCTAGTTCTATTATAATCCAATGTCCATTGTGAATAATATAGTTCCAGAAATTACAGAGGAGAAAGAGAAATAGGCAGAGGTCGCGTATTGTCCAGCATATAAATGACCATACTCTCTCTCTTTTTCCTTTTCAAGCTAATTGGCTTTTTAGTCCTCGGGCTTTTGTTTCATATACTCGAAAATTCCTCACTAGTCAGCTTCTAGATAAACTCTATTGCTCTAGAAACCACAAAACAATGAAGCCAAGTAATGAGTATCGCATCAGCACTAAACAACCCTCCACTCTATCTGCTGTTATTATTATTATTTACACTCGAGACAAGATTATACAAAGACAATTGTATAGTGAGGATTTATTACGTTTTTAAGCTAAGAAAAACGACGAAATAATCTAGAGGAAAAAGAGAAATGGTTTTCAAGACTCGGCATTCTTTCTACTCGTATTATGAAAAAATAAAACTAAAAATTTATTAGGATTATTATTGATTCTTTACCATATGTATACTAAAACTCCTCAAATATTATTTCAGTTTGAATTCGTCGAAATTTGATGGTATGTTATAATATACTGTATTTAAAACTTTGAGATCTAGAAAATTTTTCCTTTTCTAATACAAATTAGTTTTATAATATAAAGGTGAATATTTAAATGAAAATCAAGTTAAATTCATTCATTGTGATTTCAAATTTTGGAATGTTACGTTCATATAAGCCTATTCAAAGTTTAAAAAAAAATCCTTTTTCTTAAGGGAAAATGGTGTGCGTTCTTGGTGAGACATTTTAAATAAAGTAAAGAAAATTTTGAATTTTTTTTTATGTGAAACCTACCTACACCATCCACACATTAAATAATAAAAAAATCCGGGTGAAGATACTTCCTTTCCGGTTTTAATTTTTCTACTGTAGTGGCTCTGATACATTGGAAAAGATTTGATATATGCTATATATGTTATTATATCGAGATTTTGGACTTGATCGAGTTTAGCACCGAAATTTTTTCAGGTCCAAAGACAATAACTGCTGCCATTTGTTAAAAAATAGCAATAAGAGGCACTTAGTTCACTATGTTTCTAAAAATATACACCATTAAGAAGTATTAATCCACAACATTTTTACAATTTTGGACTTGATCCACTTTAACTCTGAGCGCCTCATATATTAATTAGTCTAATTATCCCTTTCAATTAGGTCTTTTACCCTCGTGGGGGTAAATATCCCTAGGTTAGGAACCACTGTCCTACTCAATATCTTTAGTACCTATGCTATATATTTTATAAGAAATTAAATAAATAAATAAGTGATGTATAATGAATAATTAGAAATCAGAGAGATTTCCCACTGCTTGGTACAAATACAATACATATATATAATTTGTTTTTTATAAATTAAAGCGTTTATTTAGTCACATAAAATAAATAATTAGAGTAATTTTAGACAATTAACATTATTTATTAGAGAGATTTACTAAACAGTTTTGATCACCCTTGGTAGACCATCTTCAGCAGTACTGAAAAATGAAACATTTTTTTATATATACATTATACAATTATACAAAATAAAAACCATAAAATTTCACATTCATACATACTTACAATTTCTTTGAGCATTTGGAATTTGTTAATTTGTCATATATAACTCTCATCCGCAATTTATTAATATGGATATTTCTACAATTTTCAATAGATAAAATAATTTATGAACAAACTCTTTAATTTATAAAAATAAATTCTACAAGTCACTTAAGTTTTGGAAGAATCATAGAATGTACGATATATAATTTATTTGCTAGAGACTATAGTTTCGAAGATTTAACCTTTATCATTGGCCTTTTTATTTAAAAATACTTTATCTGTAATTTCTTATGAGTTCAAACCCAATTGTAGATCAATTTCTTTTGTTAGTCTCTCAACAAATTATAATCTAATTAAAAAGACTGATAATAATTATTAATTCTATTTTTCTCGAAGAGATGTCGACCTCCTATTTTGATTTTCTCCAATATTATCTGATTTTAAAGATAAGAGTAAATAAATATTATATTTAAAATTCATTTACTATGAGTTAAGGATTTTTGGTCACTTGTTTCACATTAAAATTAATAAATTAAAAGATGTAAAAATTAAAAATAACTGTATGTTATTTTCTGTACTTCCTGAAGATGGGTTGATAGCCCGAAATATATATATATATATTGAAAAATTTTTTACATCTTTTAATTTTTTAATTTTAATGTGAAACAAGTGACCAAGAATCCTTAACTCATATTTATTAAAGATGTTTCACCTTGCACCAACACCACAATCTCTACTAATTATTATCTGATTTTGTTCCTATTTGTCATTTTTTTACTAATCTATTGTTTTCTTTTATTTCTAGGTGAGTAAAATTCTTCCCTTCTTTGGCATCAATATATTATACTAAGAAAGTAAGTAAGTACGTCTGTTTCTCCTTCGATGATATTTATTTAATACCTAAGTATTATTATTACGCTGATATCACTGACCCGTTTTCGGAGAAACCACTCTAATATTCACTGATAGTTTCGATTAAATTGTATTTGTGTGTAAAGGAAACGCTCTAGCTTCTTCAGGGGAGTATAAGTAAATTGCGCAGGCGGTGTTTTTGGTTGACTGGTTTCGGGAATTTAGGAGTCGTTAAGATTGAGGTTTGCTAGGCACGCGGAACAAACCCGCAAAGTGCGACCCTTGGAAATCCCACCTGTTGACTCGACTCTTCCCGCTTACACTGACTGTCACATTTAATATCCGAGCAGAGCTGTCAAATTTATAAACACATACTAAAATAAATTTGTTTTATGAATTTTATCATCACTTAATCATAATAACATAAACATACTTTTTAAGGTCTCGTTTTATGTTTAAACGGGACCCTATTAGTGTCGATATAGTATCTTCGTGTCACTGCATTGTAGCTAGTATCTATCTTTCATACTTAATAATAATCGGCTTGCGCTACTATTTTTTTAATTTTAAAACCCACTAATAGTTCATGACAAATAAAATTGATTAAAATTAGAAAATTTAAATTATTAATTTAACCAGCCCTCTGGCCACCAAGATGTCTGACGAAGACGAGCTTCGCAGCTGGTACTAAATAAGATGCAAGTTTTTTGAAAATATTTTCACTGAAATCAAAAATCTCATTAAAATTTTAATTGAATGCTAATTTTGGGTCCCCTAATTTAATTTACTTTAAAATGACAGTGTGAGAGAGCTCCAAAGTGGCCACTATTTATATGATTTTTAGAGCTTTAAGAAAAGAAGTTTTTATTGGCAATTTTTAGAAATTATTAGGAACTGTGAAGCCCGCCTTCGGCGGGTATTTTACTGCCCAAAGAGACATTAATATTTTATTTGTCATGAACTATTAGTGGGTTTAGTTGGGTTCCTTGGGCTTCGCAGCTTGTATCCTAATATTTTCTAAAAATTACCAATAAAAACTTCTTTCTTTTTAAAAATATAAAAATCACTTAAAAATGGCCATTTTCGGGCTCTCTCACACTGTCATTTTATAGTAAATTAAATTTAAAAATAGACCCCAAAATAATCATTCAATTAAAATTATAAAGCGATTTTTGATTTCAGGTAAAATACATTTATAAAACTTGTAAATTTCAATCTTGTATCTTAAGCTGCTAACCGGGTATCTTGCTTACCGGAAACTGGTTTTAAATTATTAATTTAAATTTTCTAATTTTCATAAATTTTCATGAACTATTAGTGGGTTTTAAAATTAAAAAAAATCACGTCAGCGTCGTGGAGCAAGCCGATTATAATAAGTATAGATAGATAGATGGATATAACAATAAGAAGAATAAGTGTGGTTATTGTTTGAAGAAATAAAGAAAAAAAGTGCCTATGAGTAAAACCAAGGTCCTGAAGATGAGAACATTGTCAGATTAGAGAAATAAATTTATAAAATATTAAATAATACCGAGTGGATATTGATGAGGCAGTCCAAAAAAAAAGGAGAAGATAATTTATACTATATTTTTATTCATAAACCGAGCTTTCGGAGGCTATTCCCTCCTCCTTCAGGATTTTGAAAAGACAGTGAAGGAAATCCAATGACATTCCTCCTTCACTGATTTTTCAAAACCCCGAAGGAGGGAATAGCCTCCGAAACGTCGGTTTATGAATAAAAAAATAGTATTAATTATCTTCTTCTTTTTTTCGGACTGCTTCATCAATATCACTCAATTTCACTTATCAGTCCGTCTCCAAAAATTACTTCAATCTTATTAAATAATACCCGTTATTTCTTCTTCAAGATTCTCACTATTGTAATTTTCCTGGGAAATGTTCCCCCAGGGGTGTTTTCCCGTTACCTTCTCTAAGATTTGAAATTTTAACGAAGATGAAAATTGCTCTGACTAAGGCGAGATTCGATCCCGAGAAATCATGCGCCTTAGCCACTACTTTACTGTTATTTAAACACCATAATTATTTCAATATATGAAATTGTATCGTGCAGTGATAGTTGGTGTTCTGTCTCCTGGTTGTCTGACTCCTGCGACTTCTTCAAGAATGTTAATGTCGCGTCCTGGTCTGATTTCAAGGGATTTCGCACACATCGAGAGTGAGAGAGAGAAGGAAAACAATCCTGAGCCTGGAAAAGGAGGTGGTGGGGGGTCAGGGAGGGGAATCCCGGAGCCACGCGCGGCACAATCCCTTTGTCTGGCGATGAGGGGAGCCAGACGAGCAGCCGCCTGACCTTGGTTAGGTCATTCCTTCGCAGCCGCCCCTCTTCCCGGACTCGGTCCAGGTCCAGGGAGGAGCCTTGTCCCTTGTCCAGGAGAATCCTTCGCCAATCGATCCTCGCTACCACACTCCCTCCGCCTACCGGCTGTTTATTAGTGTACCTTCAATCATTCCACTCACCACTAATCACATACTATTTTTGAAAATTGGTATTGTTCGAGTTCGTGGTTGTGATGGAACTGTATTAAGGCCGGTTCACACGAGACTTTTTCTTCTATTTGTTCCTTAAGGCCCTACTTGCAATTTGAAACTAGTTCAGTCAGGCTGATTTTTCGCCTGTTGGGTTCACACGAGGTTTTTTCAGAAATTAATTCAAGTTGGCCAGCTAGGTTACGCGCGCAAGTGTCACCCCAGATAATGAATGCATATAAATACTGCTCATCTTTAAAGGCATCAATTAATATTTCAATTCGTTCTTGAGTTCAATTTTGGAATTTGGAAGGCATATTCTCTTTATTCATTGCAGTAAAGAGTTGAACATTGAGAAACAAAATATCAGCTGTTCTGTGAAGATATTTGAACTTTCAGTGCCTGTCATCTGATTGGCTATCTCAGTCCCTCCATTTACCATCTACCCTTAGTTAGTGGTAAAAAGCATTTACTTTGCGACATACAACCGGCCCTAAGAAGGGCCCTGTATTTGGGATTAAATTTGGGCCCCCTATTTGTTAGAATAAATAATTAAATAATAACCAAACAATCAATTTTTCCGTAAGAAGTTAATTTAATTTATTAATGAAAAAAATAACCCCCTTTTAAACCCTGAAGAAGGAGGGAAATCCTCCGAAACGTTGGTTTTGAGTGATGAAAAAATGAAATAAATTAATTTTATTCGGGAGAAGTTTTTTCACTATCTTTGGGCTACCATCACTTATCAATTATTATTAATAATATTTAGTATTCTTAAATTTAACTTTTTTTACCATTTATGCTATATGCTTTTATTTTATTTCGATGGCATTTTCAGGGGTCTCTAGACAGCCTGGACCCTGTGCGGTTTCACCTGTCTAGATACGGCACTGAATATAGCGTTTAATTTAAATTTATAAAAAAAATTCACAAATTCTTTCATTCTCTTTTTATCAATGACATATAAAAACGAAATTGATATTTCAATTATTTTATAAGAGCTTCCGAACCTATGGTATGAAGCCCGATTTGCACTTGTCCGGCTTATAATTTTAATTTTCTTTTAAATATCTTATAAAATTGTGTTGAGTAAAATTTTATTTTTCAAGGTTAGGTTACTTACCAGTAATAAAATATGTATATATTTTGTCCGGAAATAAATACTGTCCGGAAATATCTGTTTTAAACATTATTTGGAAATTGTAAATGAAACAAATATGCATACATATAAGTATATAATATATTAATATAATAAAAAAAAATTATTTAATTTTTTACTTAAAAAAAAAAAAAAATATTAACCCACAAAATCTTAAACATTTCTAAATTTCATGATTTATATTTTATTTCCCCATTTGTCTTGCATATTTTAGTATTACTTTCTCTCTTTAAAAAGCAGTAAATTTAATCCTTCAGTTAATTACTAAGCTGGATAACTAGAAATATAAAAAAAGACATTAATTTTTTAATAATATTAATAACTAGTCTATTTACAGTTATAAATTAACTAAAGTACATAATTATTGTACTTTATATTTAATATATATCTACTATTATATTTTTTGCGAAAAGAAATAATTAAATTTTTCTCTGGTTAGCCCCTAATTTGCTCTAATATGTTGCCTGGCCTGTTAAGATGGTTGCCTACCCTGACGGGGCCATACGAGTTTACCTTAGCGGAGGAAATCCCCAGGAGGAGGAAAACCAATCAAAAGTGAATGTAACAACAAATCGCATTTTCTCTGCTCAATCAGCGATAATCGTGCAACCTAATACTATTATATTTACCTATAATTATGATATAGTATAATTAAATGCTTGTAATAATAAATCTAAAAAATGTAAGGTTAAATAATTATTTAATGGCGGTCTCATGCGTAAATCCTTTTGTTTTTGTATTGATTTGAAGATAGCAACACAGAAACAAAGATAAATAAAAATTTGAATATTTTTTAATTGTTAACATTAAATTTTTAAATGCTTCAATTATCAATAATAATGAGAGGATGAGTGAATTTGTAGAGTTTTTCTAAAGTTCTTTACCTTTTTCTACACTATTTATATCTTTTTATGACCATCTACCCTTCTCTTATGTATTTTAAAATCAAATAAAAATAAAATGTGTATTCATTTATAGTTTGTTTAATAATTTGAATCACATACCGACGGTTCCGTATCTTATATCTTTCAAAAATTTTAAGATATCAAATTCTTTATTATTTGTCAATGATAAGGAGAGATGAGGAAATTTGTGCAATTTATACTGACAGACGGGGATCCTAAAACACGATTATTTCCTGCTCAATCATAATAATTGTCACTACTGTGTATCTTAAAGTAAAAAAAGCGATATTTTAAATAAGCAATTTGATATGATCATCGTCTATAATTTAATCGTATATTATGTATAATATATTCAAATATTGAATCGGAGACAAGATATCTTAGTTTTCGATAATTCGATTCAGATAAATTTAAATTCTATTGGCTCAAATTGAATATATAATATTAGCTTGATGAGGTAATCGAAGATCCGCATTCGAGGAAGTGTGTAGGTTGACGTCTGTTCGTTTAATGGAAATTTTATATTGCTTTATTCAGTTTATTAAAAAAAAAATCTATTTTAATATTAAAACATATATCTATTTTCCTTTTAAATTATAGACATAATATTTTATTTATTATTCTAACAATTTAATTTATCAATAATTAACGAAAGTGTCATAATAAAGAAACATAGTTAAACAATATAATTAAAAAATAACATTTTTATTTAATGCACATGGTAAAGTCACGTGTGTATTTAAGAGTCGCCAATTTTTTTTTTTTGAAGACTTGTTTGTTATTAGGTATATATTTTTTTTATTAAATTTGGAGCTTACAACTCAAGTAAATCATTATTATTATTAAATTTCATTATAAATTTTATTAAACCAATTATTTTACATGAATTAATGTATACATTGTGTTTGAGCTTCGACTCCGGAGATTACTTCTCCTCCATCGACTGTCCTTGATCATCTTTTTAGTCCTTGTTTTTAATAAGAGGAAAAAACTAACTAAATAAAAAAAGCTCTTTTCCGATAATTATTCCAATTCCATATATTCAATCACCAATCACTCAAGTAAATCGTATAAGTAAATTTATATAGGGAAAACAGTAATAAATTGAAAGTTTTTTGCCTAGAGTAGCAGAATTTTTATAAATTGAAGGAAACAATAAAAGAGTGTGTCTTCTGCTGGAATTATAAATTTTTAATTAATTTATTTTTTTATTTATTTTTAATTTATTTATTTAATTTTTAATTTATTTATTAATTTTTAATTTATTTATTTAATTTTAATTTATTTATTTATTTTTAATTTATTTATTTAATTTATAATTCCAGGAGAAGATATAGTCTTCTATTGTCTCCTTCAAAACAGTAATAAATGTACCAAACTTTAGAGCAGCGTTTTTTAACCCTTTTTTATTTAAAGCAAACACCCAAAAAATTAATTTCAAAAATTTGCGGTACGTTCTAGACCAGTGTTTCCCATCCTTTTTTGTGCTATGTCCCACCTAAACCTTTCTAACATTCTCTTGCCCCCTATGCAACATATACACAATTTTTATATGGGAGCTTTCAAGTATTACGTAACGTAATTTGGAAGTTTTTGGACCCCCTCCCCTCTGTTACGTAATACTTCAACGCTCCCTATTCTAAAAATTAATTATTATTTATATAAATATAATTACAAAAACAAAATTTTGTTGATTAGTATTTTGTATGGTTCTACATACATTTAAGTATATTTCATATTATGTTGATAAAGCTACTTACTATCAAATTTTGTTAATATACTAGTATATTTTTTCAAATTTTGTAGATTTTTATATTTATCTGGACTATCCCATTTTTGAATTGCCCCCCTGTAAGGCGTGGATCCCACGTTGGGAAACACTGGCCTTGACATTAACGTGGTTCCGTTTTAATTGTATGCCCTAATAAATGAGTTTAGTACTATTTAATAATTATCCCCTGTGCCCAGAAATAAACTTTTATATTTTTTACTTCCACATAATAAATAACTTATCTTATATTATTACTTATCTATTTTTTTCTTTATTTTTCTTTCACTTTACGTAAATATCGATGAGTATATTTATAGATTATGTGTTTATCATTTTATATTGCTATTTATTATACCTACAATTTGTTATGAAAATGAACTAAATATAGTTCACTTACCTTTTTTTATTATAACCCACATATACCGTATATCTCAATATTATTGATTAATTATATACCTACTTATCTATTTATTTAATTATTTATTACTAGCTGCGAAGCCGTCTTCGGCTACGCCCTCTGAACTCCTTAGTGGGTTTTAAAAATATTAAATTAAATTTTTTAATTTTAATAAATTCGATTTGTCATGAGCTATTGGTGGGTTTTAAAATAAAAATTTAAATTTCCTAATTTTAATAAACATTATTTGTCATGAAATATTAGTGGGTTTTAAAATTAAAAAATCATGTCGCCGTCGACGCGCAAGCCGATTATAATAATAAGTATAGATATTACCAGATTTTAATGTTGTGGAAAAAAAGTATTTTGATAAGTTTTATTAATTAAACTGATTAATTAACAGGTGGTTGAATCAAAACAAAACAAGTGGTTGATTAAATAAATAATAATTAAAATAATAAGCTCGATCTTCTATGTTTTGTACTGCTTTAAGCGTGCTGATGCACTGTTTCACTATACACAGTTCTATACAAGCGCACCAGGCCTCATTAATCAAGTAGGCTCACTCAAAATTCAGGTCCCAAAATATAGATAGATAGATAGATGATTTTATTAAAGAGTAAATAAATTGACTAATCATAGAGAGTGCGTACTATAATTTATTCTTTTAAGATTCACTTAAGAACTTCAAATGAATAATTAAATTATTCCTAGATACTTAATAATCTACTCAGTTATTTTTTTTTTTGTTTTTTTGTTCTAAGTTTATATTTGTTTTCTTTTTATTCTTTGGAGTGATTGAAACCGACACGTGGATTAAAGGTGAGTGAAAAGTACTCCTTACACTTCTACCACCCGACACTCTTGTTTGTTGTTTTGAATTCAAAATTATCAGTAGGCGAATGATAAATCAAAAAACATGTCGGAATAAATGGCACGTTGCGCTTTTATCAGTGAAATGAATAATTTAAGAAAATAAAAATAAAAATAATGAGACACACACATATTGACGGCTACTAGAAATAAAGTTCGAGCTGTAAATACCATAAGCGGGGGCGTAGACAGCCATTCCATCCCCCAAACGCCAAAATAGTAATAATAATAATTAGAGACCGGATTCCTATGCAATTGCATATTTTGTTTGCGGCCACATACGACCCAGTGGATCAATTATCTATCCGAATCATGCATTGAAGATACTGTGGGTTAAATTTTATACTGCATATTTTTGCCTATCTGAGTAATATTGCATAAAATTGCATATTTGAAGGATTTTTTGGGCAAAATACAGATTTTTTAAAACTAAATTTTCGGAGAAAGAATGAACAAATGAAGAAATAAAACAGAGGGACATTATTTTTTTTTAAGGCCTTCGGTAACTATAACCGAATTTGGCCATTGAGTGTTCGTGTGTGTGGAAGTGTGTGTAAATTAGTGTAGTGATCAGAGTAGGTCATATATTTGGATTCAATATGAAAAGCTTGTTAATATAAAATAAATAAATAAAAAGAGTACAATACAATCATGTCTGTTAAATAAAACTACCACACCCCCCGTATTTTTTCGTTCAGATTTTTTGAAACATTATTATATTTATTATGTTGATTTATGACGATGTTCAAGCGGGAGTCCCAGGTTCGAGCCTTGCTATCATTTAAAATTTCGACCGGCTAAATCTCGGCTCCCTCACTAACCCTACTAACACTTTACTGATGTACTGTCTAAATGGGCTGTGTTCCCGGTGACAATAAATAAATAATATATATATATATATATATGCCTAATGAAAATTTTGTGCAATTTTTTACGTAATAAAAGTATATATTTGACACATGGTTTTATTTCTTTCATAGCACTCTTTCAATTATATAGTCTTTTTGTCTTCAATCTTAATTTTTTAGTGCATATTATGGCATATTTGGAAGTTTTTACTGCATAAAAATCCGATCTCTAATAATAAGGTTGCTCTCTACCGTTTTGCTCTTGTTAAAAGCGATATATTAATATTATTTTTGAAGTGAAACTTCTTTAGCGACGTATCTGTTTGAATTTTGTTACAATAAAGGGGAAATGACCTAATAGAGGGGAAATAAAAGATAAGTCTTGATTTTAAAATAATAATTTAAATTTTCATAATTTTAATAAATTTTATTTGTCGTAAACAATAAGTGGAATTTAAAAAAATAATTTAAAAAATAATTTAAATTCCTAATTTTAATAAATTTTATTTGTCATGAGCTATTAGTGGGTTTTAAAATTAAAGTTTCACTTCCCCCGTGAGCTTATTTGGATGAGGCTCAAACATTTTTTTTTATTTTAAATTCAGGCGAAAAATATATTTTAATATTCAGCCAAAATTAAATAAAATTAAAATAAACTTTAATTAAGTTTTTTTTTACGAAATTTTGGACCCACTCCGATCAACATCAAAGCATCGTTCTGCACAAAGTTTTGATCTTAATTGTAATTAAAAATATTTTTAAAATGTATATTGTATATAAGTACATGGAAGTTCATTCGGTAACACTTTTAAATCCTGAAGAAGTAGGGACGGTTCTCCGAATAGTCAGGGTTTTTAAAACTATGAAAATAACATTCTAAGAAATTATTTTATTCGAAATTTTTACTTTTCATTATTATTCTTATGCTTCTTTTGCATCAAATCAGCATTGCGAGGTCTACCACTCGGTCTTCAATAAAAAATACCTCAAATTATTTAAATTTTAATAGATATATAATATTTGAAATTAACTATTATTGGTTTTTAAAATTAATAAAAAAAAACAATTTGAAAAAAATTTAATAAGGTATAATTTTTTATTGACACACCAACCTGTAAATATATACTTTAAATAAGAAAAAATCTAAAATATTTGTAATGAAATATTAGTTGGTTTTAAAATTAAAAAACTAATTAATTAATCAAATTAACTTGAAAACAATTAATTATTAAGTAATTTTTATTGACACACCCACTGATATGAATTAATTAATTGGATTCGAATGTGTGTATTGAAAAATCTAAAACACATTATAACTAATAAACGGTACATCTTATAGATTTAAGACAGAAATAAAGTAACGTACAAAATTTGTATCTTTTGAAGGATTACACCGTAATCAATAAATTTTTGGAAAAATTTATATAAAAAGGTATAATTAGGCATAAATAGGCATACTACCATCAGGTGGAGGGGTTAAATTAAAGTTTTGTAAAAAATTCTAAGCCTATCTCAAAATTCATTTCGATCGATTCAAACTATAAGTACTCACTTACATTTATTTATCAGAAGTATTTTATCTTTAGAGTGAGGAAAATATCGGGATAGCAAATTGGTATTCGGATTCAACTCCTCAGGGGATGAGCCCTTCTAACAAGAAATTAATAATTCAAACAACTACCTTGATATACCTTGTCACTTGTTTTTAAATTAAAATTAAAATAATAAATAATAATAATAATTCGTTGACATATTTTATTTTTAAAATGAAAATAGAAAGGTTCTTTCTTATATGTATGAACAATGGAAGGTATAGCTTAAAGGCAAATTAAAAGCTTTTGTATGGAGATAGTAATGTTAAGTTCTAGTGTCTTTTGTAAATATTAATAATACAAGCTGATTATCCTAAGGCTTATTTTTATATAAATCCTTCATTAGAAGTATTCCCGAAAAAATAATTTTCTGTTTTTTTTAATCAGGGCAAATTATTTACTTAATTTAAAGTATTTAAAATTTAATAAAAATTTAAATTAAACAAAAAATATAGATAACTAGCTGCAAAGGCCCGCCTTCGGCGGCCTCTTGCTGGCAAAGGGGTACCCCCTGGACCCCCAACCCACGAACTAAAAATTCCTCTAAATTTTTCAATTTGTTAACTAGAAAAAATTTGAAATAGTTAAATTGATACAAATTTCGCAAAAATGTATATATCTCTAGTCATATGTATGTATGTAAGAGACACAGGCGTCTTGTTTAATTGACTGTCTCGAAAAGGAATTTGGATGTGTCCTTGGAGACAATGATTTAAATGAAGTTCCGCTAATTAAACATTTCTGCCTTTTGACAAAAGTTTTGGCAAACAATAATGAACCACGATAAACGACAACGAGCCGACACTCTAATTAAATTGGAACTAACGGAAAATTACAATAAATTAATTCTTTTTTTTTCATAAAGAGAAATCACTGAGGTTGTCTTCTGCTTGATGTAAACACATAATATAAAAGGCAAATGCCGATATTAGTAGTTTTGAGAAATTACTATAAAAATTCAACCGAGATGGTCTACTAACAAGATGTTATGAATTATTTTTATTAGGTCAAGCCAAGTGTCTGGATCGACGCTTTTGGCATTAGGGTGCGATTTCTGAAACAACCCTTCTGACATAATAAAAATATTCCATAAAATCTCGGATCTAGTAGTACATCATCTTTCTTAAATTACTATGATAAACATATACATATACCATATTATATACAGAATAAATATATATCTCTATATTAGGTAATATAATTTATTTCTTTGAGACTATAGCTTCGAAAGTTTGTTCTTCATCATCCGTCTTTTAATCTATATATATAAAATTAAGGTTTTGTCTGTACATTGCTCCAAATCACGCCAAATTTTGGTTGCACACGTTTCAAGCAAAGTTATGAACGAAAACACCCTCAACAAAATTCCTGTCTGTATATATGTATGTATGTATGTATGTATGTATGTATGTATGTATGTCTGTTTCAGTGGTTTCCGAAAAGTTGCTCACGATTCACGTAAAAACGGCTGAAGGGATTATTATGAAAATTCATATTTACATCAGATGTCTTCTAACTTACGTTTTTAGCTATATAACGTTTTGATATTTTGACCCCAGAAGGGGATTTGGGGGGCGCACGAATGAAAATTATCAAATAACTCCTAAACTATTAACCCTACGGAAAATTTTATAATAAACAAAGTTGTAGGGGATGTGATTTCTGTTAACTTTTGTTTAAAAAATTTCCCCAAAAACCCACCCAAAAAGGGAGGAGGGTGAAAAATATAAATTCTTGCCCTTGGAGCAAACTCAACCAAATTTTGTATACATAATCTCTGGGCCTCTAGAGAACTAGAAATCGAGGGGGGGGTGAGGATGGGGTTCGAGGTTTGGGGGTCCAGTGGGCGTGCCTTGCAGCTAGTCATAAATATTTTGTATTATTTTGATTATTTATGTCCATCGATTAAATTAATAAAGTTGTTGTAGGGAAATAAGGACTATAAAATGACAAATATGCAAGGAAGTTAATTATTTGAGCTCTAAGGAAGTCAACAAAGTTGACGAAACATTGCCAAAAAATAAAAATTATTTGCATAAAAGAAATAGTCCTTATTTCCCTACTACAACTTTATTAATATTTGTTATTTTATATATCATGGGTTCTATTACCTATTAATGGATATAGATAAATTCGTTTTGTTGTTATAGCAAGCTAAGAACTTAACAATCAAATGTATAGGTTTCCATTCGGAATAATCAAATTGGGGTCAATTTTAGAAAAACACTAAACTTCTGTAAATTACATATATATGTTATATATATATATATTGTGAATAAATATCAAATTTTATTATTTGCTTAGACACATATTCTGTCTGGTTGTATTATCATTATTGTTTAGAAATATGGTTATTTGAAATAACGTATCTTATTTAAAGTTGCCAGTT
The DNA here is from genome assembly GCA_024734495.1 of Forficula auricularia. Lineage (NCBI taxonomy): Eukaryota > Metazoa > Arthropoda > Insecta > Dermaptera > Forficulidae > Forficula > Forficula auricularia. The sequence continues at coordinate 814,184 of JALMQS010000542.1, read as the reverse complement.
GTACTCTGAATGTTTCATTCTTTTGTATTTCTGGCTCTATTTATTTATTTATTTAATTATTTATTAAACGACGCTCCGAGGAAGATGCATCGTAGAGCAGATACAACAATAATTTATGATACAATACATTAATCAATAGAAATATACTTATATACCCTTATATATTTATTATATTAATTTATTAACTAGAAAATACTTGTTACAAAACCACAAAGCGTTTGTTATATAGCTTCCTATAACAACAAATCGTACTTAATATATATCTATATCCAATCGGATAATAGAACCCATGAGAAATAACAAATAAAATATAACTAATTAAAAGACTGATGATGAAAGTGAAGCCTTTGAAACTAAAGTCTCAAACGAATAAATTATAATATTTATTTATTTATTTATTTATTTATATTTTGTATATATGTGTTTATCAAGTGGAAGACACCCTCATTGATTTCCTTTAATGATTCGACAACTCTACTACTCTCGACAAACGAAAAAATTTTCAATTAAAGTTTTTTTTTTTTATTATTCAAGAAAATTCCTGTTTTCCAAGTTCCTACAGTATACTGAAGATGAGTCATTAATGCGAGATGCCCTTTTTGGATTCACAGATGGGCGCCTTTAGAATGAGTGAAATAGTCCCGTATGGTGTCCTAGTTTGGGGCTTGTGTGTGGTTATATATATAAAAAAAATGGTAAAATTCCAAGTCCCTCACCTTGTAACCAATAAGCCATTGCATCATGGGGCCCTTCCCTTAGAAAATGGAATGAACACAATTGATAGGAATCGTGCCTCGGATGCAGATCCAAAACAACTGGCGACAAATCGCGACAACAAACATACAAAAAAGCCAGCAAAAAAACCGAAATCTAGACCAGATACTGTTTTATATCGTAATCAAACTTAATTGATAAAAAAAGGTAAACTCTCTCTCTACATAAATAATTTATTTTGAATTCAATTAATAATCGATTAAAATTTTTGAGGAGGATAAATTAAAACAAAAAAAATCTGTTTAGTAGTTCCTAGTAATAAATGTTAGGGAATCCAAATAAACATGCCTATGATTTGAAAATACTTTATTTTATGTAGATTTTTTCAAAAGAAAATTTAATAAAATATCTCAATTGATAATGAAAAAAATAATAATTTGAAAAAACTCATTAAAAGAACGGTGATACATTCTTCTTCTTCGAGTGCATTACCCGAAACGGGCGTCGGCGCCTCTCCACATATATCTGTGCTGTGTGTTTAGTTGTTTTACACAGATATACGGGACCTACTTTTTAACGCCGGTTCCGAACGGCTAATTTGGAGAGGTTGACTAGGCAATTATACTCTTGGTAGGTTGCCATTACTTTCCAAGAGGAGGCGACTGCAAATATCTATACATATATGGTCATACTTATAAATTTGTTTAAATTTATGAAAAAATGGGATTATTATTTAGAAATTCCTTAATTTATCTATAAATATATTAACATATTCTACTTCTCTCTCATCATTTAAGCCTGATTTTCAATGAAAAATCTTAAATCTAAATAAAAAATATAGGTTAGATATTTTATTTTATTACTATTGGAATTTTCTTTGTTGTTTAGTTCTTCAATGATAGCGCTGGTGCTCTCAATCAACATAACCTTTTTTTTTCTAGTAATAATTAAATACTCCATAATTAAAAGAAATATTTCTCAATTTAAAACTTAAATTGTAAATGATTTAAAAGCATGAAGATGGTTTTTAGTTTCAGTGATTTTATTTAATTTAATAAAATTAACTTTATTTTACTGATCCATCTAATCATTTTCAAATCTACTCTTTATGTCACTTGAAGCATATTTACAATGTGCATATATAATTATATATTATTTATACCTGATTTTCAATTAAAAATCTTAATCTAAAAAAAATATGTATTGGTTAGATATTATTTATTAATTATTGTTGAAATCAAACGATTTTATTATTATTATTGAAATTTTCTTTGTTGTTTAGTTCATGATTAAGGTGGTCTCAATCAACATAACCTTAATTATTATTTATTTTTTTGGAATTAATTAAATACAATTGTAAGGGATATTTCACAATTTAAAACTTAAAATGTAAATGATCTAAAAGCATGAAGATGGTTATTAGTTTCAGTGTTTTTATTTAATTTACTAATTAAAATTTATTTTACTGTTCCATCTAATCACTATGAAATCTACTTCTTGAAATATCTTTAGATTGTGCATTTATACATATATACATAGAGGGGGGGATGTAGAATTTGGCTGGCTCACGGGGGTCTACACGTGTCTGGGCCCCTCAGGACCTCCCGAGGACTCTGTTTATGGAAAGATCCTGATGCCATCTGGATCTGGCACCAGTCGGTGAAGAAAAAAAACAAGCCCTGTATTTAGCAAGTGTGTTACGATTTTATTTTTAAAATGATATATGCTTTTTTCTCGAGTGAAAATTGCAATAATCTTTTTTTAACTATACCTTTTGATGTGGGAGGGCGTATTATTTTTTTTCCAAGGAAAATGGATCATTAAAATATTATTTATGAGGTCTGAAAAAAATACAACTACACTAATATTGAAATGAGAAATTGTGTTGACTGCAAACTTCCGACAATTTCATTTTATTATTTTTATACTTCATCAAGTAATAATTTGGGAAGTTTTTATTTTAAAAAAGTGTTCTTAAAATTCTAATTTTTATGAAGCTTAAATTCAAAACATTTTAAAAAAATAAAATAACTCATATTAATGAAAGTTAACTACAGTTAAATGCGAGTTTTATAAATTTAAATAGAAAGTCCAAGAGAAATTACACAAATTTTGGATAAACGCGAGGTTTACATTTACTTTAGACTTTTTTATATGCTTTCTCCAAATTTGAGAAAGATATAGAGAAAAACGAAGGACCACGTTATATCAATTGTTTAGCTTACCAACGAGGTTGTAAATCTCGCCGCGAATAAATTGTAAGTCTATTCCACTAAACAATCGATATCAAATATATCTTCGATAGGACGCTAGTTCTTACTATATATATAACTGTTCGAAATCCTAAATTAGTATCTTTAAGGATGGATGTCTAGGAAAGAAATGAAAGATAAATTTCTCTTTAACAAAAACTATATTTTTTAATGTAAACTAATGAATGTGTTGATAAAACCAAAAGATAAAATGAAAACAAAGAAAATTAACTTAGATTGTAGGTATATATACGTAGATATATATATACACTTTATAACTAAATACTTAAACTTTTAGACATATAATATATTTTATTATATGTCTAATTACAAAATGAATGGTTTCAGTGGTGGTAAAGGGCAGCCTCTGAATTATCTTGGAGAGATGAATAAGTGTTCTTTTGTCTCAGAACCAATGATGAATGCTTTTTGATGTAGGCAGGTGTGCCAAAACTGCAGCAGTGTATAAACCTGCAGTGTTTTATTTTAGGAACCTTTCAGAGAATTGATTGTACCTTCAAGTCACTTTTAACGATATGCTTGCTTATTTCAACAAACTAACTTTTATTTAGTTATTAAACTAAATATTTATTGACTATGACGAAAATTATAGTCGAATGAATATACCAGCGTAAAATGTGGTTCGATATTTATTGAGATGTTGACTCGAAGAAATTTGAAATAAGAAGAATGGCGTAATACGATATCAAAAGGAAGTTGGGTTCGAAAAGGATGCGTGTTAGGGTGTTTCTAGGGCACAAAAATCCCTAGCGCCGAGAAACCGAATTGGCGTGGATTTTGAATTTTCTATATGATTACTTATATTTAACCAAATTTTCAGCAGTAAACTAAAAAAATGAATCTAGTAGTAGAGTTTTAACATTTATGCTGTTTACCAAAACGAGTTTTTTTTTTTTTACAATAGCTCAAATTTTCAGGATATTTTTCGTCAAAACACTGAAATTTTTTCTATAGAAAATAGGATTAAAATCTCAAAAAAATGATATTTTTAGAATTTTTTTTTTTTTTTTTAAGATCCGAAATTAAAAATCCCAAAATCTAATCAGTTCTTTACATTAGAAATACAAACATTTTATCACAAGGACAAACTTTCTACGACTTTTTGTTCTTAAAATTATATTGAATATCTGAATCCATACACTTACTAACACATAGACAAAAAAATCATGAATGTAAATGTTTTTTCTCCACGTTTCAGAATGTGCTAAAAAAATTCGAAATTCTGCGAAACCTGCCGTCCCGGTCATGCCGTATAAAATAAAAATAAATAAAAGATTTTATTACCTATTATTAGGTATTATTGAATGTGCTTGAGTAGGGTAGAGAACGAATTGCTTAGGAAATGTGTCAGTGGGCCATTTAAGAGAAAGGATTGGGTCAAAATAAAAAGGGTAATAATTCAAAAACTGAAAAAAAAAGAATTCTTCGATAGGGTGAAATTTATCATGTGACATTCGCACATGAGACCTCTATATAATAAAAAAAAAATATATTTTGCAAAGGTTTTTTGCAAAAAAGAAAAATAGGCGATGATTTCGTACGTATCTAGGGGTGGAATGAAGAGAATAAGAAAACAAAAGAAAAATGAAAGTAAAGACAAACAAAATGAAAATTCAGTAAATTATAAAGACCCTTGTTAAAAGAAGAAAAAAACTAGGTGATGATTTGTAAATAGTTTTGTTTTCTTAGTTGAAAACACAGGCCAGGGGGCGGCCAGTCGACACACCCTCCGAGTCAAAATCGACTGCTGATTTATGACCCAGGGTGGCCCACATAGACTCACGTGTGTTCAATGGATTTGTTGTTGTTTGCATTTGCCAGCCAGAGGCAACTGCCTCAACAGAACAACGCCTAATAACTTAGACCACTCATTTTGACTTTTGAATTTTTGACAGATTTAAAAATAATCGATTTTCCTAATACTTGTTAATTGTATTTGACACTTGTATTTTATATGTATAACTTAAATCTACAACTTTTCCAATTTTATTTAAGAAGATATCGAGGGGTGAACCGCGTTTGGAATTAGGTGTCTTTTTGGAATTGTTTTAGAATTCATTAGATAATCTATTATCATCTATTGTCTTCTACTTGGAAATGAAAGTGGAAGTGGAAGTAGGTGTACACAATTTTAGGTCGCGGTTCACCCCTCGGAAAATATCAAGTTAAATTCAGAAAATACCAATTATATTTCAGAAATCTCAATTCAATTTTAGATTAAATTAAACGAACACGAGAATTCAATAGTCAATGTGTTTGTATATCTCAAAAAATTTTAAGCTTAAGCTAGGTATTAGTCAACAATAATGATATGGTTACCTTTTGGTCAAAATCGACAAACCCTTTTGTACTCTTTACTTAATTAAGTCCCTTTAATTAATTAATTATTTATTTAAAAAAATCTCTGCATAACAAATAAGTATTCTATGTTCTGCAAAAACATCACTTCATCACAAATGATGTGCATTTTTATATTATAACAGTAAAAAACTAGATAAAGATCATTATTTATAAGAATATTTATTATAAAATCAAAATAATAAAATAATATTATTGTTTATTTATTAAACCAATTGTTAAAAATAAACAAACATTGAAATTTTCTATAACAATTACCGAATCTGAAAAAGTAGTTTCTTTCTTTCCAATATTTAATAAAATAAAGTTTAGGGAAAGCGGTGTTGGTTTATAGTGAAACATATTAAACACAGGAATTATTTAACGGGTTATAGTGGTGTTTCACAAAGAGGAAATAAAATTAAAAAATTAAAAAATCTTTTAAATTATTTTGGAGATTTTTTTTATTTATCTCTATACATATTTCGGGCTATGAACCCTTCATCAGGAGGTTTAACAGAAAACTCAAAATAATTTAAAAGATTTTTCAATTTTTTAATTTTATTTCCTCTTTGTGAAACACCACTATAACCCGTTAAATAATTCCTGTATTTAATAAAATGTTCGTGAATACTTAATTTTGAATTTCTCATGAGTTTACAAGACTCAAATAATAAAACAAACTTTCACCCCTAAATAGGATTGAATAAAAAAAAAGACAATAACAATAAATGTTCTTCGCTAGAAATTTAAACATTCATTCAGTTATATTGCCATATATAGTCGAACAATTTTAGTTTAGGTCTTGTTGTTGTTTTTATTTCATCTTTCCCATTCTAGATCTCGTTTTTCACTCGATTTCTTCCCAGTAATCGCGAAATCACCCTCTCCTTGAGAAAAATCCCTTTAGTAGTTGCAAATCTAGTCGAGGCCAAATTTTTAACTTGCTTTCCTAAATACAAATGAGGAAAACGAATGTTGGTGTCCTGGATTCGACGCCCGGTGTCAAGGCAGTCGGGAGCAACTCTATAGGCTGCTAACAAGTACCTAACTATCTGCTCACCTGTCTGCTGGATTACCTCAGAGGCCCCTAGAAGCGCTTAGGTCCCCTCCAACTCTACTCTTGTTTTCAAGATGAGTAAGGAACTAACAAGTTTCTGACGAGTTCCATTTCAACATCCACATGCTATAATACTTGTTTTATCCCTATTGATTTGAATGATAGGGTGGGTCACATTTATTATAAATTCAATATTTACATTTTTCATTCTCATATCGATTCATAATTCAGAATTAATCGGATAATGAATATAAGTATTTTCAATTATAATTCCTATTATTATCAAATCTCTGCACCAAAATACTCCTCAAAAAATAGAGTACACGGTGAGCCAGAGAGACCGAGTGTTTTTCAACTAATAATTAAAATATCAAAAATCATCTAATACAAATTTCTAATAATTCAAAATGAAGGCAAAATGTTGCCATTTAAGTATACTTAATCAAAAAGTGTCTATTTTAATGATAACGCCAGATAGTTGGTGACCATCTTACCTCACACATTCTCGTTCGTTTTATTCACTTTAAAGCTATGAAGTGGATATTTTTAAATCCAATTTCAATTAAATCGAAGTGTATCGTAAACCTATCTTATAAATTATAATATATTTAATTTTTACACCGTTTACACAAAAACTTAGTGAATTTAATAGTTTTTTTTTATTAAAAATAATGAAAACTTTATTTATATTTGAATATCCAATTTCGAAAAGGGCACATGTCTAAAAATTGACAATGTTCAGAAATAAAAAAAAAACTAATAATTTTCTAAAGTAGCTAGTGTAAAATTTATAAAATTTATTTTTGAGTTACATTTCGGGGGCAGTAAAATTAATACTAGAGTTGAGGCTTTTTCTAGCTTAGTAGATGCAGGGAAGGTTTTAGATTACATTTACTATATGAAAAAATGTATTTGTGAAAATATGCGAGATGTGCCATTTTCGAAATTGTATGTATATTTATTTTTGACTAATTTAATTTATTTTTATTCATTATCTAAAAGGATCTATACCTATGTAAAATAGCAAATGTTCTATTGCATCTTGCTCAGGGTTTTTTCTCCTGATGACGCTAATTCAAAAAGTAAATAAAAAAATATTTAATCTTTAATTAGTAATTCATTTTATTTGAGTTTCCTCATTGCATTGTAGGTATACGATTTAGAAAAAGTCTAGGAAATACTTTCAATTTATCATTAGATTATTATATTATATTTTTAAATTAACATTCCAAAATTAATGATCACGTACGTAATCACACCTCTGTCATGTAATTAATACAAATGAATTGACTTTTATAATCGTATTAAAGCACGAATTACCTTGAATTGAGGATGTAATACTGTAATTATTATTACATGCTTATATTTGATTTGTTTTGTTTGTTTATCTTGGTAGAATATTGTAACCGAATTTCTACTACTACCTATTTTTTTTTTTTTTTTTTTTTTTATAATCTTGATGACAATATCTTCTATTATTAAATGAGCAATTCTTGTATATATATAGAATCGGTTTCTCGAAAACGGCTCTAACGATTTCGATGAAAATCATAGACTAAGGGGTTTTAGGGTCTATTTTGATTTTTTTTTTAAATTAAAGTAATTATTCAGAGGTGAGTGTGTCAAATAAAAACTTAAAATTAAATATTTTTTCATCAATATTCTTTTATCCATTCATTTGTTTTTTAGTTTTAAATACTACTAATACTTAAATACAAATTAAATAATATATTAAATCTCCCTTTTTCCTGAATTTAGAATTGAAAATAATATTAATATAAAGCTTTTAACCAAGATAATAAATTACTGATCAACTTACGGTCCACCAGATACTTGTTTATTTACTTATTTAACCAATTGTTATAGATAAACAAACATTAAAACTTGATAACAATTTTGCTTTGATTGAAAAGTTTTTGTTTTGCCGAGAGTAGCAGAGTTGTTGATTCACAAAGAGAAACAAAGAGGTTGTCCTCTGCTTGATGCAAATAAACATACACACATATATATCGAGATGATATATCTGTATATGTATTATTTGTTTGTTCGTTTTTTATTTGTTTGTGTGTGAATTTTGCTTTGAATCATTTTAAAATGTATTAAAACAGATTAAAATCATATAAATACACTTTGATAATAAATTTCAAAATTTATTTATAATTTTAATTTTTTTATTTTTACATTACCCTATAGAATATGGTCAAATATTGTAATCGTGCATGAAAAAAGTGCTTTTTTTGCTTCTGTTTTTCGAAATATCTCAAAAACGGCTGAAACTATTTTGATTCAAAAAAATGAGCGAAACCATGGCATTTCAGTCTACAAACAGGCCAAATAAGTGAACATCGAAAAAATTATATTTTTTAAGATAATAACTGTTTTTTTAAAATGTCTGTTAGTCTGTTAGTCTGGTTGTTAGTCTGTGTGTTATCAAATTTTTGTGGACGAGCTAGCTCAAAAACTAGTGTGAATATTAAAACCAAATTTCACACGTAGTTTTGGTCCATTGATTTTTCGTTTATTGGGCCACGCAGGTGGGGGCCTCCACTAACAAGAAATATTTACATAGTCTGGTGAATTTAATTACAGGAGTATTTACATAATTATAGGAGCATTTACATAATATATTTACAAAAAAAAAAAAAAAAAAATTTTTTTTTCTTTTTATATACAATTTCTAGCGCATGGCGATTTCCCTATAAGTTCTCCTGTTGAAGCCGTAAAAATTCATTAAAGAAGCCCTCATTGCCCTGAAGGTCATATCGCATAAAGTTCTATGGGAAATTCCCAGGGCGACAAGAGGAGGCACCGCTTTATGCCACCACACTCCCTTCCACGAGAGTGTGATGGCTTCAACTCTCACAGAACTCGAGAACCCGAGCTCACCCCAAACCTTGCCGCAATGATTAAGAGCTTATTAGATTATGGTGCATATCGACCCAAAATTAAGGGGAGTTAAAATTGGGGGGATTTAAAAATTAAAAATCTAGGCCATTTGAGGAAACTCAACCAAATTTTGTATACATAATTAGTGGATCCCCAAAACCGTCCATAATTAGTGGATGCAAAAACTAACAGCTATAAATGGAGGTGTAGGGTCAGAAAATGAAAATATAGGCCTTTGTATCAAACTCAACCAAATTATGTATACATAATCAGTGGGCCTCCAAAAGTCTAAAAATTCAAAAACTAACCCCCCCCCCTATATGATTATAAATAATTTTATTAAATATTAAATATAAGTGAGGGGCCATGTTGTATGGTAAAGTCAAGTGGATGGCCACATCAGAACACGTCAGCTTATATTAAATTATAATACATTTGATGATCACTCATTATTACGATCTACTTTCTTAATTGTTTTTAACAATTAAAAAAAACAATAATTTCCCAATTGTTCTCTTTTTTTCAATTCAATCTGATTGAATTAAATGATTTACAATCGATTTTTCTTCGTTACCAATTAATTTGTAAAACAACCCCTCTATTGTGTGTGTATAAGCGAGCGTGTTTGCGTTTCCTTTCCCTTAACGCAAGGTCGCTAAGTGAAAATCGCTCCACTAAATAGACTCACTTACCCTCTTATGTTCCTCCTACTGTTGGATAATATACGACAAGAAAGTTTTCTCCCCATTTATGTTTTTTTTCCTTCTTCTTTTCTCCCACACACTAGAACCTCTTGCTCTTTTTAAATCTTTTCATTCTTTATTATTTTTTCTACCACACTTATTCTTTAGAAAAAAATCATTTATCTAAAGAAAGCCAATTAGGGTCATGTAATTCAAAACAATGTTTCGGTCTGGGTCAAGGTCATTTTCAAGACCCAATTTCTCTTTTTTATTACACACTATGGACATTTAATAAAATAATTCCTAGAAATAGTTAAAAGAATAACGTAATATATATTCCAACAAAAAGTTCTACCCTAGTTTTCATCCCCGTTTCTAAATATACAAACAGAACAAACATTAGTTGCGTATAAGCGTTTGTTAATAATACTATAACAGTAATAAATAATTCTTTATTCTTATTTTTTTTTCTATAAAATAAAAAAACTAAACACCGGGCAACATTTATTTCTTATTAAAAAAATTTTTAATTAAATACTATATTTTTCAGTCATTCGGACTAAACATTAATTATTATCAAATTTAAATTTTTAGGGAACGAAGAAAAGTTTATTTTTATTACAGACAAAAGGATCAGCCGGGGCTCGAACCCGGGATCTTTTGCATGTGTACTGCAATGCTTTGTCATAAGAGTTTTAACTCCCATATCCACTAAGCTACTGATCCCTGATCCCAAACTAATACCTTTTGTCTATATGAATTATGGAATTTCTTTTTAATCCTCTCCTCGTTCATTATTCGCAGCCTAGGCCTTGATTCATTAATTAAACAATTAATTAATTATTATTTTCTCAGTCTAGTGGCTAGAAAGTATCTATAAATTTAATCAATATCTCCAACAACGAAAATCTCTGTTTAATAATAAAATTACGTGAATAAATAATCCCGAATTCCTAAATTTTTTCTTATATACATATATTCATAAAATATTAACATTAAAGAGCTCCTATAGTTATGTTATTTAATAAAAATAAAAATATATATATATATATATATTTTGTCAAATAATAAATAGATGCTGTCCAGAAAATATCCATTTTATGACCTTCATAGCATCTATTAATGGTCAAAATAATTTATTTTTCTATTTTTTCTATTATTAAATATCATAACTCGGAGATCATTTGATTAAATAGCTTCAATCACAGAGACATTTGGCGATATTCAGCAACAGTTAAAGACTATCGTTGAATAACAAACATACTTTATGAAAAAAGTTGTTATTCACCGATAGACATTTCCCAATAGATTTCAGGGTGGAATGAATTCGGATTAAATTCTATTAATTCTAAATATCTTTAATAAATATGACTAAATATTTTCGGTATGTTTTTATTCAATGGTACAAATGATAAAAATTAAATTACTCCAAAAACTTTTTAATAAAAACCTCATAATACGTTCATGATTGAATCCTCAAACAAAGCTAATAATAAATCTCTCACTCAGGTAAGTTGATTATCTCTAAAATTTTATTATTTTTAGCTTATAAAATGGTATAATAATATTTTTCATCTTAATTATCCTTCGCCATATCTACTGCTAAAAATTATTCGGAAAATAGTAAATATCTATAATACTTAATAATATAAATAGATTTTAAAAATGCACATATTATACGCCTCTTGAGAGAGATATATTTTTGGTGTTTAATCTTGAGGATATGAATAATATCTCTAATTTCGCTATAAAGGAACACTTTACATTTGATAAAAAGCTGTTTTGTCCGGAAATAAGTGCCGCCCGGAAATACTCGCTTTTACATTAATTTCCTTTTGTTTTTCGTAATTAGAATATATTGTCATTTTAAATAAATATAAATGACTGTTTAAAATCGTAAGTTTTTGATGAAATAAAACCTCAAAAAAAATAAAAACTAACGGGTTATTGTTTTACCTTCTCTTATTCGAGCACGTAGGAAGACGTTTTTTTTAGTGACTGGAGAAAAGCATATCCTTTCTCCTTCTCTGTCACTTCATACATATATTTAAGAAAAGTCCAAGATTCTTATTCTATAATTTTCTTTTTTTAAATTTAAAAAAACGGCCTTCTTATGAGTATATACCATATTGGCAGGGTGCGCGACGAAGACGACATCTGACGGCTGCATTAAATCATGCTCTAGAGCCGTGAAAGAGCTGCTAAATGTTTATAAAATTAATTTATTTTGCATTGATAAATAAAGTAAAAAAATTTTAAGAACCTCAAAGGAAAAGTGCAATACCGGTAGTGAATAAAAGATATTGAAACATACAAAGTAAATTAAAATTTCTACCAGTCCGTCTCTCTCCAGAGAAAATTTCGTTGCAAAAAAATACAAAGTAAGTATGGAAAGTGATAATAAGTAGTAGTTATTATTGGAATAAGGTTATCCGGCGATACCAATGCAAATGATGGTTCAAATAACATGAGAGGCGACTGTGGGTCAGTGGCTAGAGTGTTTGGTCGCTGACTCGAAGATCGCTGGTTCGAGATCGAGTCTCGGCAGATAGATATTTGCAGTCGCCTCCTCTTGGAAAGTAATGACAACCTACCAAGAGTATAATTGCCAAGTAACCTCTCCAAATTAGCCGTTCGGAACCGGCGTTAAAAAGTAGGTCCCGTATATCTGTGTAAAAACAACTAAACACACTCAGCTCAGGTATATGTGGAGAGGCGCCGACACCCGTTTCGGGTATGCCACTCGAAGAAGAAGAGAGGTGTAATAATTAAAAATAAAAATAAAAATTCAGCATAGTCAACTTTTTAAATAAAAATTTATTTTCACTTTATAAATTGTTCTTTTATTAGTCTTAGGTTTAAAATTTTCAAATTATAATTGGTAAATTTTAAGTTAGGTTATGCGTTACTTACTTTTTTCTCTTAACTGGATTTATCCATTTTTTCCATTTTTCTAATTTCCAACTGGAAATGTAAACAATTTCCAGTTACTATTTCTTATTGTATTTTTACTATTAACTACACAGCAACTATTATGAACCATTTTTAATATTAGTTTTTATATGTTTACCCTGAACTTGGGCATGATTTAAAGAAAATTTGACCACAACGATCGCTACGATCGATTCAGTTGACCCCACCATGCACTCCGCACCCTGCCAATAGTCTCACCATCCCCTAAGTATTCTAAAATGTAACTGTACGAAATTTGGTATACATTTTTAAAAATGCCTCCCCACCACCCTAATTTTTAATCGTTTTTCAAACAAAATCTAATCAGTTTTTAATCTTAATATGGAATATTTAAATACGAAATGCTAGTTTAGATATCTCTATTATTTTTTGAGCTGTACACAGAATTTAAAAACACACACCTAACCATTTAACCGACATTATGATAAAATAATTAACATAGATCTATGTTAATTTGTATTTGAAAAATAAATTGAAAATTAAAAAAAAAACATATTATATTGATTTGTGCCATATCAAAGGCCATCAAAGTAGCTTTAAAATGACACCTTTTTCAACTAGGAGAGGTCCAATTTCAATTAAAAAATGTGGTTCCTTTTTTGACAACTTTAGATAGCCGTATTTTGAAAACCGATGAATATATTGAGTTCAAAATTGGGTATATTTCTTAGTCTATATGGAGGATAGCTATGTACCAAATTTCATTTAAAATCTGAGATGGTGAGGTAAAATCAATGTGTTGATTTGACCTGGAATGACCCAGATCGTAATGAGTGACCATTAAAATGTATTAAAATAAATTAAATAAAAAAATAAATAAACAGTGAAAATTAAATTGATTTAATAAATTTTGAAAATTATAATTCAAAATTATTATCAAGAGTTGTATTTATATGATTTTAATTTGTTCTAATACATTTTAAATTGATACAAAGCTATTGTTTTTTTTTTTTTTGTTTTTTTTTTGGCTTTTCGGCATTTCTAACCATAAGCCAATTTACGATACTATATCTATTTTTAAATTTTATCTCTACCCCGGGGGGTCAGATTTTAGCCGAATGCCTCGAGTCGGATTCGAACCCGGGTCCTCTTGGTTAGCAGGATGATATGCTACCGACTAGCCTATCTGACCCCCCCAAAGCTATTGTTATCGAATGTTTTAATTTTTGTTTATTTTTTACAATTGGTTAAATAAGTAAATAAACAAGTATTTGGTGGACCGAAAGTTGATCAGTAATTTTTTTTCTAAATTAAATACATTTTCCGTTGTTCACGATTCAAGGCTTAATTGTTGATCGAAATGCCGTGAATTTGGCAATTTTTTATTTTATTTTATTTTTTTAATCCATTTTTTGAGATATTTTGAAAATACGAAGCAAAAAAAAACCTTTTTTCAATCACAATTACAATACTTCATCTGTTAAAATAATAATTTAATCAAACCTAAAATACTTATTTTATTTTTATTTAAACAATGTATTTAATTTTATTTAGCTATTTGTTAGTCAATCAATACCCCCTAAGCCGTACTGGATGAAATATTGAATTAACTCGAAAATTATAAAAAAAAATGTATGATTTTTTGACCCTCATAGCTACGGCCTTGGTTTTGTATATATTTATCACATTCATATTAATATATAAAAATTGCATAATCTATTTTGTTGCATATTATTCGATTGATAATTGATGACCTAAGCTCGAAATAATCCCAAATTTATTAACTCCTAAATATTAATATTAGTTTATGTTAGAATTATTTATTCATCCACTGTTTAGACATCAGACGTTAAGCCGGTTGGTAAAAATAAGATACAATTTCAGTCATGTTGCTTGCATCTCGATGGGAGTCAAACAAACACTATTTATGATTAGTTTATTTATGAAAAAATTATTGTTATAAATAAATAATAATAATGTTTGAAGAAAATTGGTTTAACACTTTTTTTAGTATTGATTTCCTTTTTCTTGGTTGAAAATTCTCATGTATAAATGAATGAGTAATCGCTGATTGTGTGGAATAGACCTCTTTCTGCACACTCAGTAGTTCAGTAAATTCTCACTAAACTAATTTTTTATTACTATTTGTCATTTTCTTTTTTATTTATTTATTTATTTAGTAGAAAAAAAATTCCTCTTGTGGATTGTGCTTAGAATTGGTCCACATTATCCCTGCTTATCGTAAGAGTCGACTAAATGGGTTGAGCGTGGGGGTTGACCCATCCACTTTGTAAAAAATCAAGGAACTCACCCAAACTGCAAGCCCAAATAGATAAAAGTAAAATAAATACTCCTTTAAAATATTAGTCCCTTGAAATTGCCAGTACATTGATAACCAGCTGCTAAGCCCGCCTTCGACTTTAAACGAAAATGTAAAAATTTAGAAGCAAAGTTGTAGAGGATGTAATTTTTGACATTTTTATTTAAACATTTTTTGAAAATAAACACCCAAATTGAGGCGGAAGGTCAAAAATGAAGATTCTAGAGTTCTAGACCAGTGGTTCCCAACCTTTTGTGGCCCATCGCCCCTTTCTGGAGGTTGACTAACACCTAACGCCTCCCTTTTTATTTTCATTGTATGCCTAATTTTAATTTGAAGTAAAGTTAAAATAATAAAGCGCAAAGTCGAAATTTAGAAAAACCCCAATCAATGAATTTATTATTGACATCTGATGTTTCCTTCAGTTAAAAAGCCTTCCAACAGGACTTATTAATCTCTTAACCCAAAATATGACAGACATAAATTAAATTTATTGAGGTTCAAAAAGTGGGAATTGTAAAGTCCCACCATCCTATTGTCAAATAAGGCATGTTCGAGCATCAAAGGACATGCCGCCTGCTACTCCAAAATATTACCATTAAAAACAATTATATTATTATCAAGCAAAAAAAAATACTCTAAATACCATGTTCACAACAGTATGTTTCTTTGTAATTAACTAGAAATTTAAATTTTTTCTAAAAAATATTAATATAACATTATTTATATTTGAGAATGGAAATTACATTTAACAACTCGCAAGGGAAGTGAATCCATTTCTTTGCACGTGAGTGTATTTTAATTTTCCCCCCCCCCCCCAATCGCCCCTCACTTATTTATCGCCCCCTGATAACCCAAATCGCCCACTTGGGGGCGATCGCCCCCAGGTTGGGAACCACTGTTCTACACCTTTGAAACAAACTTAACTAAGATCAGTATACTCTAGTTGCCATAAAGGTATTCAATGAAACTAGTAAGAACCCGTTCTTACTAAAAACGGGTTTTTACTGCAACATATATATATATACATTTGTATAATTTATTGTATTTTTCCTCTAACTTGTTTTTATTTCTCCAAATCCAAGGTTCAGGTCAAAAATAATAAATAAATAAAATAAAATGGACCGGACTTTCCTTTGGGGGTTTCCTTTTTCGGCCCAAATCGGATTTAACTCTCTCGGAATGCAATATCGAATCACGAGTGATTGGGTAATTTTCAATTGTGGTTTGATTTAAACGAAAGAGAAGAGGGAGGGAAGTGCATGAAGTCGACTGGTGTACTTTGGTACTCGTCCTTGGACAACTGGTGTCCCCGATGGCATTTGGGTCGCTAACCCAGATAGGTAAAGTGGATTTCCAGCAGGAGGCTCTCCGCTGTTTACGTCTGCGCTCTTGCTACTTAGACTCGCCTTCATCGAATCGAACTATACACATTAAGAAGAAATTTCATAGAGAAAAGTGGTAGTATATACGACACACAAACAACAAACACACTTGCACTTGACAATTAGTTTTACTTTCATTGTTGAATTTTAATCAACATTTTAGTGATTAAAATTACGTAAATAAATAGATTTTACTAAATAAAAGAATATTCCCATAGAAAAGGTACAAATTTCCGTTATATATAGGTAATACATATGAGACGATTTGTTTTATTTTATTTCCTTTTCATAGTTTAATTCGAATTGTGAACCGCGACCTAATATCGTGTACACCTACTTCCACTTCCACTTTCATTTCCAAGTAGAAGACAATATATGAAAGAGCATTATCCGATGAATTCCTAAATAATTCCACAAAATTCCAAAGATGTGTACACCTAATTGCAATCGCGGTTCACCCCTCAGTTTAATTATTCAGCGGCCCTAGTAATAATAAGCTGACGTGTTCTGATGTGGCCATACAACCTGGCCCCTCACTTAAATTAATATTTAATAAAATTATTTATAATCATGTAGTGGAGGGGGGTTAGTTTTTGCATTTTTAGACTTCTGGGGTCCCACTGATTATGTATACAAAATTTGGTTGAGTTTGCTCAAATAGCCTAGATTTTTAATTTTTAACCCCCTCCACCCCCTTAATTTTGGGTCGATATGCACCAAAATCTAATCATCTCTTAATCTCAATGGACCAAAACTACGTGTGAAATTTGGTTTCGATATTCACATTAGTTTTTGAGCTAGCTCGTTCACAAAAATTTGGTAACGCACAGACTAACAGACTAACAGACATTTTGACAAAACAATTATTATCTCGAAAAATATAATTTTTTTCGATGTTCACTTATTAGAGCTTTTTTGTAGAGCGAAATACCATGGTTTCGCTCAATTTTTTAAATCAAAATAGTTTTAGCCGTTTTTGAGATATTTTGAAAAAAGAAGGAAAAAACAATTTATTTCATGCACGATTACAATACTTGACCATACCCTGTATGGTAAAGTAAAAAACTCGATTTTTTCGCTCAATGTATTTAAAAATGACTGAAATGTGGGGTAAAATAATGTTTCTGTGTGTTTGTGTCGGTGCATTACAATGCAAGCGATAGCTCAAGTACGTTGAGAACGTTCTCATGCCAAAAAGTGGTATTTCAAATGCAAAAAATTTATTAAATTTTGGGCTCTTCAGTTTCAAAAATTGAGAAAATATTTTTTGAATGCAGTCGATGTGCCTTTAAACCCCCAAATAATAATAATAATATTTTTTGAGATTTTAATAAAGACATACTAAATAAACAAGTAGGTTTTTTTTAAATTTAAAAATCTATTAAATTTACCAAATTATTTATTTGAAAACCCACTAATAGATTGTTACAAAGAAATCCTTATATTAAAATTAATTTAAAATTTATTAAATGAGGAGATTGATTGGAGAGAGGGAGGTTTACACCAATCGACTTGATTGGGGAATAATGGAATTGAAATAATTATCGGAAAAGAGGTTTTTTTTATCTAATTAGATTTTTCCTCTTATTAAAAACAAGGACTAAAGATAAATAAGGACACTCGATGGTGGAGAAGTTATCTCCGGAATCGAAGCTAAAATACAATGGTATACATTAATTAATGTAAAATAATTGGTTTAATAAAATTTATAAAAAAAAAAAAAAAAAAAAATATTAAATGGGGAAGGATGAGAGGAGGAGATGGGGAGGGAGATTGGAGGGTAATTAAAACCAATCGACTTGATTGGGGAATAATGGAATTGAAATAATTATCGGAAAAGAGGTTTTTTTATCTAATTAGATTTTTCCTCTTATTAAAAACAAGGACTAAAGATGAATAAGGACACTCGATGGTGGAGAAGTAATCTCCGGAATCGAAGCAAAAATACAATGTATACATTAATTAATGTAAAATAATTGGTTTAATAAAATTTATAAAAAAAAAAAATAAAATATTAAATTAAAAATTAAATAAAATAAAATATTGTTTTCTAGAATTCTATTATCTATACCTATATAATACTTTATAATTCCGGTGACTTTCCCTTCATCAATAACAATTACACATTAAAATATTTATCTATACTTAATAATAATCAGCTTACAACGGCTACGACGGCCCGGCCTGACTTTTTGAATGGCTAAAGAGATCGAATGATTGGCCAGTGCTTAAGCAATGCGTTAAATAAATACGTGAGTGAATAAAAATAATTTAAAATCTAAAATTTCCAAACCCTCCCCTTAGCCAGCAAGATGCCCGCCTATATCTAATTGAAAATATTTTATTTTGCCGAGACTAGGAAAGTTGTAGATTCATAAAGAGAAATCAGTTAGATTGTCCTCTGGTTGATGCAAATAAACATATATGTATGTAATATATATTATCAGTATTATGACGAATATAAACATATATAAAATATTTTATTTGTTAGAGACTATATAGTTTCATCATAAGACATAATCTTTATAATAACAATTCATTTATTTCTTGAGTAACAAACTTACTATACAAACAAAACGAATTTACCTACATCCAATCGGGTATTTAAACCTATGAGAAATATCAGATAAAATATTTATATTTATAAAGACTGATGACAAGAAGGTCAAAACTTCGAAAATAATAAATAAATAACATATACCTACGTCTAGTACATATCTCTATTCGTATTATATTTATTTTCATGAAGCAGAGGACAACCTAATTGATTTCCCCTTATAGATATATTTTAGTAGAAACAAGTACTCAAAAAATTCAGAATATATTCCGTAAACTTGCCCCTTAAAAGGATTCTAAATTATCCCTTTATAATTGCTCTAGGCACGTTAAGACGTGACTTTATCATGATAAATATTCTAAGAAATTGTTTATTACAAAAATTCCCTAATCCTCCTTTCTTAATATAATACTAGTAGATCCTAAGCCAGAATGAATTTAATTCGACTAAAACACGTCAGAACTTGTCTTTTGCACCTTTGAGCTATTAAATAGTAAGAGCTTGCAAGAGAGGTATTCTCCTTCAATCCTTCTAACCGCACCCTTTTAGTAGCCCAGGCAAATAAGACTTCTGATGGCCAATAAATATGCACAAGCTTGAAATAATAATTTTACTCCGAGTTAGGCAATCCAAATAAGAGTTTGCGACGGTTTCTGGCTTGTGCTAAATTTTTAAGGGCATAAAAACCACGGAAATTTTGTAATTTTTTCAGATTTTTACTTATAACTCAAAAACAATGGGTCATAAAGAAAATTTCATTCCTAGAAAAATGAAAGAGCATAAAATTTCGGGTCGAATAACATACTTAAAACTTTCTAGGATAAGAGGTTTTCATTTTATGAAGGAAAACTTGAATTTTTCGCAAAAAATTTCAATTTTTCAAAAACTTCAACCTCATTGTGGCACAGGTTACAGTTGTCCAAATAAGAAGAAACTTTGCCAATCTCATTTTTTACTCAATTGGCAACTATTATAGAGGTCAGCATCGCAAAAATTTCGTTCGATTTCTTATAACCACCTAATAATGAGCATAATTCACTTTTCCGCCAAGTTGATAAAAATTGCCGATCTTTGAAGATTGATTGTGGCGAAACCTATTTTAACTTTTAAGTACGTTATTCGACGTGAAATATTATGCTCTTTCAGTCTAATTTTCTGTAGGACGCATCGTTTTCGAGTTATAAGCAAATATATGAAAAAGGCCCTCAAAAAATTTGGCAGAAGCCCGAAAACGTCGCAAACTTTTATTTGGGATGCCTAACATCGATTAAAATTATTTTTCCCAGTATTTATTGGCCAGCAAATGTCTATTTTTTTACCCCTTGGACCTCTGCAACCATATTGTTTTATTTAATGTAAAGGATATTTAAATTGAGAATTAATGAACAAAAAATCAAATGTTAATGAATAACAAATAAATAAATAAAATACTAATAAATAAATAAAAATTTTTAAGGTACCGTACAAAAGTAAAACGGAAACCTAATAAAATATGTAATACGTATTTTTTATTCTTAACTATTTCATCTAATTGCAACAATAGTTAAATAATACTTTTCCATTATTGAGATAAATATAAAATCTAGTAGTACATTTGTACTCAGTTTTCATCTTGAACTAATATGATTTCTTGCTAACGTTTTAAGTATTTTTTCTTAATCTGGAGGCTATATAAAAGCAAACCACGTGTTGCAGATGTTGTCCGTTGTTTAATTAAGTTTTAAAATAAAAACAGGGAGGTAATCTTTTAATCTTTAATACGATTACAGTGAAAAAAAAGCAGAAGGATTGACCCCAAAGGAGAATCCGTTTTTGACAGATGGAGGGGCTTTCTATTGACTCAACAGCGCACATCAATCTGGGCTTATGCCCTTTTAAAAATTCCGAAATTAATAATATCCTAGTTTGGGAGACGAGGTATACCTAAACATTCACATTTTTTTTAATTCTCTCCCACCTGTTGTATGATGTTAAAAGGTGCAAAAAAAGGCAGAATTTATAAATAGATATCAATGAGGTTGTCCTCTGTTTGATTCAAATATACATTTTCTTATATATAATGAATAATATAATTTATTTGTTAGAGAGTAGGTATAGTTTTGAAGTTTGACCTTCATCATCATATATTCTATTTGTTAGATAAATTTACTTTAAACTTTGATTTTTAGGTAAATGAACCTCTTAAGTCAAATAATTTATTCAATAATTTCTGACTGTTAAGAGGCCGTCCATAAATTACGTCACAATTTCAAGATTTTTGTCACATCTGTCACATTTTCATTGAGCCCCTTCTGTATTGTGACGTCACATCGCTATAACTTTTATACCCTACAATTTAATAATTGTATTAATTTTTTTTATAAATTATACTCAACTATAAATGGATTTAATATATTTTAAGTTTATTTTTGGGGAGTCGGGACGTCCGAGCTGTCTAAGGCGCTGGCCCCGCTTCAGCATCGTTGATAACGATGTTCAAGCGGAAAAAAGTTTATTTTTATACATATCATTTAACACCGATTCACTAATACTATATAACCTGAAATCTAAAAAATATATTTGAAAATTTTAATTTGACTTTTTTGACATCACAATTTTTTAACACCCCCCCCCCCTGTCACATTTTGTCACAAATCTGAGATTCCCCCAACCCCCTTACTGTGTGACTTAATTCATTATTAATTTATTTATTATTTTTGAAAAAAAGGGGGAAATGAAATATGAGCACCCGATAGGATTCGAGCCATCTCAACAGAAGTAGAACTCGAGGCGTAGTTGGTTAAAGTGCATTTTTGAGCAATACAAGAACCAGATTCGAATCCTTTCGGGTGCTCAATTTCATTTCTTATTTCTTTAAAAAACAATAAATAAATTGATAAGTGATGGAAAGGCAGCCCAATGATAATTAAAAAAAAATCTTTGAATAAAATAGATTTATTGGACATTCATTTTTTTTTCTCCCTCAAAAACCAACGTTTCGGACGATTTCCTTCCTAGTATAGGATATATTCTCTTTCAGTATTTCTCTTTTCTAACTATTAAAATATATTTATTTATTTTATTTATTTATAAAATGTAGTGTATATAGATCAATGTAGACACTTATTGTGTATGATACATTCAAGAGAGAAAAAACAAACATAGAAATTCACAATATTCAAAAATATAAAATATATACAAAAATTCAAGATATAATATTAAAAGGTCTTTCAAAAGTCGCGCTTAGATGTTTTTTAAAAATAAAACATGTAAATAATTTTATTTTTATAAAAATATGGCTCTTAACAATTAGGTATATGTGAAAAATAACATCATTTAAATGTCCACCACGAGCAAGTCTACATGCTCTCATACGAACACCAAAATTTTAAAGGACGCGTTCACACATTTCAGCATCAAGTTTATCAATCTCGACCCGGATGTTGTTTTTCAGTTGTGCAATTGTTGTTGGCTTATTCAGACTTTACTTTTCAAAAAACCCCAAAGGAAGTAATCTAATGGGGTTAATTCGCACGATCTAGGTGTCCAGTTTACGTCACCATTACGTGAAATTAATCGTCCTGGATACTTAAACCGCAATAGCTCAATATAACTTTAATAACTTCAATGGGTTGTTCTAGCGTGTAACTATCAATGGTTAAAATTGTACATGTGCCCACTTCACAAATGTCAAAGATGAAATAAAAAGAAGGTAGCGTTCAGAAATTATTTACTATTGACATCTAGGCGCGACTTTTGAAAGACCCTTTATTAACATGATGACACAGGTGATGCCGACTACCTACACATATTCCTTGTGTCCAGACAAGTACAGAACCCAAAAATTAAAACCTTTTCGATATTAGGTACCTAGACGAATACGAATCCGAATTATTATAAAAAATATTAAATTGCTAAAATATTCAAATTAAATATACTTAATTTGTCTTCTTTAGTGATATGGAACTATGATGATTTTTTTATTAAATAAATGGAAACCGTGAGTAAGAATAAGCAAAAAGCGTGTCTAGGGGGGAGGAAAGTGGTGGGACGTAAAGTATTTTTTTCTCGGTTCCGGTTTCGATGTGACGTTGGATTCGTTCCGGACGTTTCGATGTGTCTTCTTCACGGGCCCCTAGTCGATAAGAATCGTTCGTTTTCTGGTCGACTGGAGCGAATGTTGTTCACTTGAAGAAAAGGGGGTGGAACACAGACAGAGCAACAGATCAAAACCCGGACAATAGGCAAACAATAAAAAAAAAAGTGAATTATGTAAGATGGAACGAACGGATGAGAAGACGACAAGGTCATTCTCAGGGAATCAAGAAAATTAGGGAAATGATCGAAAAAGAGTAGGTATATTTGAAACGAGTTATAGAATATTTAACAACATTTCGAAATTGGGAATTCCACTTAAATAAAAGATTAGAAGATATTTCTCTATTTTATAAAGTGGAAATTCTAATTTAAAATTTTGTAATAGATTTTTTATAGGTGTTTTAGGGCGCATCAACGACAAGGGTTATTAGCGATTTTGTAATAGATTTAAAAAATTCTATCAGAATAAATATAACATTTAAAAGTAGGTAATTTATAAATAAATAGAAATCTTGAAAGTTTCTTTTTGCCGAGAGTAGCAGAATTTTTTATAAATTGAAGGAGACAAGAAAAGAGTGTGTCTTCTGCTGGAATTATAAATTTTTAATTTATTTATAACGCTATAGTCTTTTTTTTTATTTATTTAATGTCACCGGGAACAAAGCCCATTTAGACAGCACATAAGTAAAGTGTTAGTAGGGTTAGTGAAGGAGCCGAGTTTTCAGCTGGTAGACATTTTTATTTGCCAGCCAGGATCGAACCCTGGGCTCCCATTCCAACATCGTCATAATCTATCGATGCCGAAGCGAGGCCAGTGCGTTAGCTGACTGAGCCAACCCGACTCCCCAAACTATAGTCTCGTTATAAATAAATTAAACATTTATAATTCGAGCAGAAGACACACATTTTTATTGTCACCTTCAAATAGAAATCTTTTATAAAATACAATCTGAAAACGTTTCGGGAGTTATTCTCCCTTTATCATTACATATTTACCTGTTGTAATTTGTATTTTTGTGATTAAATTTATTAAGGGTTGAAATTTTATTTAAATCACACATAATTAATTATAATTATTTATGTGTTTCATAAACGCATTCCTTGCTAAAGAAAGGAAAAAGGTTCGAATCCTATCGGATGCCTTCATTCATTTTTCCTTTTTCAAAAATAATAAAATAGTTTCTCGATATTATGTAGAATCAACCATCAGAGACTATCAAATAAAATTATTTAACTTTCGCGGTTCACTTGATTTAAAAACAAATTAAAACTACTAATGTTTAAAAGTAAATTTATTCAGATACAATATTTCTAATTGAAAAGACTGATGATGAAGATCATACCTTCGAAACTATATAGTTATAAACAAATAAATTATATTATATAGGTTCCTACATATCTATATTGATTAAATTTATTTGCACCAAGCAGAATGCAGAGGACAACCTCATTGATTTCTCTTTATAGAAAATTTCTACCTATACCTTTGGATTTTTAAAATAAACGTTATGCTTGTGGTTGGAGATCGTGGCTGTGATGATGATTATATTCATTGGATTAAAATCCCATTTGAATATAAATTAATTACAATGAGATTAAAAATGACCTCTAATAAGAGTCATATAATTTATTTATTTTTATATATATATATAATAAAATTTGTATAAAATCATTCATCTCTGAACCGTGGTCGCAAGTACGACACAAACTTCATGAAGTTAAATTTCTTTTTGTTTACACAAACTAGGTTCAATCTCTTATGCTTATTGTAATATGTGTATAATTGTAAGTTAAAAACCAACCTTAACAACTTAAATCAATACTTTATAATAAAGCATTAAGGGCTCACTTGGTTTGTCCGGTTTCGCCCACTTATGGCTCGGCATCTTCAGGCCCCGCCCCATGTGTACTCTATTTACCGTAGACTTTTTGGAAATTTCTTGAAACTTCGGGAACATTCTGGAATGTTCCACAAGAATTGGACTCTGTCTCGCGGAGTGATGTTGAGCGAGATAGAAAGAAGCCCACCGGAGGCGGGCTTTGCAGCTGGTTGATATAATAATGATATTTACTAATGTTAACAACGATTTATATATTTATGTAGTCCAATAACTCAAGATGGCCCAATAAATTTAGTCTGAAACGTTTTACCCTGGGAATTTTATTGTACCCTGTGCATCCCTACCATGGCTGATATAACAATAATCCACTGAATAAACGTTTTGAGATTGTTTGTTTGTTTGTTTTTATACTAGATTTGTATTTATTTATACAAAAAAAGTATTGTATTCTCACCTGAATTACATATACATCCATCAGAGTTTCAATTCGATTCGACAATTAGAAGTAGTAATTAGTAGAGATTGTGGTGTTGGTGCAAGGTGAAACATCTTTAATAAAGATAAGAGTAAATAAATATTATATTTAAAATTAATTTA
Source organism: Forficula auricularia (assembly GCA_024734495.1). Taxonomy (NCBI): domain Eukaryota; kingdom Metazoa; phylum Arthropoda; class Insecta; order Dermaptera; family Forficulidae; genus Forficula; species Forficula auricularia. The sequence continues at coordinate 788,541 of JALMQS010000542.1, read as the reverse complement.
TTATGAGTTAAGGATTCTTGGTCACTTGTTTCACATTAATTTAATGTGAAACAAATGACCAAGAATCCTTAACTCATAATAAATTAATTTTAAATATAATATTTATTTACTCTTATCTTTAATTAGAAGTAGGATAAAATCGACATTCTAGATCGGGCTTACAACCAATTTTGTTACAAGTGAACTAACATATAGTAACTAATATAAGAGTGTAAAAAATAAATAGATTTTTTCAATAAAATGATATAGATATAAGAAAATCAAGTTTTTTAATCAATTACTCTTATCAATATTAATTCTCCCTCTTCAATTTTCCTCTTTTGACTAGAAACATCTAAAATGTATTTTTTTTCAACTACTCCTCCCAAGTTCTTGTTAATTAAATTAATTTTTCTTCACTTGTATATATTTCCCTTGAATAGCTAAATACAAATTCTGTCGTATATGATTACACTGTTTGTGAAATGCATCTCTCTAATGGCAGAGAGATAGATCTCTTCTCTTTCTTCTCTCACTCTATTTATTAAATTAAAACATTCCCTTTAGAGAAAATTAATATCTCGTAATGGTGATTTGACGCTTTGATGATAGAATATTCCTTCTTCCTCGTCCTAAAGAGAAACCCCACCCTCCGGTATTTATGTACAAAACAGAGAGAGAGTAGCCCAACCAACTTATGAACAAAGTTTGCCCTATTAAAAGTTGCTTTTGAATTAGTCCAATGATGGGGCTGTTTGTCTGTCGGATGCTGCTGTCCAACCTGAACTGTATCATTTAATATTTTCTCTTAATTACCACCAGTGGATTGCTTTGCAGTTGGCTAGCCAAGTTCTCTCTGTCGGAGAGGAGTTTAATTTTCATCAAGAGACGTTTTTTTAAATATACATGCATATATATATATCTGTCTTTCATCATTTTCAAACTCTCCCGAGCAACTTGTGATATTAATTTTGATCTTTCCATTAGTATGAAGTTGCTGGTGCTTTAGAGAGAAATAGGGCAATGGAAATTAATGACCTGGCCAATTCAGTATATACTTTCTTTAACATTTCCTTCCCTTGATTTCTGGAAATATGCAAAATTTTGCCTAATTTACAAATTAACGGAGTTCGGGACAGCTTATCCATCTGATTGATCTTCGAAAAAATCTTTTGTATTTCTGCAGAGTGACAACGTCTGCCTACAAAATTTTTTAATAAAGAAAATTGTTAATAATGAGATTAATTTCGAATAAAAATCTTTGTTTTGATAATACTAATAAAAAGAATATTAAGATAAATTTTTTCTCATTATAAAAATATTTATTTAACACAAAACGATTTCAAGAAATAGAATTGGAATTCTACACTAGTGCTTTTGTTATATTCTGTTGTCTACAAATAACTTTTTATTTTTTACATTTATGAATAATTAATTAACTAGACTGTCAAATCTATTGAAAAATGTATCTTTTGATTCAGAAACATTGAATTATTGTTCTATATAAATTTATTGAAACTGGTATAATTTGCATAGAAGTTATAGCCCTTTTAAAAGTTCAGTCCATGTTAAAAGGACTATTTTCAATAATTTATTTTTCGGTATTGAGACAGACGATCAACTTCAAATTTCGGGAATAAATATTTAATACACCAATGATTCGATGGTAAAAATTTGAGAATTTTCTTATAAAAATGATAAACAGTCTTGAACCCCCTTAAGCAAATCCCTTACCCGATTTCCGGAATTAAGAAATGTCATTTACAATTTAAAGTAATAAACAAAATTAATTTATTTTCGACTTTAAATAATAGACTTGAGACATTTATGTTCTAGGACATAGGTACCTATGCCAAAAAAATAAATAATATATTATACTCTCGTTAATTTTTCAACAAAAGTTTTATCTTATAAATAAAAAGCACATATCATTTAGATAAGTATGCACTTTTGTTTACTATAGATTAATTAAATATTAATTATAAATAATTTGATTTCCTTACATTTCTTAATTCCGGAATTCGGACAAGGGATTTGCTTAATTCGTAAATTAGACAAGAATTAGGAATTTCCAACATAACAATACATAAATATATATTGGTTCTATACATATTTCAAATTTGTTTCTTATTTAATTTACAATGCTCTGATATATTGCCAGACATTGTGGTGACACTATTAGAGTTCTATTTTCGTGCAGCACCTTAATTAATTAGTAAAGAATAGATAAATAGATTTTATTATACTACCTTAAAGCCTCATCCTTTCAGAAAAATAATCTTTAGCTAAAAGTTCCTTTTAAGAAATGGTTAAAATACCTAAAAAAACACAATTTTTAATGAAAAGTGAATCTTTTTTAAATAATAAATAAAATAAGGCTGCTTACTTACTTGCTCTATAATCTTCGATTAATTTTTTGAGTTGTCAATTCTCAAAGATAATGGATAATTTTTTATTGATAAGGATAAATAAATAAATTGAATTTGCTTCTTTCCAGTAATTTATTTTGTTATTCAAATGGTTAATCCAAATATTTCGAGAGCGTTCTCAGCATCTCTTCCTCAGTGGAAAACTGTGGGACCACACAATAGGCAAGTCAGTGACCTTCCCTCGACTGGTCATTAACAGTAATTAGTTAGTTAAATTTAAACCAGCTTGGCTACTGATTATTTTTCGATTTTTTAAATTTCATTGGACTTTATTATAAGGAGATGTAAATAATTATATATTCGTATGTTATCTCATTTTAAATTTGTATATATGTATGTGTGTGTTGTGTGATCGAGCTTTTATCAATGTTCTGTACGAACTGATGGGGTCGGCACATTGGTGGGGGAGTACTTTTTTGACACCTGTAATTATAATAACTCACTGACTTGCCTATTGTGTGGTCCCACAGTTTCCACTGAGGAAGAGATGCTGAGAACGCTCTCGAAATATTTGGATTAACCATTTGAATAACAAAATAAATTACTGGAAAGAAGCAAATTCAATTTATTTATCCTTAACAATAAAAAATTAATATATCCAGTACACACCAAGCCAGCAAAATTCTTATAAATATAATGGATAATATCAAGGAAATTATTTTTTGTTTAAATTTGATAAATTATATTTAATATATTAGTAGTAGTAATTATAAAGTGACGAATATAGGGAGAGACAGCTGGACGCTCAAGATTTCTTTACATGCTTGGGAGAATCGAATTTCACTTTCTTTACTTATTACATATTATATAAATAATAGTAAACAATAATTGAGATTCAAAAATGGTCATAGAAAAAATAAATTTATATATGTCCTAAATATATTTTTTTTAATTCCATAAACATCGGTATTATTTAAAATTTTAATTCTAAATTTAAGTAGACTATCTGCAGAGCCTGCCGATGTACTATATACTCAGAAATATTTATTTATTTTTAACGGGACTTTTCAAAATTCTTGCAGGATGTGTGAAAAATTAACCTAAATTAGGACAGTTTTATTAGAATCAGAAGGTGTGATTAAGTTATTATAAAGTTACATCTTGCGTGTGAACTTTACGAGGCAGCATTGTAGGTTGCGAACATTCAAGGGGTTATCTTATTTTGAAAATACAACCTAACATATTAGATATTTTATATACAATTAGAATAATATAATACTTATATCGTATATGTATATTTTCATTTGTTTTTGAATTCCTAATTGTAATTATTGTAATTGTAATTTTTAAAACAATTAAATTAATATATTATTCTGTTTTGTTTCAGGTAAGAAAAGGCGCCTTTAGCACATGGTATTTGATTTCTTTCTTCATTTGTGAGTATAGATCTATCGGAGCTGATCAGTAACTTAAAATTAACTAATTATAATAATGAATAACAATTGAATTATTTTTTTTTTGAGGTAGGATTGGTAATAAACCTGACCCCGGGGGTAGAGACAAATTTTAAAAAATAAATAATTAGTATCGTAAATTGGCTTATGGCAAGAAGGCCGAAAAGCCAAAAAAAATTGGTAATAAAAAGATTAATTAACTTTAAAAAAAATCTTCAAATCTTTTAGCTGGTAAAATAAATTGAATTAAAACTTTAAATTTAGAAGGTTTTTTTTATTATTATTTATTGGCATCGGGCACAAACCCATTTTGCCAGATAATATAATTTAGAAGTTAGATGTATACATTTTTTCATAAACTAAAATTTGTATTAAAATTTTAATCGAATGATTATTTTGGGAATAATCGAATTTTATGTGGAGTTCAAAATGAAAAAAATATTATTTTATCATACATTATTTTAAAACCAGTTGCGAAGCCCGCTTTCGGCGGGCATTCTTGCTGGCCAGGGGGCTACCCCTGGCTCCATAGTGAGTTTTAAAATAATAATTTAATGAATTAAGTAGATTAGCCAGGTATTGGATAGGAAAGTAGAAAATCAAAAATTCTTATCGATTTGCCCAACGTTTCGTCAAATTTATTTAAGTTTCATCAGGCATCTAAAAAAAAAGCAAAAAAAAAAAAAAAAACGATGAATCCTAAATAAAATTTGCGAAACGTTACCCAAATTGATAAGAATTGTTTGATTTTCTACTTTCTTGTCCAAATTCCTGCTAATATATAGTACTTAATTCATTAAATAATATGGATGGGATTGAATCTAATAATGATAATTTAAATTTCCTAATTTTAATAATTTTTCTTTGAACTATTAGTGGATTTTAAAATAATAGTTTAATTTCCCAATTTTAATCAATTTTATTTGTCATGAACTATTAGTGGGTTTTAAAATTAAAAAAATACGTCGGCGGTGTCGCGCAAGCCGATTGTAATAATTATAGATAGAGATAGATAGATATAGAAATTCATGTAAAGATCTCTTTAAGTGAATGTATTTATTTTTTTAATTTATTTCGATTTAAATTTATGGACTATATGAGAATGTTTCAAAATGGTTGTTTTTAGGTAATTTTTTTGTTTCAGCTCAATTTCGCTAAAATTTTTAAATTAAAATTATGAAAAAATTTCAAAAATTTATTTATTTTTTCTTTATTATCGACAAATAATGACGGATTCTATATTTCCAATATTTTGTATTTATATGTATCATTTAAAACTATTAATTTACGGAAACTGCACAATAGCGACCTGAGTCTTGAAAAAGTATCACTTTTTCTTCCTATTTTCTTTTTCAGTTATTTTTCGAAAGTCCATTTTTTGTGATTGCCACCCCCTCATCGCTTCAGCCCTATTTAGTTCCCACTAAGATCGATGTTTCTATATACACAGCTCAATATTTCAAACACTCTCGCTCATAAAAGAAAGGCTTTCTTCGCTTTCATCTATAGAGTAAACGATAGGTGTATTGTATATATCTTTTGTTGCTGTTGTTGTCGTAAACCTAGTTCTGTATTGTATTCTTCTTTAGTTAAGGGTAGAAACAAAAAGCGTTACAAATCGTTTGACCTATTGTTTAAAAGTCGAGTGAAAGTGCCGTTAGCACTCACAAATTCCATTCTTATATGTATATTAAAACACTAAGATTTTAACTTAAACGAAATTTTAGACGTTTAGGTATAGAAAAGAATTTCCCCCGAGTTTCATTAATCATACTTAAAAAAAAATAAACTGATGCGGCCATCCACATAATTTTACCATACATTTGCTCCTTCTCTTTTATTTATTAAAAATATTGAAGCTGTAGGACCATCTAGCTCCTTTAATGTACAATTTTTGACCATTTAAATTATAATATATATGTGCTACAAAAATTATATAGATATTAAAAAAAACATTCATACAATAAACAAAATAAGCTGGCGTGTTCTGATGTGGCCATCCACTTGAATTTACCATACAACCTGGCCCTCACTTATATTTAATATTTAATAAAATTATTAAAGGAATCTTAGTGAGTTGACAAGACTTTAAATTAAATTAAATGCAAGTTTTGATTAAATATGCCATACGTTTGTTGTTATTTTGCAACTTCTTCAGTGGCTCATTATATACTGAAGAAGTTGCAAAATAGCAACGAAACGTATGGCATATTTAATCAAAACTTGTATTTAATTTAATTTAAAGTCTTGTTCAACTCCCTAAGATTCCTTTAATTATTAATCATGGACACGAATAATGAAATATTTAATAAAATTATTTATAATCATGTAGGGGAGGGGGATTAGTTTTTGCATTTTTAGACTCCTAGGGGCTCACTGACTACAAAATTTGGTTGAGTTTGGTACAAGAGCTTATATTTTCATTTTTTGAACATACACCCCCCTCCCCCATTTTAGACGGTTAGTTTGTGCATTTTTAGGCTTCTGGTGTCCCACTGATTATGTATACAAAATTTGGTTGAGTTTGCTCAAATCGCCTAGATTTTTAATTTTTAACCCCCCTCCACCCCCCTTGATTTTGGGTCGATATGCACCAAAATCTAATCAGCTCTTAATCTCAATGGACCAAAACTACGTGTAAAATTTGGTTTCGATATTCACACTAGTTTTTGGGCTAGCTCATCCACAAAATTTGGTAACGCACAGCCTAACAGACAGACTAACTAAAAGACTAACTAACAGACATTTTGACAAAACAATTATTATCTTGAAAAATATATAATTTTTTCGATGTTCTCTTATTGGGGATTTTTTGTAGACCAAAATGCCATGGTTTCGCCCAATTTTTAATTAAAATAGTTTCAGCCTTTTTTTAGATATTTTGATAAAAAGAAGGAAAAAAAACACTTTTTTCATGCACGATTACAACACTTGACCATACCCTGTATGGTAAAGTAAAAATAACAAAAAAAAAAAAAAAAAAAAATTAATAAAACAATTTCTTATCATTTACAAATTTTTATTATTTCAGAAGTAGTAATATTATCAATTATTATCTATTTTTACTTTACCATACAGGGTATTATCAAGTATTGTAATCGTGCATAAAAAAGTTTTGTTTTTTGCGTAGTTTTTTCAAAATATCTAAAAAATATAAAAGATTAAAAAAATTGAGCGAAACCATGGCGTTTTTTTCTACAAAAAAGCTCCAATGAGTGAGCACGGAAAAAATTATATTTTACGAAATATTAATTATTTTGTTAAAATGTCTGTTAGTACGTGTTAGTACATTACCAAATTTTGTATAGGCTCTAAGCTCAAAAGCCAGTGTTTATATCAAAACCAAATTTCACATGAACTTTTTGTGTATCGAGATTGAGAGCTGATTAGATTTTGAACCCAGAATTAAGGGGGAGGTCTCTTAAAAAATTAAAATTATAAAAATTCTCAACTAAAACAACCAAGAAAAATGAAATTTAGTATAAAATGAACCTATAATAAAAAAGAGAATCATCATTTTTTTCGAGGGCCAAAATTGTAGGGAGGGTGGGGAGGGGGTCGGTGTTCAAAAAAATAGAACTATCAATATAAGTCCTAGACCCTTTGATCGATTTGTATGAAATTTCGCATAATTATGCATTCTATACGACCTTATAAAAATAAATTACTACGTGAAATTGATAGTTACCCAAAGGAGTGGGGGGAGGGGGCGGTTGAAAAATAATTTCCAAACAAAAACCGAAGAAAGCTGATATTTACATTAGAAGATTCTCATTTATAAGGAGATATTATTATTTGCTAATGACTCTAAAATTAAGAGTGGTGGTTTCTTTCGGAAATGATTATAAATGATTTTATTAAATATTAAATATAAGAGAGGGGGCAAATGTATGGTATAGTCATGTGTATTTTAAACCTAAATTTAAACCACTTCCGTTTCTGACTTTTTGATAATTGGCTTTCATTTTAGTTCCTTTACATCTTGCACTCATGGAAAATCCCTTGATTTCTTTCTTAAAGTGGCCAGAGTAATCAGTACTCAAAGTACTTAAAATCCAAGTTTTTTTTAATTACACCATCCTTGGCTTAAATTATATAAATTTTTAATCCACGAATGGACAATAAAATTTTATAAATCTATACATATCAGTGGGGGTTCGTGACTTTTCAACCAGGGGATGCTGTCCAAAAAACTACCCTTCATTTTTTGAATTAGTGATTTCCGATCTTATATAATGAGAGTTCTTTGGTAGAAATGGATTAGTCCAAAAATTCCCGAATCATCTTTATTTATTCCCTTTTTGTATTAATTCTAGAGAACAATAATTTTTACCATATAAGACTAAAGTTTGTCTGGACTTGTCATTGACCTGCTTGAACTGGGATATATCTACCAGGCAGAGAGTTCAAACCTTCTATCAGCACCCTTTTCGTGAAAATCATTCATTTTAATTGTCCCTTGAAACTATACAACAATTTTATTTCATTTCGAGAACCAATAGGTATACCTTTTCAAAACAAAAAATGTTTTTTATAGATATATTTTAAATAATAAAGATCCTCCTCAAAATTTGAAGTCGATATTTATGAAAATACTCCAAATGTTTGAAATTTTAGAAATTCGCCGCTTCCACAGCAGCCACTGATACATCTATTTTTTACTTATTGTAATAGGCTTGCGCGACGATGCCGACGTGATTTTTTTAATTTTAAAACACACTAATAGTTCATGAAAAATACGATTGATTAAAATTAGGAAATGTAAATTATTATTAATTTAAAACCTACTGCGGAGTCCAGCGGGCTTGGCAGCTGGTATATTTATACCTAAATATTCATTATAAATATATTTATAAGAAAAAGCTAACTTTTGAGTTAAATTTTTTTATTAAAACATAACATTATTTGTTATCATATACCTACTACCAAAACCAAGGTTATTGATAATTTTTCATTTTATCATTTTAAGATATAACATATTAAGATTTAAAAAAAATATTTGCTTAATTTAAAAAAAAAAAGCGGCCAAGTGAGATCGAGACTCGCTTAGTGATGTTTCACTACATATTATATTTTCCAAAATACTAGATTCATCTAATTCAATCTAATTTGTCATCACCCTGTTAGCACACTTGGTCTGGTTTAAAGTGTATAGTTTTATTGCCAAAAATAAAAAAAAATATATGCTGTCACGCGTTCCTCTAAAGTTCTTCTTATGAATTCCACAGTTCTCATTTTTAGGTAATTTTTGTGCCTGACGGCTTTCCGAAGTGTCTAAACTAGGGTGACCATTTTTTTCTGTGCTCAACCCCCCCCCCCCGCACCCCATTAACAAATTTTTTTTTCAAAAAAATATTTACTTAAATGAAAAACTAAAATGAAACATGAAAATACAGTAAAAAAAATATTTATAGTATAAATAATTCGTATAAATGATTAGTTGTATTTATTTTGAAACAGAATGAACTTTTTCAAGTAGTTATTGCAATTTCCAATTTGTCCTTTAAACTCTCGCAACTAGTGCACTCGAAATTGCCCTTAGTTTTAAGCGTTGCCTTAACGTTCAATTGCGATTTTATTATAATATTCACATGATTTGATGTATTATCTAATTCGGGACATTTTCCGGGACATATATTAATACGGGACACGGGGCTTTAATCCGGAACTGTCCCGGAAAATCCGAGACGAATGGTCACCCTAGTCCAAACTTAAAACTATGAAAAAAATTCCACAATTTCTCTCAGTCTCTCCGTATTAAAGTAAAATAAAATATTACAAATTATTATATATTGATATCCCAAGTATTTTGGAAGTTATGAATGTAAGATAGTTAGTCCAAAGTCCTTAGATGGTTATTTTTGATATTAAGTCGATTCCTCCATGTCTTCAGAAATGGTTACTACTGATAGTCAAAATTTCAAAATGAAATGTAACTTTCTGACATTTTTCTTGTTTTATTATTTTTCACAAATCATTATGACAATTCCAAAAAGACAAGCTGCAACGTTGTGGATTACAAACTTACTAAGGGAAATTAATTTTCAGCATGAAATACTGTGCCTACATATTTGCTACTTTTAAATCTTATCATTTTAATTTTAAAAAAATAAATTAAATAAAATAAAAAAAATGGTATTATCATCATCTCATAATCCATTTGAAGTTTCATTATATGATAAATAAATACTAAATAATAATTATAATTATGTATTACTTTTTTTTATTCATCTACTTTGACGGAAGACAGCTTTATTTCCTTTTTAAGTTAGATAAGAGTTCAAACCAGAGAGAGAGAGAGAAAAAATTCGCGAAAAAAAACATTTTATATAATTCTCAACCAAAATTGCGTTATCAGCTAGAAAGAAGAAGAGAAGAAAAAAAAGTAAATATTTTTATAAAATAATCGATGAAATATCACGGTCACGTAATATATATATTCAAATATACTATTCATAACCTTAAAATTCGAGATTCAAGGGCAAAATTTAATCGACTCAAATTCTTAAATAAATATTAGCTTGAAATTTCCGTATGGTGATAACATTTTCTATTATTTGACTTTCCGCCATGGGAAAAAAAATGTCTACAATTAAGTACTTTGGGTGATTTTATAAGTTATTCAAGATTTTAGTATAATTTCTAGAAGAACAAAATGGAGATATTTTTAAAGTCCCGGTACGCTTTCCGACTAAAGTATCCAAAGTAATAATAAATAATTAATTTAAATATAATAAAATTTATCTTATTTTTCATTTTATAAACTTTAGATAAATTCAATTTCTTAATTATTTTTTTTTTTTTTTGGCTTTTCGACCTTTCTAGCAATAGGCCAATTTACGATACTTATTATTTTTATAAAATTTGTCTCTTCCCAGGGATCAGATTTTAGCCGGATGCCTCGAGTCTGATTCGAACCCGGGTTTACTTTGTTAACGGGCCCTAGTCTAACCCGACCCAATATTTAAATTATGCTGATAAAATGTTTTTAATTAATAATAATTATTTATTAATAAATAGTTTTGTTTTAAACTAATCGATGGTTTTAAAATAAAATAATTAATTATTAGTAAATTTTTTGTTTTAAACTATTAATATTAGAGCTGTGTTTCCCAACCTTTTTTGAGCCATGTCCCATTCTTATTCCCCCACAGGACCGTATTTAGGATCTGTGGTCCCCTAGGCAGGACATGTGGCGCGGGCCTTACAGGGTAAAAATATTTTTATTTTTTAATTAACCTTCAAAACCCGCATTTTCAGCGACCCTTTGGGGGCCGTCCATAACCTTCAGCTATTTAAGACCCGTATCCACAGATACCTTCGACCCCCGGTTTTATTTTATTTTCAGATATTATTAAATAAGTTTAGCAAAAAAAAAAAAAAAAAATTGACACGTTGTGATGTGGCCATCCATTTGACTTTACCATACACTATTGGTTGAATTTGGTACAAGGGCCTAGATTTTAATTTTTTTACCCTACAACCCCCCTACATTTTGAGCGGTTAGTTTTTGCATTTTTAGTCTTCTTATAGTCCACTGATTATATAGGTATATAAAATTTGGTTGAGTTTGCTCAAATGGCCTAGATTTGTATTTTTTGACCCTACATTAATATAATAATAATAATAATAATATACTATAATAATATATTTCATTTTTCTTGTTTTTTTTTTAGTTTGAGAACATTATAATGTTAAATTTTAACCCCCCCCCCCCCTTAATTTTCGATATGCACCAAAATCTAATTTTCTCTTAATTTCAATGCACCAAAACTACGTGTGGAATTTGGTTTTGATATTCACACTAGTTTTTGAGCTAGCTCGACCACAAAATTTGGTAAAGCACAGACTAACAGACATTTTGACAAAACAGTTATTATCTCAAAAAAAAAAATTTCGATGTTCACTTTATTAGAGCTTTTTTGTAGACCGAAATGCCATGGTTTGGCACAATTTTTTTAATTAAAATAGTTTCAGCCGTTTTTGAGATATTTCGAAAAAAAGAAGGAAAAAAACACTTTTTTCATGCACGATTACAATACTTGACCATACCATGGTAAAGTAAAAAAAATGAACATTTTCTAGTGAATTCAATACTATACCTATAGTAATATTAGTAGTAATAATTGTAAACATTCCGCGAATCTCGTAGCTAATATGCAACGCTAGGTCCTTAAATCGTTAGTCATATTTCCCTATATACATATACATTGCATTGGATGTCTAATTGGCCACTTGCTAATGCAACTGGCAGCTTACACTTGTAAATAGAGAGAGCGCATTAATAGCCATGATTCTAATTGTAATTAATCCAATTGGAGCGAATAATGCTACTAATTGCAATTAGATACATTTGCATCTCAATTTCCATCTACATAATCATTTATCTGTCCGAGCTATCTATCACTTTCGCTCTCAAAATTTCTATACATAACCTCATTTAAGAATTCCGGCTGTGCAAACAAAACAATTTTATATATCCTTATTTAAATCTAAGGTTTGGAAATAATAGGTTTATTTCTTCGACAGGTGCCTTGGGAAATATCTTGAGCGTTATTTAATTTCTATTTGCCTAGACCTGAGATCGGCAAACTTTTGAATCAGAAGAGCCTGGTTTATTGCTAAGTGGATCTTGCCACTACTCAATTGGGAATTTTTACGGAAAATAAAATTTTAATTTTCAAAAAAACTAAACTCATTTTAAACAGTATATTTTATAAAGAGATTAAAATATATATTTTCGTTTGATTATCTCGAAAAATATCACTTTTTGAGGCCTCTCTTTAAAGGAACATTGATGCAAAGCGGGGGACCCTTATCAACTTAATTGAGAATTTTTACAGAAAATAAAATTTTAATTTTCAAAAAACTAAACTCATTTTAAACAGTATATTTTATAAAGAGTTTAAAATATATATTTTTGTTTGAATATCTCTAAAAAAATTACTTTTTGAAGTTTTTCTTAAAACGGACATTGATACAAAGGGGGGACCCTTATCAACTTAATTGAGAATTTTTACAGAAAATAAAATTCTAATTTTCAAAAAACTAAACTTTTTTTAAACAGTATATTTTATAAAGAGTTTAAAATATATATTTTCTATTGAATATCTCGAAAAAATTATTTTTTGAACCCTCTCATAAATAAATGGCTTTAATTAATTGAAATTGCAAACAGCGTACCGAGCCTTCAAAAAGCTTCCTTTTTTCCTCTAATTAAAGAATAAAATAATCCACTTTTTAATTCCTATCATCCAGATTGTGTTAGCGACCATATAAAGTATTCTTGGTGTTTTGTTTCTATTATTTATCAATCTAGCCAACTTCTACGAGATGTTTATAGGAAATATAAAAATATTTCGAGCTGAAAAGAAGGCAAGGAGTAGTATTAGGAGGAGGTGTTGACAGGGGGGACGATTAGCCAACAGCAGTCGGTGGGTGACCCACTTCACTCGCGGCCAAAACGAAAGTAAAAGTTCAGCCATCTCTTCGTAAACCATCATCAATTCCGATTGGGGGAAAAAAATGAAGAAGAGTAACCAGCCGCCGAATAACGAACCGTTGTCTTATCCGAGCGCCGTTTATTATGGAATGAGAAAGAGGGCTTGAACAACTGTTGTTATGCGGATAAAGGGATGGAACAAGGGCGGCAATTCTCAGGTTCAGCAGATTCATCAATGATCTCTTTCATTGATCGGCAATCGTTATCAGTAGAGGGTTCACATGCATATATTTATCAAACAGTGACGTATTGTGTGTCATCAGAATAAATAATATCGAAACAATGTTTTAGTGTTTTTTGATGTGTAAGTTCATATATTAAACCAGCAATTTTTGTATATTTCTCGAAAACGGCTCCAACGAACGGGGGTTTGTGTGTTGACAATTCGATCTGTCAGGGTCTCATCTTCGACTAACTTTAATTTGATAGGTATTTTGTTAATTTTATTAATTATTCACAAGTGGTTGTGTCAATAAAAATGTTTAAATACTTTTTTCAATTTCCTTTTAATAATTAATTGATTTTTTCCATTTTAAATCCCACTAATTTTGTTAAAATTAGGGAATTTAGTTAAAAAAAATAATTTGAGGTATTGAAGATGCAGTGATTAGAATTTAATGCTGAATTGATGGAAAGGCTGCCCCCAATATATTAAAACACTTTGCTGAAGACATTGAGGAATAGTCTTAAAATCAAAAATAACCATCAATTCTCATCTTATACTTGAGGATTAATCATTTTGCATTGAATTTTTAACGTTTTTATTATTATTGTTAACAATTGCTGAAGACATAGAAGAATTGATTTAATATCAGGTCTCACTTTTGTTAAAAAAATATTTTTATAGGGTTTTTAATTAAATTACTAATTAACAGGTGGTTGAATAAAAATAAAACAAGTGGTTGATTAAATGAAAAACAAACTCATTACCGCCCGAGGATCGGTCCTCCAGGTACTCTTAGTTATATCAGATCGTTTTGGGATTAGCTACAGAGTTTTCACCTCTCTAAAACTTAAACAAAAAGTTCTAATATTGTCGACTCTTTCTTGAGTAAAAATTATAGTTTATAAAACTAAAAAACAGTAATACACTTAATAAACTTTTTTTATCTCCAATAACTAAATCAAAAAGCGTCGGGCTCTTTTTGAGAATCATATACTTTTAATTAATTTCGACAAAGTTCCCCACGCTTTTTGACTTAGTTATTGGACATAAAAATTTATTACATTTTTTGTACTTTTTAGTGCATTACTGATAAAAGGGTGTTTTTTAGTTTGTTTTAACTATAATTTATTTATTTACTTTTTAGTCTTAAAATAGGTACACTACTAACTAAAACTAAATTTGACAAGAGTCTAGTATATTTTCCACAATTTCTCCTCCCTTTTATTTTTTGTATTTTTTACTCTTCTGGGGGCCCTCAGATGATGTATACAAAGGTTGAGTTTATACCAAAGGGGCTATAATTTCCAAATTTCGCCACTCCTTGGAATTTTTTTATTTTTACCCTTCTGTTAGCCCACAGATCATATATACAAATTTCAATGGAGTTTGGACCAAAGGTGGCTATAATCCCTCCCCCCCCCCTAGTTAATTTTTTGCAGCTCGATTGTTTAAAATTATTGTAGGTATTATCACCTGAATTACATATACATCCAAAGTTTCAAATCGATACGACAATTAGAAGTAGGATAAAATCGACATTCTAGATAGGGTTTACAACCAACTTGGTTACAAGTAGGGATGCAAACGATACATCGATGTTTC
Organism: Forficula auricularia; assembly: GCA_024734495.1. NCBI lineage: Eukaryota > Metazoa > Arthropoda > Insecta > Dermaptera > Forficulidae > Forficula > Forficula auricularia. The sequence goes on along the minus strand of JALMQS010000542.1, from coordinate 773,469 downwards.
AGTAGTAAACCATCGATGTTCACTATTACAAACCATCGATGCATCAATGTTTTTCTACGATGTTTTTTACATCGAAGTTCCAACAATCCATTCTTCCGACGAGTCAGAAAAAGAAGATAAAACTACTTTTGATATTTGGAAATACCATAAACATTTGTCACACACCAACATAAAATCTAGACATTCATCGTCTTCATCTACTATTAGCTCGGAAGCTGAAACCCAAATGTATCTTGGTTCAGCTATAGCTCCGATCACACAAAATCCAATCCACAAGTGGGAAGATATGAAGGGTATGTTTCCGGGTTTGTATAAGTATTCAATAAAATACTTCCCTATAGTAGCAACTAGCGAACGACTTTTTCTCAGGCTGAAGCAACAATAACGCAACAAAGAAACCGTTTGACAGGGAAACGGCTTTCAAAACTATTATTTTTAAATTCAGTTTACTAAATAAATTGCTCTGGTTTTGAAAAAAGTCTATTATGAGAGTCACATGATTATTTTATAACCTTCTAATAAAAAATTAACAACTTAAATAGTATTTTATTTTATACCAAATAAGCTGGCGTGTTCTGATGGGGCCATCCACTTGAATTTACAATACAACCTGGCCTCTTACATATATTTATTATTTAATAAAATTATTTATAATCATGTAGGGGTGATTAGTTTTTGCATTTTTAGATTACTGTGTGCCCACTGATTATGTATACAAAATTTGGTTGAGTTTGGAACAAGAGCCTATATTTTCATTTTTTGGACCTACACCCCCCCCTCCCCCAATTAGGGCGGTTAGTTTTTGCATTTTTAGACTTCTGAGGTCGCAGTGATTATGTATACAAAATTTGGTTTAGTTTGCTCAAATAGCCTAGATTTTTAATTTTTAACCCCCCTCCACCCCCCTTAATTTTGGGTCGATATGCACCAAAATCTAATCAGCTCTTAATCTCAATGAACCAAAACTACCTGTGAAATTTGGTTTCGATATTCACACTAGTTTTTGAGCTAGCTCGTCCACAAAAATTTGGTAAAGCACAGACTAACGGACAACCAGACTAACTAACTAACAGACATTTTGACAAAACAATTATTATCTCGAAAAATATAATTTATTCGATGTTCACTTATTAGAGCTTTTTTGTAGAGCGAAATGCCATGGTTTCGCTCAATTTTTTTAATCAAAATAGTTTCAGCAGTTTTTGAGATATTTCGAAAAAAGTAAAAAAAAACACTTTTTTCATGCACGATTACAATACTTGACCAGACCCTGTATGGTAAAGTAAAAAACTATCGATGATACGATACAGTGATGTTTTCTAGACAATGTATCGATACGTCGATGTTTTTATATATCGATATATCGATACATCGATGTTTTTTACGATGTTTGCATCCCTAGTTACAAGTGAAGCTAATAATATATAGCGTGTAAAAAGAACCGGATCACCGTGTTTCGTACCGTTCCTGTCGAAATTATAATGCCATTGTAATGATTGTACGGATAGGTACATATTTAGATAAGGCCAGAAGCTGGCCAAAATATATTTTTCGACATTGACACAAATAATAATAATAATAATAAAAGAGTCTTTGTTTTGTATTGATAAATTCTTTTTAAGAGAAAGAATCTCTCGTCAGCCATCAGATCAGCTGCAGCAGCAGCAGCGACCTTTGAAAGCTCCCCTCCAACTTCTCGTCATTCTTTCTCATCGCGGTGTCGAAATCAACTCACGTTTTCAGATTTACATCCTTTTAATATTGCCTTAAATTGAATTCCTCTAATGGAATTTGATCCTTTCGAATAAATATGAATCAAAATGCAAGCCACATGACTTTCACTTAACTCACAAAAATAACAAACAACTTAGCATTAAAATAAAATAATTCATATTGTGATAATGTAAATAAATTTAATTATTTTTAATGAAAAAATGAATTCGAAAGCTAAATGTTGTTGTATAGGGTCTAGATGTTTTTTTAAAAATAAAACATGTAAATACTTTGATTTCTCTGATATTTTGATATTTTATAAAAATAGGGCTCTTAACAATTATATGTGAAAAATAACATCATTTAAATGTCCACCATGAACAGGTCTACAGGCTCTCATATGAACACCAAAATTTTGAAGGACGCGTTCAGATATTTCAGCATCAAGTTTATCAATTTCGACTCGAATGTTGTTTTTCAGTTGTGCAATTGTTGTTGGCTTATTCACATAGACTTTACTTTTCAAAAAACCCCAAAGGAAGTAATCTACTGGGGTTAAATCGCACGATATAGGTGTTCAGTTTACGTCACCACTTAGACTATGAAATATATAGACACGCCCTCTGCTACTCTCCACACAGAGTGAAGTGAGGCCAACATCGCCTACAGATGACGTCACGTTCTCGCATAAATATTTTGGTTATATTAATTTAATATTAATTTGCGATTATTGGAATCCAAAATAAATAATCTAAACTACGATAAATTTATCTCAATGTATAATAATTCCTATAGTGGCTAATGCTATTTCTGGGTGTTCCTACCTACAGATGACGTCAAGTTCTATAGGAGATGTTGGCTTCACCAAATCGACACCAGGGCGTGTCTATATATTTCATGGTCTAAGCGTCACTATTACGTCAAATTAATCGTCCTGGAAACTTAGACCGCAATAGCTCAATGCAACTTTAATGTGTTGTTCTAGCGTATAACTATCCATGGTTAAAATGTCAAAGATGAAATAAAAAGAAGCTATTGTTCAGAAATTATTTACTACTGACATCTAGGCGCAACTTTTGAAAGACCCTATATTTATACTTAATGAGCCTTTTTTCTCAGAGTAGTCAATTGGCCACCAGAGGCAGCACTTGTGGTAGGGACTTTAAATAAGAAAATTTGAGGTGATTAAGTCTCCTCATCCCGATCTTCCGCCTATCCCTATGATTGTTCATTTCCAATTTTTATCAATATATTCTCATAATGTTTATTTATTTATATTTTCCTTGCCTCACTTTTAATCCTTGATATCATATTTATCATTATGGTTTAAATTTAGAACTAAATTTCTTACCTGACAAAAGATAATACCGCAATAATATATCAAATCTTTAATCTCTGATATAATAAATATTAATCTGTTTTTTTTTTATTTTAATTTATTTATTTTTTGTTTAATTTTTTGTTTTTAACATGATGACCAAAAAATTCCTTTTTATTATTATTTTTTGTTTCCATACATAATATGACAGTAGAATATTTATTATACCTAACAGAAAATTCCGAATCTACCCTATCTATACTAACCTGGGACACAATTTTGACTTTATTTCTATGCCTAAAATTTTAGATAAAGAAGGAAATTTACAAAAAAATACAACATTAATTTTAGAAATTTGATCGAAACGTCAAATTACTAAATAAATAAAATAAATAATGTATGGCTGGCAAAAAATTCAGTTCACTCTCCTCAGAATTTTAAATAAATAAATAAATAAAATAATGTAAGACGTCCGAAAAATTCAGTTCATCTCCTTAATATTTTAAATAAATAAATAAATAAGATAAATAATGTAAGCTCGGCTAAAAATTAAATAAACAAATAAATAAAATAACATAAGCCCGACGAAAAATTCACTTCAATCTCTTCAGTATTTTAAATAAATAAATAAATAAAGTAATGTAAAACCGCCGAAAAATTCAGTTCAACCTCCTTAATATGTTTAATCAATAAATAAATAAAGTAACAAAAGCCTGGCGATAAATTCACTTCAATCTCTTCAGTATTTTAAGTAAATAAAATAAATAAGATAAAAATGTGAACCCGCCTAAAAATTAAATATATAAATAAAATAAAGTAAGACTGCCGAAAAATTCACTTCAATCTCCTCAGTATTTTAAATAAATAAAATAAATAATGTAAGAGACTGCTGAAAAATTTAGTTCAATCTCGTTAATATTTTTAACAAAATAAATAATGTGAGCCTGGCAAAAAATTCAGTTCAATCTCCTTAATATTTATAATAAATAAATAATTAAATAGTGTAAGCCTGGCAAAAAATTCAGTTCAATCTCCTCAATATTTATAATAAACAAACAAATGAATAAATAAATAAAATAATGTGAGCCTGGCAAAAATTACAGTTCAACCTCCCCCTAGTGTGTATGCATAATCCGTGCGTGATTGGATGGGTGACCTTTCTTTAAATCCGGGAATTCAGCCACAACCGTCAGTTAGAGAGGCACCAGGCAATCCTTCTTATTACAAAATGCCTGGGAAAAATCGGGTCGTCGTCGCCGATGAAACTGAAAGGCTGACAGACGTCAAGTGTCAAAATGGAACAGAGAGGATTGAAATGGCTACGCTTGGGAAACACCGGCCTCTTGGCATCGGCCAGGAATTCCGCTCTAAAATCTCCGGGACGACTGACTTAATTAGTCAGCTTATTAAGAACATTTAGAGGGGATAATATTGTTTATAGCCCAAGGTTATTCGGTCCAGTGTAATTAGATTTGCGATCTAATGATTAATAATCAATCTAGTCCTATTTGTGTTAGGCATACTGTAATAGTTTGTGCTCATCCGTGAAAGTACTTAGGCTGGCTGATAACAGAGAATGATTGATTTGATGTTCCTATTTTTAGTATCAGGATAAAAATAATCTGATTAACTTATTTTCAACTCTAAATAAACATTTTAATATTATTAGCTAATCCTATACTTTATAAATAGTCAAAATATCATACCAGCCTTTTAATTATTCGTTTAAATTAACGAGAGGATAATTTTTTTCTTAGTTAAAAGAGACTATATTAATACCAGCTGAGAAACCCGCCTTCGGCGACCATCTTACTAAGCCCCTGGACTCCTTAGTGGGTTTTAAAATAATAATTTAATTAAAACAGGAATAGCAGGGAATTGGACAATAAATAAAAAACAGAGTTTTTATCAAATGGGCCAGACGTTTCGTCAATTTATTTCGACTTCCTCAGTGGCCTATTTTATCACTCTTTTTCAAAAGAAAAGATTAAAGATGTTTCGTCTCATAGTGGAATTGTCTTTTGACAAAGAGTGATAATATGGCCTACTGAGGAAGTCGAAATAAATCGACGAAACGTCTGGCCCATTTGATAAAAACTGGTTTTTATTTATTGTCCAATTCCCTGCTATTTCTGTTTTAATTAATAGATTATTATGGATACGAGTGACATAACCGTTATAAAAATTTAAATTTCCTAATTTTAATAAATTTTATTTGTCATGAACTATTAGTGGATTTTAAAATTAAAAAAAAACACGTCGGCTTCGTCGCAAGTAGATTATAATAAGTATAGATAGATAGATTATTTTTAATATTTAATTCAGGTAAAAAGGTCGATTTTTATTTGAAGCCTGAATTAAATAAAATTTGTACCGAAGCCCCCATTTGGGCATGTAGGTACTGTAAAATTTGAACCAATAAATAAATAAATAAAATTTAATTTAATTTTTTACCAACATTTTGACTCGTTTTTCTATTTATTCTAATTATTCAAAAACATATTAGACATAAAACTACTGGATTCTAAAACTTCTTTGTACTGTCTAGAACATAATCTTAACTTAGCTCTTAACTCATGTTTCAAATCCCGACAAAATCATATTTTTTTTTTCATTTTTTATATATTCAATAATACAACTTATAATATTAATTCGGTATTTTCCTGAGAGTGGCTCTTGAAAAAAATCAGCTAAAACTTTAAAATTAGGATTAAATAAGAATCTGCTAATAATCATAATTATATATATTAGGTAATAAATTCTCGGTATGCGAGCCCGATTCGCACTTGTCCGTGTTATCTATTATTGACAATTAATGAAATTAAAGCTTTTTTTTCGTTCTCACCTAATAGCTCGATTTTTCTTATCACTCAAGCCAGCCACCCAACATCCAAGTTGACCCATTTTTGGAAGTATAATCAGTGCAATCAATCATTTTGCGAAAATAAAGATTAACCTAAAATTTTATCAGAAATGTAAAAAAAAATAATAATAATTAAAAAGGAGATATCAAAGTGTGAAATATTAGAAAAAAAACGTGATAATTGTTCTTTCTATATAAATACGAAAAAAATTCGATTTAAGCCCAAAAAAATATAAATGGAATTCTAATATCATAAATAACTGATAAAGTCATATATAATTAAAGTTTATTTTTCTCTTAAATAAATAATCAAGCTATACTTAATTGTAATTATTATTTGAATTAGGTAATTTTTTTTGGAATTATTATGTTCTAGTTTGTTTATTAAGTTAATTGAAACTAGCTATCAATGTACTAATATTTCAGCTATTCTGATTATATACTACTTGTAGCTAAGTTCATTATTTATAAACTTTCTAGTAATAATACTTTAATTTATTTATCAATTAAAATTTTTATTATAATTTATTCCTAACTTCACATGGTATCAACTAAAATGTAACATATCAATTTATACATCATACATATTTCATTTTATATTATATCTTTTTTAAAAAAACGAAATTATTTTCTATATTAGTAGGTGTATGTCGTAGGAAAATAGTAAGTAATTTCAGGCAAAAATATAAATTATTATTATTCAATTTCTATTTGCCTAGGTTTTATCTCTGATATTCGATATATATGTATATTTCCATGTATACTCCTGATAATGGACTCGTAAACCGAAATATATAATATCGAGATAAAACTCAAAACATAGGAAAATCGTCGCCTTAGAGTGTAAACCTGCTAAATTCATTTTTCATCATATATGACATATTAATAGCGTTCGAAAGAAAAAACGATGCAGCATCGTCCAAGTAAAACTGCTACTTAAAATTACGATCCTAAGTTGTAGAAAAAAATGTGAAAAATAGTTTCTTTCCATAACAGCAATATTAAATTTTGTTTGTTTTTTCTCTGCCCTGTAAAATTTCCTTGTTGTGAGTTAGCAGGTTTACACAGGCGACGATATATGCTTTATTTTTATTTTTGTGAAACCATTTTTAATTGTTAAGTCTGCCACCAGAAGAAGATCTTTGACTGATTTACCTCCATCTTATTACTATAATCTTTGAAAAATTTAAATAGCCATTATACTTAAAATTAAAAATTAATTATGAAATATGTATAGCCTATTCTGCTCTGCTGATTGATTCATAGGAACAGTTTGGTGAAGGTTTCATCAAAATTAGCCCAGTAGCTCAATATATATATATTGTCGCCTTAGAGTGTATACCTGCTAAATACATTTTTTATCATATATGACATATTAATACCGTTCGAAAGAAAAAAGAGATGCAGCATCGTCCAAGTAAAACTGCTACTTAAAATTACGATCGTAAGTTGTAGAAAAAAAAATGTGAAAAATAATTTCTTTCCATAACAACAATATTAAATTTTTTTTTCTCTGCTCTGGAAAATTTCCTTGTTGTGATTAGCAGGTTTACACTCTAAGGCGACAAAGTATTTCCGCAAAAATGAACATACTTACGTTTTTATAGATATAGAGTAAGAGAATATAATAATCTTCTCTAGATATTTAATAAATTTTTTTTATTGATTCATCCCTGGCATTTTAGACATCAGATAATTTAATAAATTATCATTGTTTATTTTTTTTTTCATCAGATTTTTTGTGTATTTTTATTAAATCCAAAAAAACAAAAAAGAATAAAAAAAAAATTATTAAACTTAAATTAGCTTTGTATTTTTTTTCTCGTTCAAAATTATACTCGTTTTTATATTTAATTATATATTCAATTATTGTTCAAAACCAAAAAACAACAACAACATACAAGCAGCATAGATGTTATGTTTTTAATTATCCCAAATTGGGGGCTTGTCCTATATATTTTTGCTCGGATTTTTTTTTTTTGTATTCCCAGTTGGTTGGCACGGGCACAGGGGATGAAAAACTCCCTTTTTTACCCCAGCCACGCGACCGAAACCCTATTTTTTCTCTCTTTTGAAAATTCCTTTTTAATACCACCGTTGTTTTTTTGAGGCCCCGTCTATTTTTTTGTATTTATTCGTCTGATTTTTTTTCTTTATCATGGGGCCTCCCGCGTAGACGAGACGTGGGGCCCCCGCTGAGTTTTAAGGGGCGCATTCCGAGGCACAAGTGTCCGACAACTGACACAACATAGACAAGGGGAGGTGAAAATCACATATATTTTTTTTGTATTAAAAGCATCTTCGTCAAATAATTAAGGCCATTTATTTATATAAGGGATCTATTTTTAAAGGGTTAAAATAGAATAAGGAAATAGAGAGTGGAAATAGATACACGCATTTTTCAATATTTGCTACATTTTTTTTTTCAAAACAGACACACACAAACGCGTGTTATTAAAAATAGATAAATATGCCAAAGCACTAGATCACACACATAATAAAGTTAAGCAACGTGTTGCGAGACTAGATTTTGTGTATTTGTGTGTGTGTATGTGTGTATGGGGAGGGGAGGTACTCAAAAAACTTGGATCTTCCCTTTAGTTAAAGAATCTATTTCTAAAAATTCTCATATAATTTACAGTAGGTAGTTTAAATTTATATTAGGAAACTTAGAATTCCGATAAGCTATCTGGTGTTGAAATTCGGGATTTTAGGTGCCACCTCTTAAGGTAGTTGTTTCGCGACAATACTAGCAAAAAGTTAATGCTAGAGTATATAGAACAGACAATAAGGATTCATAGTTCATAAGCCCAAAACTCTTTGCTGTTTATGTACCAATTCTAGCTCGTTTGACAAATTTGGAACCATTGTAAGAGATTGAATATTTTTATATTAAAATGACAGATAAAATACATTTTAAATTTCTATAAAAATCGTTTAGTTATTTTTTAACAAATGTAATCAACGCCTTATGAAAATTATAATTTTGAAAAAATCTATCGAATGCATCTTTCGCTGGTTAAATAAATGCGCTGTTGCCAAAATGTTTTTAGTGAGAATTTTTTTATACATTTTTCATTATTTATTCCTTATTATCTCAGAAATTGTGTTGTAACATGATCAAAATTGTCTTAAAATATGTATTGGTTATTGTTTAATGTTGGTTTAGTTTTTTATAAAAATGGTAAGAAGGGTTTCTTAATTATAATTAAATATGTATGTGAACTTTCCGATATCCCAAATAGTGCAATGTTAAAGAGCCTGAAAAACTCTATCTTTGAAATTTAATATTTCCGGAACTGTATTGTTCATAAATTTCGTTTTGACACCAATCGATGCACAAGTATTTAAATAATAATATATCTAGAATTTCAGAAAAATCCTAAGAAAACGCATTTGGCGGAACAACTACTACCTTAAATAGATTATTGTGATTTACAATTATAAATTTTCTAATTTTGCTTGTTTTTGTTTTTAGAATTTTCTTTTATGATTCTTTGTACAATATCAAGACAATGTCAGCAAAGTTTAGAAAAGAACGGGCAACGCACTGGCCATGTGTATATTTACGAACCATTTCAAGCTACTTTTGACCCCCTCATAACTGAAAAACTATTAGACCTACATACTTGAAATTTTTCATGTCTAATCAGGCCCATTGGAACAGCTAGAATCCAAAATTTCATGAATAATTCTATTATAGTTCTTGAGTTATTAAGGTCTGAAAAGTGCCATTTTTAACACTGACTGACTCACTCACTGACTTATCAAAAAATGACACTGACAAATCTAAAGTACTTCCGCTGATCCTATAATGCTGAAATTTGGCCTACTGGTAGAGTTTGGTCTACAATTAAAGGAAAAAAATCGAAAAAGTGATACTTTCCATTGTTCAGGGCCTAAAATGAAGGGGTGAAATTTATTATATGCTTAATTAACATATATTGAGAATACAATCAAGCTAGAATGCTGAAATTCGGCATTCTAGTTAAATTTGGCATATTAATAAAAGGGGAAATTGAAAAATCGAAATTTTCCTTTCTTCGGGGCCCGAAATGAAAGGATGAAATTTATAGGCTTAATTAACATATAGTGGAAATACAATGACCCTAAAATGTTGAAATTCGTCATACTGATAGAGTTTGTCACCTTAATAAAGGGTGAAATCGAAAAACCGAAGCTTTCCCTTCTTCAGGACATAAAATGAAGAGGTGAAATTTTACTGCTATGTATTTATTTAGATAAATAAAAGGATAAAACTTTTCAAAAATTAATGATATCTGACCAAAATCATAAATATGAAAAAGTGGCCAATTTCGGTACAAATGGCTTCGCCGACAATAGAGTTGAGATTTAAACGGGTACCAAGTTCCATAGGAGTTGCTTAAATCATAGCTATAGGGATGTACAACGTTTTTTAATTGATTTAAATGAAAATTTGTTACGTTCTTTGATATTAAATTTAGAATGTGGCAAGTTTTATATCCAACTAAATTGTTTGTAGTACCTATAAAATAGAACAACTAGCAAAGTTAAATTTTAACATTCTATTAAATATCATCACGTTAAACTTGCCAAGTTATAAATTTAATATCAAAGAACGTAACAAATTTTCTTTTAAATCAATTGAAGAATGTTGTTCATTACTATAGCTATTTTTTAAGCAATTTCTATGGAACTTGGTACCCGTTCAGATCCCAACACTTTTGTCGGCGAAGCCGTTTGTACCGAACTTGGCACCTTTTTCACATTTATGTTTTTGGTCAGATTGTTATTTATTTGTCTTGTTTCATCTACATATTATTTAATTTACTCTAGCTGCTAGCGAGATGTCCTTCATCAGCCCTTAAAAATCACCACTTGTTTATTTTAAGCCGGGGCTCGCACTTGATAATTTTACATCTTTTTTTCCACGAATTTTGTAATATGTTTTAGTAATTTTATTATTGCTTCAAGTCTCACTCTCTCTTGAAATATTACCCAAAACACACTTTAACATTTCGATAACACACGCAATGTTTTATTTATTTATTTATTTAAAGTACTTTTTTTTTTGGTTTTATTTAAATGTAAATTTTTGTTTTTACGACGCCGCCCATTTGCTAAATATTATTATTATTGTATAGAGCTGAGTATAGTTTAAAAGTACTACGTAAGAACTACAAAAAAAACGCTGAACGGGCCCCCTCTTTCTCCCCTGCCCCTCTAATTTGTGAACATCGCCGCGCCAAGCAAATAAAGAGGTATTTACGAGTTCGATGGCCTCTTTTAAATTAAATAATCCCAACAACTTTATTTTTAAAAATATCTACTCTTGTTCTAATTTTTGAATTTACTTTTTCACCAATTTTAACAGCCTATAGTAGTTTTTGTGTCTTGTTTTTCTATTACTCTAAATCCATTTCATAAAGATACTTTCGGAATTGGCTAATTTTTCTGCAGATTTTAAAATCTTATCTTGCCTAAATAGGCATCTATGTTCCCGAGGCCAATAAAAGAAAAGAGAAAAAAATCTTATCTCGAATTTTGTTATATTTTAAAAAATATCATAATTACAAATCAGATTTCAAATTTCTTTACATAATACAAATCAATTATTATCTATATACGAGATATAAGTTGATATGTTTATTTATCTGCAGGAATGTTCAGTATACTTCCCGACACTGATACAAACTTGAAATTTGGCATTCAGATAACTTCCATAGAGTGGAAAATGTAAAAATTATGAAAAGTAGACTTTTCCGATGAACACTATATAAATAAATATATCAATTTTTCAGAGGAAAAGGAACAATAATACTAATTGTTATATCAAACGATCAACTAGCGACGTTTTGCTGTTTTATTGCAACTTCTTCAGGCTCCTGATCATTTTTTTCTTTTTTTCTCTTTCTCTAGAAAAAATTGATCAGAAGTCTGAAGAACCTGTAATAAAACAGCGAAACAGATCGCTATTGATCGTTTGATATAACACTTAGTAATATTGTTGCTTTTCCTCTGAAAAATTGATATATTTAATTAAATAAATAATATATAACTAAATATAACTAAACTTTTGAGGATACAAATTTCATTTAAATAGGTGTTGGTTTTATTCTTTTTGACAAGAAAACCAACATTTATTTAAATGAGAATTTGTATCCTCGAGCAGCTTAGTTATATTTAATTATATATTAAAATAAAAAATTCTCAAAAACTAATCAAGAAATAAATAAATAATGTTCATTGGAAAAGTCCACTTTATCTTAATTTTTAAATTTTCCATTCAATGAAAGCTATCTAAAAAATTGATATATTTAATACTTGTTATGGAGCTGAATAACAAAGTTCACAAAACAAAAATACTAAAAATATTTAAATAAAATATTAATGGATACTGTAAAGCAAAATTGTAGGAACTCCCAAGTCTCAGACTGAAGAGAGAAATAATCAATAAAATAAATAAATATAATTTTATTGTAATTGGTTATTAATCTTATACTATTAAATATGCGATTCTTGTAAGCAAATAAATAAATAAATACATATCGACAAATCGATCTGTCAAGGTTTCATTTTCGGTTAACTTTAGTTTAATAGTTTTCCTTAATTAAACTAATTATTAACAGGTGGGTGTGTCAATAAAAATTTATAATTTAATTATCAATACTTATTTACCGCATTGGAAAACTAAAATATCTCTCATTGGCGGAAAAATGATTGACGATATAGTCTATTGCCTAAGGGTTTAGAGGTCAGAGCATTGTTAGTACCTACAATATTTCCAGAAGCTAAAAAAATTATATAATGAGAATGAAATTTGTATATTGATATTATTAATAATTAAATAATAATTTTTGACAACAAAAAATATATCGTAAATAAATTATTTAGCGAGGTACATGTTTATAACTTTAGGGGCAAAAATCTTATAATTGAATAACAAAAAATAAAAATAATAATAATAAAAAAACAAATAAATTAAAAATTAAAGCAAAATCAGTGTCGGGGCTATAACCGATACGTAGAATACGCCATAGAATCATTAAAATTTAACGTAACCAAAAATCTTAAACTTATAATAATATAATAAAATTATAACCAATACGACACTAGCGCTCAAGCATTTGGTGGCAGAACTATCGATTTTCGTGATTTCCTTTTTCCAATCTACTCGTAGTCAAAGACGTATTCTAGTACTATATAAGTAAGAAAGTATGGTGATTCACTTTCATCATGTTCCTCTCCCTTCAGAATCTATTTATTATATACCTAGCCTAATATATTAAAATTTTATTCTAAATTTAGTGTAAAATAAAAAGCATTAAATAATATTATTATCTCCAGTCATTTTATGTTATTTTCTAGTAATTTTCTAATCATATCATTTTTTTTATCTTTGATGAAATCTTATCTTCTCTTTTAAATTGGACAACTAATTTTCCAATCTATCACTTTCCCAGACCTTTCTTATTCTTCCTCTATGATTTTCTTGATGACCCCAATGATGTTGTTAAAGTGGTTCTCATTTTTTATTATTTATTTATCTCACGTGAACATAGACACAGATTAGATTACCTTCTGTTTATTTTATTAAAATCGACATCTATTTACACGTATTTTGGTTTTCTTAGAAATTTTGAGATGAAAAATTAGGCTAAATTCTTAATTATTATTATTATTTATTTTCTTTTATTGGTTTTTCTTCTACTTTTCATCGCCGCGAAGGAGACCACAAACCGGAAATCGTTTGTCTTTAGTGTTCGATGGTCAAAGTAGGACAATCCCCTGCCACCCAATATACATCCCGGATGCTAATAAAATTAATTTAGATTTATCTGTTTAGGAAATAATTGGAAGAGGCGAGTGTAGAAGAAGATCCAATACACATTATAAATATTAAACGTTTTTTTTTTACAAACTTTCGATGGTTAATTTGTTTTGAATTAACATTATTACATTCACTTTTCAATTTATTACAAGTTAGCTTAAAATAAACATAATACCTATATGAAATATATAAGATTTATAAATGAAATAAAATTAGATTACTAGGTAGGTTTTATAATTGTTATAATATAGTAAAATAAGGAAGAGCTTAAATAAACGTGTAGATTTAGCTTTATTTACTTTTTCAACAATATAAATAAATAATCAATATATTGTAAACAAAAGAAATTAATGATTATGCAATTAATTAATTAGATTTAATTTGTGATTCAATAAATAAAATAAATATTGCTTATGTACAAGACAATACATATACATATTTCGGGCGACAAGCCTATTTTCACACATTGATTGACCTTAAAATAAATATATTGAGTATTGCTCATATGAAATATTTCTTTTATTTGTCACTAATTTTTATTTTATTAAATATGTTTCACCTCGAACCAGCTCTTTGCTCACTGAACAGATTTATAAATGTTGATACAAATGGACAATCTTATTTTCTATCTCATTGTCTCCGGGTGGCGCTGATGTCGATATAGGTACTTCTAGATATCTAGATGGGCATGATTTATGTTGATAACTTTTGTTTATAATTTTTGGTAATATTATTACGATATAAGCGTGACGACATCTATTCAAAATTTATATAGAATTAATCAAATATTTAATACAAACAAATTTATCTCTATGTAAATTGGAAAAAAATTCTAGATACCTACCTAATCTGAATTTAAATATGTTTTAATATACCATAATTGTGAAACATGATAAATAAATCAACGAAAATTAATCTATTTGTTAATTCATTATTATTTTTACATATAAGTCTTTTTAAATATATTTATAAATATAACTTTTATTAATTTTTCTTTTTTTTATGTTACAGGTAAGAATCGATTCGATTTTTTTTACACTACTTACTACATTGAAGCTGTAAGTATTTGTCTTTAATTGTACTATAAAATATTCCAAAATTAATTATATTGGTAATGAAATCTTGTGTAGAGTAATAGAAAACTCAAAATTGATAGTTTAATTTGGTAAGGCCGTGATTTAATTGGTTGCCCTACAGTGCCTAGTTTCAATTTAGACCACCAGATAGCGTATCGGAATTCTCAGTTTCCCAATAAGAAAATTTTAAATCAAATACAAAGTATTATTTATCAAACAATTAATTATTCTAGAATGAAGATAGGAAATGTTTTATATAATATGTGAGAAATTAATCAAGTTGGATGATGCCAGTGAAGAGGAATTTTATTTCCTCAATCTTGGTAAACAAATCAAATGGAAATGAATTAGTCTTTTAAAAAGATAATTGCACTAAATCTAAAGAGGAAATATAATACAATATATTATACTAGAAAAGAATGATAAAGAATAAATAAGATAAATCCTGACAACAAAGGAATAATTAGTATTTTTGAAAAGACAATTCCTACAATTAAAACGCTTAAATTAAATATAGAATTATACTAGTTTATTAACGTATACCGACCAGCATGAATTTAGTCACAATTTTTCAGTTATTATTTATTAATCATTAATTGCTACTCCCCAGTTACATACAGGTGAATCTTTTTGTACTTGAAAATGCCCGAAATGTGGAAAAAATCATTTTCAGATATGATTTTTACCGTCGTTTTTGTACTAAACAGGTCTTTTTGTTTTTGTTCTTTTTACCTAAGTTTCAGCGGCTTTTTACGTTTTTTTTGGTTGAGAGAAAAGGTTGCCAAAAAATCGTAGTTTATGTTGAAACTGGCTTCAAATTAAAAAGTATTTAGGACGTATATTGGAATTTATCCGGTGAAATAAAGACGTCAGTTTATTTCCGTGATATATACATCATTTGAACATTCAAAAGACCAGTGTGTGGTGCCTGGGTAAGATTGTGAGATTTACGCGATGCCTACCTACAGGGGCGGACCGTGAATTTCTGGGGTCCCGGGCTAACACTACTTGGGGGCCTACCTAATTAATCAAACTAATTGTTTTCTATAATGATGTATACGGTATAGGAAAAAAATAGGACAATAAAATATCTTATTTACTTAATCTGACTACACAAACAGCAACTGTAAGAGGACAATATTGCAAAAGAAATTAACAGGTTATGTGTAGTTATGTTATATAAATTATAAAGCAACCTTTCTGCATTTCTGCGCTGCAAATTCCTTTATTTGCTCATCACATTGTAAGTCCTTCGTTAAATCACAATTTATGGAAAGAACTGATAAATAATCTAGTCGATTTTTCGATCTATATTTGTTTTCTATATACTCCATTTTAAAATTGTCTTCAATGGGGGGTTAGGGGCCCTTTATATCCACAGGACTCTGGGCTGCAGCCCATATATAGATCCGCCCCTGCTTACCTACTGTGTGCTAACGACTAACGAGGCCTTGGCATTTAGACAAATTAAAAAGTAGTCTTAAAGGAGGAATTTTCAAAAAAATCAAAATTTTCTAATTCATCCATATCCATCCTACTGGGTGGGCCTCTTTCTTCTCCTAAGCTTGAGTTTTCCTTGCAGGTGGTTGCATCACCATATGTCTGTCTGTCCTATATCGCGATCTTCCAGGCTGTCACTCTTCATTAACATCTCAGACAACGAATATCATTCAATCAACGGGGACACGAAATTAATTGATGATATAATATTAGCACGAAATTGCGGCTGCTTTCACAATCTCGGCCGCATAATAGTTACGAATTGTATTGTGTAGTTAGCTCTTCTATTCTATTTGCATAAGTTGACTTTGGTTAGATAGTTCTTTCTCTAGGTAGAAGAAATATTGGAGGTTCCATTTGATAATATAATTTATAATTTAAAAAAAAAATTAGTCTTAAAACAGCATTTTTTTTTAAATTTTGGTCCCTCCTCCATGTTTAAAAGTATTCTCTTTCTTGAACCTTTAGTTTTTGTGTGATTTTTTTATTTTTCCACCAACGTTTCGTCGACTTCTTCAAGGTTTCAAATAGTTAGATCACACATTCGTCTAAAATACATTATTTTTTTTTATATTTGAAACTCTGAAGAAGTCGGCAAATTCGATGAAACGTTGGTGGAAAAATAAGAAAATTACACTTGTCCTTAATTCCAATTATAAATTCTCAAAATAAATATAGTTCTTTCATAAGAAACACAATTTCAAAAGATTTATTAGCAATCCAAACGTTTTGGGAGAAATTCTCCCATTAACAATCATTTTGAGGACAACTTCTCCGATTCTTTATTAATCAATAACTCGACTACTGAAATCCATGCTCTGGTGTTAAAATAGTTGAATTTGGTGAAATGTATAAATGTTTAGACTTTATAGTTTCAAAAGTTGCCTTTCAAAAATGCATAAAATATATTTTTTCGGATGATTTTATTGGGATTTTCATAAAAGCATAAACAAACATACATATGTTTTTAATTCATTAAATAAATCAATATTTGATTATTTTAAAATCCGCTAATAGCTTATTTTAAAATTAATTGATAAATGTAATTTCCCCCAAGTTGATTAAATATTAAAATAAAAAATAAATTTTGATTAATTTATTCATATATTTAAATCTCGGCCATAAAGGGTAATTTATTATGATGACGGCTTTTTGTAGAGAGTGTACCAAATTGATCTTGAATTTTTTTCTTTTTTTCCACCAATTTTAGCTTTAAATGGGTGATTTTGAAGCCAGCAGCCGCCATTTGAATGAGTTTTCACTTCCTCTACGTCCCATTCAACCGATTTGTCTAAAATCTATTCAACGCGAAATAAAACCTATATTATGTCCAATTACTTATACCCGAGGGGTGAACCGGGAATGGAATTAGGTGTACACCGTCTTTGGAATTATTTGGAATTACTTTGGAATTTATTAGATAATCTATTATCATCTATTGTCTTCTACTTGGAAATGAAAGTAGAAGTAGAAGTAGGTGTACACGATTTTAGGTCGCGGTTCACCCCTCGCTTATACCTATATAGATACTAGGCCGAGATTGTAATTTCCAATTAAGCGTTATATTATTACCCTTAAGCACGTAGAATCCATCCACCATTGAAAGCAATATGTGATTCGTAACAAGGTCAGAGCAAATTTTTCAAAAAATCAGCAAATTTATTTCTAACAAGTGTTTTGAGAATTTATGTAAACTGTCGTCTATCTAGATGGATAACATCAAAATAGGTAAAACTTATTTATATCCTGATACACTTTTCGATAAGTATAATGAATTTATTTCCACTAATAAAACGTTCAAGTGAAATTGACATTATGTACTACTGAAATTTTAAATACTATATATATGCGAATTGTACACATGATTAACTAGATTCTAGTACGTCGTAATACTATATTTCCTTAAGAATACAATGATAAGAAACAAATATCCTCATGATTATGCATTATATTAAACGATCAAAAATTGTTGTTACACATATTATATTATATGTTCCATCTATTTAAAAAAACACTAACGATTTCGATTAAACAAGACAAAAAACAATATATCCAGATATCAAGCTATTGAAAAATAATCATTTAAGGGTTCAGCCCAAAAGTAATACGACGGGGTCTTATAGGGAAATACATGGTGTTTCAGGAGGAATAGTAAATATTTTAGGAGGTGGTAGTATAGACGAATTGCAATAAAAAATGCCATATAACATGTGTCCACTTTTTATTGAGTACAGAGATACAGCTGAGTTCAATTAATTTTCGTTTCATGTCTTGGTACACCGGTTGCTATAGCCGTATATATCGAATTTCAGCAGTAGAGTGTTGATGTTCAAGTTGTGAAGTTGTGATTTAGTTTACATTGAAGTTTTCATTGTGATTTGTTGGTCAAGTCTACTGTACTATAGCGTGTAAACATGCTGCACGAATATATAATACACATGCTGAGTATGCCGATATTGGGTTACATACTAACAGCTGTATCTCTGTAGTAAAAAAAAATTGGACAGATGTTATATGGCATTTTTTATTGCAATTCGTCTATACTACCACCTCCTAAAATATTTACTATTCTTCCTGAAACACCCTGTATACGGGCAGAACTACGGCCGAAGCTAGCGTTCTAGTGGTTTATTTTTTAACTAAATGGGGGTAAACATTGTAGTAAATAATAAAAAATATTTTTAAAAATGGAAAAAATTATTAAATATTGGTTTCGGTCAGTAATAAATAATCGTGTACATAGTCAGAATGATTCCAAAGGTCAGTAATGATCGAAGAAAGTCCATGAAAACCTTAACAAGATGATTTAATAAGATCTTCATCAATCGGATCACAACAAGAATCTCTAACATTCTCCTTCAAAATTAGTATTATTAGCTTCACAAATCTTATCTTTTTTATTGAAAATTTGACCTGTACTGCAGCACCAGTGCTTAAACCATCACGATAATCTAGATTCCAAAAAAAATGCGTAGAATCGTCAAACGTATTATCCATAATCCTCTCAGTTTGACAAAGTATATTTCAATGGATAGGATTAACATTGTCGCTACAATGTCTGCCTGTCATGTTTGTTTCTCCAAGTATTGTAGTTTGTTAACTAAATAAGATTCAATCTTGAAATTTAACACATAAATGTTAATACTATTATGTTATATATTTATACAATTCTAAAAGTGAAAATCGCATTTAAAGTATTATATTTGATATAAAGAATGTGTGGAAAACATACGACAGGCGTGAAATTAGTAGTCACAGTCATTATCCGCATGCAACAATTTGATTTGTTAACTGAGGGCAAAGAGAATTAATAATGTATGCAAAATAAGTTGAAAACCAACTTCGCTCTGGTTGTTTTCAGCAATGCGGCCAAGTTCGCTACGGTGGCCGCGAAAAGGAAAAAAAAGTGAGATGGTTAGTAATTATTAAGAAATTGAAAAAAAGGGGGGATATCAAATAAAAGTGAAACACACAACATCCTATATCACTTTCTATAGCATTTATATTTATATTAAGTAGTTGGAAAACCAAGCTTTGATATGAAATTTTAGTGTTTTTAATTATTGCTTTTTTAATCAACCACTTGTTAAGAAACAATCATTAAACGTTTATTAATAATTCAAACGATTCAGGACTCCGCTCATTGTCTGTGTGCATACAAAATAGTAGGGAAATCTTTTCAGAACCCAATTTTAACATATATATAAATATTTTTTATTATTCAAAGTCATTACAATCTGATCAATAAAGAAGATCAATGAGTAATTTATTTCTTATATAAATAATAGTACACTCCCTAAAACTCGGGTTGAACTCTCTAGTAGCCTTGTGTTTTAATATCTAAACTACACTACCCTAGTACCACAATGTTTCAAACCATATAGTAACTATATAGTGCCTATATAGCTACTACATAGTTTGAAACAACTATATAGTAACTATATAGCTACTAGTACCTGGAGTCACCGAGCGATGCACGGTAACCAAATTAAAAAAATACAAATATATATGGTACACGCCATCTGGACCCCCCACCCCCCGCGAAACCACCCACCTCGGCCCCACCACTGCACCCCTATTCCGCCCCATCAGCTGTACTTGATCTTCTAGCTTGCGATAATATTTTCAGTCCAAGTTTATTAATAAGAGGAATTTTAATCAATTAAATTGGCAAATTCTAATACATAACAATATTTGCTATAACTTATTCGTGGGTTTTAAAATTAAAAAAACAATTAATAAATAAAAGATAATTGAAAAAAATGTAAACAAACTTTCTTATTGTGATTTTCATCTATTAATAATTACTTTAAGAAAAAGTCAATTAAAATGAATTTCGATGAGGTCCAGACCTAGCCAGATCGTTTTCTCATCCTCAAAACTTGTTAATAGAATTTGTTTCATCAAAATCGGTAGAGCCGTTTTCAAAATAGAACTAAGATACAAATATATATACAATTTTTGCTCGTTTAATAAGAGTAGATATAGTTTGAAACATTGTGCTACTAGGGTAGGTTTTATTGTTATTTCACTAACTCAACTGTTGTATTTAAATTAATTAAAAAATCTCCCAAAATTATTTTTTTTTTTTCAAATTTCAGACCTGGTTAGATTGATTCCTCGTCCTCAAATATGGTTAATAGTTAGTAAAATCAAAATCATTTGATTCTTATTTGAGATCAATATATACATTTTTATTGACACACCCCCTGTCAATAATAAGTTTAATTAATAAAAAACCTTTCAAATTAAAGTTAGCCGAAGATGAGACTCTGACAGATCGATTTCTTGATTCAGAAACCCCCTAATACGTGATTTTCATCGAAATCGTCAGACCCGTTTTCGAGACTCCGATTCTATACTCATAGAATATAATTCAGACACGGCTAGTGAGTTTTATCGGGATAATCTTCCAAGGGGAACGTTCGCGCGCTCCCTTCTTGTGTTGCTATCTTTCGATGGGAAGTTAGATAGCATTTGCATAAAATTCAATAGGTGTCCGGGAAAATGAAGATTCCCAGGAAACGGTCAAAGTCAAAAAATTGTATCAAAGTAGTTAAGTTAGACATGTTTGAATAAGAAATGAAGATCCGCTTTTATACTATTATAAAATACATTATTATGAAATATGTAGCCAAAAAATAATAATTTAATTGTGAATATAGGTGTTGTACCTTATTAGAGTAAAGTTTGTTTATTTAATTAACGGACAAGTGCGAATCGGGCTCGCATACCGAAGGTTCTGTACCTAATATTATAATTGAGGATGATATACAGATTTTTAATTAAACTTAGATTAAAAGGTCTTAATTGAAATTTTTAAATTCTCGTTTCGGCAAAATACAGAATTAATTTTTTAATTATAATTTCTGTCTAATATATCGTCGCCTTAGAGTGTAAACCTGCTAATTCACAAAAAGGAAATTTTACAGGGCAGACAAAAAACAAACAAAATTTAATATTGTTGTTATGGAAATAAACTATTTTTCACATTTTTTTCTACAACTTATGACTGTAATTCTTAGTAGCAGTTTTACTTGGACGATTCTGCATCTCTTTTTCTTTTGAAGGGTATTAATATGTCATATATGATTGAAAATGGATTTAGCAGGTTTACACTCTAAGGCGACGAAATATTTATTAAATTTTTCGCAGATGATCTGGCTCCTAAGCTGTGTTCTTCCTCAGGCCCTATTCATATTTTATATTTTCAAAAACAAAGCTTTTGCGTCCCAATTTATCAATATATAGAGTGAAAACCGATTTATTTTTTTGAAAAAATAATGAAATCCTTATTAGAATTGACTTTTCTGAATTGTTTTATCTAGTAAGTATTTTAGAAACAAAGATAATTATAATATTGAGAGAAAAGGGGTAAAATAAATAGACTAGAGCCTTTTTCAATTAAATGTAACCTCCTTTTGGAATGTCCCATTTTAAAGAAGAATAAAAATTTCCTAGTTTATCGGGTTTCGCAGCTAGTCTGATTATCATTAAGATTAAAACTTAAATTATCATCAAATTACATAATATAAAAAATATATTATGGATATATATATATGTACAGGTGGGAAACTTTGACAATTGAAGAAGTGGAGAGAAAGAGATTAGAGGCTTTCGAATTGTGGTGCTACAGAAGAATGATGAATATCAAATGGATGGATAAAATTACAAATGAAGAAGTTCTTGGAAGAATCGGAGAAAGAAGAACCTTGTGGAAGAGTCTGAAGAAGAGAAGAGGTCAGATGATGGGGCAACACACTGAGACATGGGGGACTGCTTAGGGATATCTTGGAGGGGGAGGTGGGAAAGAAAAGGGGAAGGGGAAGACCCAGATTAGAATATTTCAACCAAATAATTGGGGATATGGGATGCCAGACATTTAGAGAGGTCAAACAGCTGGCGGGGGACAGAGTCGAGTGGAGACGGATTGTTGCATCAAACCAGTCTTAGGACTGTATACTCAATGATGATGATGATGATGATGATATAAATATTTATTACGATTATTGAATTTCAATTATTGACTACCTACAACAAAAGTTTTATTATTTAGACATGAAAACAGTAAATAAAAAAAGCGAAAGGGGGGGTCGGATAGGCTAGGCCAGTGGTTCCCAACCTTTTGTGGCCCATCGCCCCTTTCTGGAGGATTACTTACACCTATCGCCCCCTTTTCATTGTATGGCTAATTTTAATTTGAAGTAAAGTGTAAATAATAAAGCAGTTTTATTATTTTAAAGAATTTTATTAGCGTATATCAAAGCAGTTTTATCCGGTCACTCTTAAATAAAATAGAAAAACAATTAAAATGTACATTTTTTACAGATTTTTTTTAAGAACAAAGAAGTGAAATAATTAACTAAGATCATTGACGTAATTAAAAAAACAGGAGTACATGTTTTAATTTTTAAATTGGAATCTGGAAAAATTAAGAAAGTTGACAGTTAAAATTTGAAAAAATAAATGAAAGTTTGAAAACTTTATTGTTTTATTTTACCCGGCAATTTCTACTGTACAGTACTAGAATATTTTAATTTTCTCCCCTTTGAATACTCATCGCCCCCCTGATTACCCAAATCGCCCACTTTTGGGCGATCGCCCTCAGGTTGGGAACCACTGGCCTAGGCGGTAGCGTGTTACCATGCTAACCAAGTGGATCAGGGTTCGAATCCGATTCGAGGCATCCGGCTAAAATCTGACCCCTGGGGTAGGGACAAATTTAATAAAATAAATAGTATCGTAGAAAGGCCGAAAAGCCAAAAAAAAAAAATCGATACTCACCCCAAGTGTATAGCAACACGAGAAATTTGCTCACTTTACTTAAGAATGTACTTGAAAATACCACCATTTTATTCTGGTAGAGAGAAAAATATTTCGTCAGATATTTTTGCCCCTTGATGAGGTGTAACCCCAGCACGGCGGGGCTATTCGGTCATATCCAAAGGGGAATGCTAAAAAGGAGTACTTTAGTTCCCATTTTTATAATCAATTTGAATGAAAATATTGTTGAAAAATATGAATCCGACTTAATAACATTTCGAGTTACAATCTGTCAGTCGAAACGGAACTCGCTCGTAAGTCGTATAGAAGCTGTATTATGATTTTTAAATTGTTTATGAATTTTAAACTAGAATTCTTGTCCTTAATTCAAATTTATTTATACAAACTTACTACTTTTTTTTAATCTTCCTGTTAATGCTATTATCTATATTTTATCATAAGTTATGTTTAAAAGCGTTCATTTTCAATTGACCTATTTATTTTTCTTAAAATATGGCTAAAACTAAAGAAATATTTCGTTTGAAAAAGCGTTAGTATTTTTTTTTTGAAATGTCGTTTTCCCCCACTCGAAAATACCGAGAGTAAGAGAGAAAAGAAGAAAAATACAGTCAAGGTTCCCTTGTAACTTGTTTGTATCATGCATGACCTAAAAAATAAACAAGCCCCGCGTTTAGGTAATAATTTATTGTCTGAATAGCTCTCTATAGCCTAGCCCGCCAGCTATTGCAGTGAAAGAAAGAGTCTTTGACAATCAGATTGGAATTTCAGCTGAGAACGTTTTGGTTTATTATTATTCAGTGAAAATATCGCCCATGAAGCTGACAAATTAAATATTTTGTGTAATACAAAAAATACACTATTAAAAGAAAAAATAACAAATTTTTAAGTCACGTTGTTTAATATTGTTAGTCAAATACTTAATCTAAAATTATGAAATGAAGAGGCAAAAAAAGGCCATATGTTTTAATTTCAGGCACAATTATCATTATCTTATAGGGGTCGAACTTTCTTACATCCTAATGATTAAAAAATAAAAATAAATATAAACTTAAAATATATAAAATTATTTATTTATTTATTTGAATTAAATTTTTTATGATTTTTTCTTTTATTTGAAATTTTTTTATTATTATTATTAGTCTCAGTTTGTGTTTCCTATTTTTGATGTAGTACCTTCTTATATAGGTAGATAGGTACTTAAATTAAAAAAATCATTATCATTATCTTATAGGGTTTATACCTTCTCATCATTATTAATATTAAAAAAATTAAAAAACTTATAAAAAATAAAATTGTTAATTTATTTATTTATTTGAATGAAAAATTTTATTTATATTTTTTGATTAATTGATCTTATTTAACTATTTGGATTTTTGTATTTATTTAATTGATTATTTTTTTTATTTAATTGAATTTTTTATATATTTAAAAAAAATTAATTTATTTGTATTATTATTTGTCTCAATTTGTGTTTCACTTTTTTGATAAAACACTTTTTTATATAAGTACTTAGGTGTATCATTAAAAAATAGGAAATAAAATCAAACTAGTAGCTAACTACTTGTTATAATAATATACATTTAATTTATTTATTCATTTAAATTATTTTATTTGAATTAAAATTTATTTATTTATTAATATTGTTATTATTTTTAACTGATAGGCAAGTGGTGTTTCATCTTTTTGCATTCTTATATTAATATATAATCATATAACATTTGAAATGTCCATTAAAGTGGCTAGATGACCCTACATATGCAATAATTTAATAAATAAATAAATAAATATAGATATAATAAAATTACATATTTTTGAGAATTACTTATTTTATATTTTATTTGAAATAAAAATAACATTAATCAGTAGATTTTTGGCGAAAAATAAATAAATAGATAACTAAATGAATAGTGAAGAAATGACCTGAATAGATTAACAAGGAAAAAAATTCACAAGCTGGTTTTATATTGCTGGGTATTTAAAATGAGTCGACGGCCTTGACAAGCATCCGAACCTATTAAATATCGGAAGTTAAGCAACATGTATATAATGTGATTAATTCTTAGCTGGGTGACCGAGTAACCGTCTAAAAAAATTTTCAGAGTTTCGAACACCCCCTATATAAAAAGTAAAAAAAAAAAAAAAAAAAATTCTATAGTTTATAATTTTGTCAAAAATAAATCATTCAAATAATAAATAATTAAATGGTCAGTGATGAAGAAATAACCTGAAAAGATTAGCAAGAAATTGAAATCATTGCATGCTTGATTTATTGCATTTAAATTTGGTGGTTCAAAAACACCTGCTCTTAAAATATCTCGAAAGTTAAACACAGTGTATTAGATTTTTTGAGTAGTAAACTGTCTAAATAATTTCTATAGAATGTGATTGTATCAAGATAATGTAAGATATTGTATTTTTTAATAATTGAATAATATCGATATAAGTATTTTAATATTTTAAATAGCAAATTACTGCATAGCTTAGTGAAGTTAGTCGAGTAGTCTCTATTATATGTATTTATACTAAAGAACTTATCTATAAATGAAAATTTCTTTCTGAAGTAAACAATAATTACAAACGAGAGTCAGTTTTCACACAATTCACATTATTGTAGGAAATTTGATAAATGCTTATTTATATTCTCTACAAACTTGTTTTTTCAGCAGTTGGCAACGGCTTGAGACTACCAAACGCACGCGCAGTTCATTTTAATAAATGCATTCAAAAACAACAACGCATGCCCCTGATTGACAGCTGCAGTAGAAGTCTCTGTAAAAAAATAATTAATTAATTAAAAATCTAATGAAATGATAAATTAAGAGCTTGAAAACATCACTAAAATAAATAGACGATATATACATATCAATTTAAATTATAATAAATTGTGAATGTTAATTATTGTATTGTTTCAATTGACAATTTATTTAATGGTATAATAAATAATGAGTATAAATTCCAAATAACAAGTCACCATCAGTTGATATATTTCAATTCGATCAAATAAAGACAAGTAATTAATTTAATAAATACATAAATTGAACAAATAATTAAATAAATATATTGTAAAATAGGAGGAAAAATTGGGAACATTTTCAAGACTCGATACTAGTGTTTTTTGCTGATTTTTTTAGCTAAAAAGTGAAAACCTGAGGATAAAAATTCAGATTATTAATACAAACTTCCATACCATATTTCAGTTCAATTACAAGAAAAAAGTAGAGACTCAAGACTCTGTATACTTTTCGATTAGAATTGCTCTAGTAATAAACTTAAATATGATTAAATATTAAAATTCTAATCTTAGATTTAATCGATCAATTTAATTGAAGGTATATGCTTTATGCCTTTATCGTGACAACATCTGAAAATCTCAATAGAAATATTTTTAAAAATATATATTTTTTACCACAAGCTTTTCCTTTTTTCCGGGCTTATCGAGTAAAAAAACACTATCCTATATTCTATACTATATACAACTATATATTACATACCCCTATATAACTACATATGTTCCATAAAATATAATTCTAAATTAGCCGGCTTATTTTAGATACTAAATGGGGTTTAGAAAATTAAATAAGATAAATTAAATTAAATTAAATCATGTAAAAATGCCCCTCAATTGAGTTTTTCTGGATTTTTGGAGTTCATGAATATTAAATATAAAAAATTTTGAATGCAAAGATTTAAGCATTTTTTTTTTGAAAAAAGATGCAAATTATTTCAAAAATCAACCCAGACTTATACTATTAATAAATGAATTTACTTAAGTACCAATCATAGATTTTAGAATAAAATTATATTAACATTTTCTCTAAAATCTATGATTGGTCCTTAAGTAAATTCAATTATTAATAAAAAATTTTGTTTGGACGAGAGTAGCATTATGTCCTAATTAACTCGTTGTTTACATACTTATCTTGTTGATTTCTTATTTAATTCGCTGTTTTCATTGTTAACTCAAGGTTTAAATACTTAACTTTAAGTTTTGGGCTAGGCGGTAGCGTGACAGCGAGCTAACCAGGGGACCCGGGTTCGAATCCGACTCGAGGCAGCCAGCTAAAATCTGACCCCCGGGGGTAGAGACAAATTTTAAAAATATAGCTAGTATCGTAATTAGACTTATGGCTAGAAAGGCCGAAAAGCCAAAAAAAAAAAAACTTTAAGTTTTCTTAGTAAACTCCTCGTTTTCCTAATTAACTTGTTGATTTCATATTTAATTAACTATTTTCATACTTAACCACGGTTCAAATACTTAATCGCGGTTCAAATACTTAACCGCGGTTCAAATACTTAACCATGGTTCAAATACTTAACCATGGTTCAAATACTTAACTACGGTTCAAATAAAAAAATAATGTTGCTGACCAAATGGAATCCCCCTCCCCCA
Source organism: Forficula auricularia (assembly GCA_024734495.1). Taxonomy (NCBI): domain Eukaryota; kingdom Metazoa; phylum Arthropoda; class Insecta; order Dermaptera; family Forficulidae; genus Forficula; species Forficula auricularia. Next base: position 745,512 of record JALMQS010000542.1, on the reverse strand, counting down.
AATAATAATCATTCGATTAAAATTTTAATATGATTTTTAATTTGGAGAGAAAAATTAATAATATTATATGTTATATGTACATAATTTATTTGTAAGATAGTATAGTTTAGAATATTTTCTTGGATTCATGAAAAATATCAGATAAAATATTTCTAATTAAAAAGACTGATGATGAAGGCCAAGGTTTCGAAACTAAAGTCTCTAACAAATAATTTATATATTATTATAGATATTTATACTTGTTAAATAAAATTATGTACTATATACCTATGTTTATTTAAAGCGCAGGACAACCTAATTGATTTCTCTTTATTAATGAATATTGTATTGTCATCGTCCGAAATAGGTAAGTATATGTGTTCGTTTGTGTTAAAATCGTTACGATTAGAAGTGGATCAAAATTCGATTGCAAGATTCTACCCAGACAAACCACCAAATTGACCAATGAAGAAAGATAATATAATAAAAGCGTGATAAAAAAACAAAGCCTGAGGATTTACTGTTCATCATTCGAAATTGCATTAGCCTGAATTCGCTAGTACGAAAAGAAAATCTCACCTGAGAGAGGCAGGTAACAATTTTTACCAAGTCACATTGTTTTCTCATGTATTGGGGTCATAAATGAACGAGAGACACACTTTTAATTCTTTTTGTTTTTCATTTCTTTTTGAATCATTTGTGTGTGTTAATCAAAGAGCGGAAAAAACAATTCAACAAATCACTATAATTTTCTGTTGACAGATATTGATACAACATTATATCTAATGAAATTTTCTTTTTGAAGAAATTGTTTATTATTACCTACTTATTTCGACGACGAAATAAATATAGAGTATGGAAAAGGAATAAATAAATAATAATTTGAGGATATATTTCTTATTAAAATGTTAAAAAAGGACCGTATTGAGGAACGAAATTATTTTTTTCATAATCTCTTCATGTCATTACATACCTACTATATATATAATTATTTCTTCATTATATTGACAAATTTTACTTTAAATTATACTAAATAGAACAAGTAGAAAAAAATTGGTGGCTAAATTATAATATTATAGAAATAATAATTTTTAATTTTCATGAAATTAATCAGGGGTGCCCAACCTCCCCTAGCTTCATGCAAAGTAACCCCCCCCCCCCAGTATAACGTACCTACTTTTATTTTTATTATTTATTAAATATATATATATATTTTACCTATAAATATATTCAAAGAAAAAATTAGCATTTGAAATATTGATTAAAGAGTGGTGCTGCCATCTTGTAATGACTTACATTACTATTAATTATTTCGTGGGATGATAACTTATAATTTTAGATTGATAAATATCTACATAAACATCACCCATTATACTATTGCAATAAAAAAGAAAACACCCCATATCATGCAAAACAATCCAATTCAAGGAAGCTAAATGCTTAACAGCTGCAAAGCGCCCCGAAGGCGGGCATCTAGGTGACCAGAGGGCTATGCCCCCTGCCCTCCGAAGTAAGTTTTAAATTAATAATTTAAATTTCCTAATTTTAATCAATTTTATTTGTCATGAACTATTAGTGAGTTTTAAAATTAAAAAATTATCATTTCGGCGTCGTCGCGCAAGCCGATTATAATAAGTATAGATATATTAGATATAATATTTATGTATATCAAACACACGACATACTCTTTAATATTTTCTTTAAAAATAAAATTTATTTATTTATTTATTATCTCATCGTATTAAGAATTTTTCATTTAGGTCAAAATTATTAATTTTCAATTTTTATCCACTTTTATACTTCTATTTTCATTATCTTTTGGCGATCACGTGGAAAAACCTATTGATAAATACTAGTATATATATAAATGTACAATTAGCCTTGACCAGGTTTCAATCTCCGGTCTCCAGGCCACATGGTTTCTAAACTGGAGCGGAAATTTCAATTAAATGTTTTCAAGAAAATCGCAAGTAACACTTTTACTCGATTATCTATCTATCGATATTGGCCTGGACATGCGTAATTTTTTTATATCGATTTTTTTTTTAGTGATATACTAGTATTTATTTTTCGTAAATGATAATTATCTTAAAGTTTTTTTTATTTAATTTATGATATAAGTAAGTGTAAAAATATTAATTGCAATTCTTTACTTCATCAGGCTAATTATTTATTTATTTTTGGATCTTCAAATATCTTTCAATTTTAATCAATCATAATCTAATGTAATATAGGTATCTACAATAAGATAATAGGCAGTTAAATAATTGATAATAAGGAAAGACTTAGGAATTTCTAGAATTTTTTCATAATTTTAGGTTTAGCCATTTCTAAATCCGACAAAATTAACTAAAAATTATTGCGTATGATTAACAGATTCGTATATTAGCTGAGTTTGTTAAGTGCTATTCCAGTAAAATACTGAGTTAATATTATAATTTATTATTATTATTTGAAATTTAAAATAAATAAATAAATAAAAATTATAAGAATATTAAAAAAAAAAAAAAACGGATTCTATATATGCCTTGGCCGATTTCACAATTACTTTCCAAATTAGTTAAAATATCAAATCCATTCTTTTTTTCTTTAATAAGAAAAGAATGAGTGAATTTGTGGAATTAATTTAGGCATTTGTTTGAAAAAAATTGCTTATAAATAGTTTTTTGGACCTAGTATTATATACCTATACTTTTACCGTCATTAAGTCTTGATTTATGAAAAAATGTGATGAGATAAGAAAAAAATAAATTCATTTTTTGTTTTAGCACCCAAAAAATATATAAGAATCACATATAAAATTATTCAAACAAATTTTACATAAAAAATTCCTAAAATATCGTCATATTTTTAATTATTTTATTTAGATTTTTAGGTATTGTCATGATAAAAGCTTAAAATATAAAACAAATTCATAAAATCACATATTATATTTTAAATATTTAATTATAATTATATTAAGCTATAAGAATCACATACAAAATTATTCAAACAACCTTTACATACAAAATTCCGAAAATATCGTGTTTTTTAATGATTTTATTTAGATTTTCAGGTGTTGTCATGATAAAGGCTTCAAATATCAAACAAATTGATTAATGATATATTATATTTTTTATATTTATTTATAATTAAGTTTATTACCAAAATGCTTCTAATCGTAGAGCAGACTGAGAGTTAAAAAATACCTGTATTATTTATTAAATATCGTCTAGTACAAGAGCCATTTAAATAAAGTATTTTACTACAACTTTTGAAAGATTCTAATTTTAAAAAGCCGATATGAGATATATTTCTCTCTCTATAGGTATAATATCCTTGAATACATTTCCATTAGATTAGCAGCCGTATTTCTTTTTCGTATAGTCATTGTTTAATTAAACACTTGTATGATTTATATGTTGGAATATAAATTTTATATAATCTTCCTCGTTTAAATTTTATATAATTGCCAAGTGTCAATTGTCATTTGTTTTCCTTTGACCTGTCCACTGATTAATTAACGCTTTATCAAACAGAACGAAAGGCTTGACCCCAATATGCTCATTTTTTTATTTTTTTATTTATTTAATAGATACTATTAAGAAATTTCTAACTTGTTCTGATCGAGTATTTAGTACTTTATTTTCCATTTAATCGACTATTAAGAGATTTTTTTTACTCGGTAAGCCTGGAAGACAAACATACTGCTGGTCCTAGTATGTTGAACTTTAAAACTTCCCGTTTAAAAAAAGCAAAAAATAGTATTTTTTAAAAATGATTTTATTGAGAATTTCAGGTGTTGTCATCGATAAGGGCTTAAAATATCAAAGATTATATTTGTAATATTTAAGTTTATTACTATTAAACGATTCTAGCATATCGAGGTGTTAAACAAGTTTTCATTTTTTTTTCTTGTAATTTTTTATTAAATTCAAATTTTAAAAGATTAGATATTCTTAAACGTAATTTCCACCGTCTTAACTTGAGGTGTTGGAGAGTGTTGGACTTAAATAAAAAAAAAAAAAATAATAATAATTTTTGAGATTTCTAATTCGTTCTCATTTGTCATTGATAGGAATAGAATGAGTGAAGAAGTAGATTTTTTGTTATAATTTTAAGTTAAGTCTTTTCTAAATCCCCACTTTGGAGGAAAAGAAACGACATTTTTAAAACTTTTTAAAACTTTTTTAATTTTTTTTTAATCATCATTCTCAATTTCTCAAGAAAATTGCTAAAAACATCTTTTAAAACTTTTTTAAAGTCTTTTAAAGTTTTAAAAGATTTTTAAAGTTTTAAAAAGTTTTTTAAAATTTTTTTAAACTTTGTTTTAATCTCTGAAGAAAATTTCTCAAGAAAACTATTTTAAAAACTTTTTAAAGCCTTTTAAAGTTTTTTAAAGTTGTTTAAAGTTTTTTAAAGTTTTTTTAAACTTTTTAAACTTTTTTAATCTTTTTAATCATCATTCTCAATTTCTGAAGAAAATTTCTCAAGAAAATAGCTAAAAACATCTTTTTAAAACTTTTTAAAGTCTTTTAAAGTTTTAAAAAGTTTTTAAAGTTTTTTAAACTTTTTAAACTTTTTTAATCATCATTCTCAAGAAAATAGCTAAAAAATTTTTAAAACTTTTTAAAACATCTTAAAACATTTTATAACATCTTAAAACCTTTTATAACATCTTAAAACATTTTATAACATCTTAAAACATCTTTTAAATCTTATAAAAATCTTGGGACAGTGAGCGATAAGCTCGGGGAACACTTTCATCACGATATTTCAGCTATGGAAAAGAGGTATCAACGAAAATGGAATCCTAGTATGCTCTCCGATTATTCTTTGATCATCAAGAGGAATGTTCCACAGACGAAATGTAGCATCATTTCTTACTTTCTAGGTGACTGAAGACTGTTTGAATATTGTGTAGTTAAGAATTTAGAAAGTATTAAAATGTTTAATATTATAAATGCCTGTCTCTCGGAAATGAAAAACCGATTTCATATTTGAATTGAGGAGGAAAAGTAATATCGTATCATATATTTTTCTTTCTTAGACAAAAAAAAAAGAAATTCTTATTTGTTCCTCAGAGTTATTGTTTTTGACTTTAGAGAATTAGGAGTCGAAACCAAGTGGATAACGCAAAGAAATTGTAATAATTATTGTAATTTCACCATGGAAGATTTTTCTATTAAATATTAAAAAATACTATTGTTGTTGTAATATTAATAGGTACGATAAACATGTCCATCTAATGGATTGGCGGTTTGTCTAAACGTAAGGGGTAATTTCATACGGTTTGGTTTATGTTGTTGAATGGATTGAAATGGATCCTTGGCTAATAGAACAGTGCTACGCAACACAAATACAAATACATTTGAAAAGTCAAAGCGTGTGTGTGTCTTTATATTTTAAAAAGTTACAACAAGAATAAATTTAAATATAAAACTTAAGAAAAATTTCAACTAATATCTATGATGTCCTTTAAAGTTAAATTCATTTAATAAAACTTAAGGTTTGAGCATCTTTTTTTTGAAAATTGTTGGAATGTTTTTCAAAAATCAGCTCGGGTTAAAAACTAATGTATACATATTAAAAAAGAAAGAATTTAATTTTTAGGACAAATTCTAGAATTTTAGTAGAAATATTTTTATATTGCGATATCAGAGGGGATTCATCGTCTCCTCAGGGTGAACAATTGTTCACCATATTAAATAAATTTTGTTCATCATTTTATCTTCAGTCAATGAACTCCTGATGATGAGTTAAGAGCTCGAAATATATAGAGTAAATTTAAAAAAATCCTTGTATTTTTATTTTTCTCCTTGTGAAACACCACCAACTCCAACCTAATATATTTATGAAAAAATATAGTTCCTCACCAAATACTTGAGGAATAACCATTCTACATTGAATTTTTAACTTTCCGATTATTATTGCTAACCAGTGCTAAAGATATATAGAAAAATCGACTTAAAACCAGGTCTCAAAAAATATTTTGATAGGTTTTTTAATTAAGCTAGTTATTAGCAGGTGGTTGAATAAAACGAATTGTGTGGTTAAATCAAAATTAAACAAGTGGTTGATTAAATAAAAAAATCATTAAAAATAAACAAATTACCGAGTTTAGCTCGGACCTCCGGGTAGTACATATAATTTGTTAATTATAAGTTTGAATCATATTTATTTTACGATCTACAATGCTCTGGATATTGTTTTACTTTTGAATAGGCTCTAAAAAAATCAATTACTCATATGCTTAAGAATCGCGACGCCTATACAGCAGGAAAAGTTAAAAATTTGGGAAAGTCATGATATTCTAATTTATGTGGTTAGATAATGCTCGGAATTGTATTAGTCTGTGGGCCTGAGTGACCCATTTAGCGCCATGGCGTATGCGCTGCGCGATTCCGGCTGGCCTGGCCTTGACCCAGGTGAGCAGGGAGACCCATCCAAGCACTGCTTTCACTTGCCAGCACGTCAACAGGTGGACAGACCGATTGCCAATACAACCCATTGAGATATCCAACAACAGCAAGGGATGCCTCTCGCTCTCAGGGGATCCCCTGTCAGCGAATCATCAGCCATCTGACCTGAAATTAGCGTTGAGTCACACTTACTCTCGCTTTTAATAGAAAAAAAACTACGTCCTGAAAGGTGATGTAATCTTCAGCTTTATATAGATACCAGCTGCGAAGCCCGCAGGCAGGCATCCCTTGCAGTTGTTGGATATCTCAATTTCTTTATATTTCATTTTTAAAGCAACTAGGTTGTTGGAAATATGAAAAAATAGTTGCTTTAAAAAGGAAATATACAAAAATTATTATATAGTTGCTTAACAGTATATTTCATTTTTAAAGCAACTATTTTGCCGCCAAATTTCCAACAATGTATTTGCTTTAAAAAATATAAAACAAATATTATATAGGGGGGGTCGGGTAGGCTAGGCGGTAGCATGTCAGCCAGCTAACCAAGAGGACCCGAGTTCGAATCCGACTCGAGGCATCCGGCTAAAATCTGACCCCCGAGGTAGAGACAAATTTAAATAAAATAATTAGTATCGTAAATGGCTTATGGTTAGAAAGGCCGAAAAGCCAAGAAAAAAAATATTATATAGGGGGGTCGGGTAGGCTAGGCGGTAGCATGTCAGCCAGCTAACCAAGAGGACCCGAGTTCGAATCCGACTCGAGGCATCCGGCTAAAATCTGACCCCCGAGGTAGAGACAAATTTAAATAAAATAATTAGTATCGTAAATGGCTTATGGCTAGAAAGGCCGAAAAGCCAAAAAAAAAAAAAAAAAAAAAATATTATATAGATTAAATTTCATTTTTAAAGTAACTATTTTTCCAAATTTCCATTGTTATAATAATTTCTCCCGAAACTTTTGAATTTTTAATAATTGTTTTGAGATTGTTTTATAAAAGAATTGTATTTATTATTTGATCATAATAAATCAATTTCTAACTAAAAAGTTTTGATTTTTATGCAAAAAAAAACACTCTACTTTGAAAAACTTAGACTAATTTCAATTTCCTCATTAAAATATTAAAAAGTTCATTAAATAATTCCTTATTCCTCAGCTTCCTCTTATCTATTTCTATAATCCTTCTTTCAGCAGACGAGGCTAGAATAAATTATTTTTTAAATTTCCATGCAAGTACTTACTATAATTGGATAATATTTTTTTGTCTTAAGATTCCGCTTTCGATTAACAACAAAACCAGCCAGCCTGTGTGCCAATCTTTTACTTGTATACAGATTTTAACGTGACTGAAGATGAAAGCTAAAAATTACGAAACGTACACCGACTTCATCACTTTTTAAAAGATTCGTATCTTTTTTGGAATATCGTGAGAGACAGGAAAATATATTCTCCAATTTCGCTACGATAACATTCACTCAAATGGTCGTTTAATAATTATCGTAATGCCGATATTTTAAACGTTATATTTATATTTAATGAGGATTCTTGCGAGATTGTATTTATTTGATTTCAAAATAAACAAAATGAACAATTAGTACTAACTAGCATGCAAGGAAATATAATAAACCAGTCTACAAGATCATTTCATCAAAATCAATTGAATAATAAAATAATATATTATTTCACTATTTAATAATCCAATCCACTTATTAACTTAAATTATATATTGTAAAACGAAATAGTTAGAAAAGTCAACATAACCTATAAAATCTCTGATTTCCTCCATTTTCCCAAATAAATTAACAAAAGTAATAATAACTAACCAAACAAAAAATATTATTTTTAAAATTTAAATTCTTAATTAATAAATCATTTGACTGTTTATTTATTTCAAATTAATGTAAAAATAATATTAAATTAAATTATATTAATATTTTAAAACGAAATTTCTTATTTAAATAGGAAGGATAGAGAAAATCTAAACTTGAAACTCTCAATTTTTCTTCTTTACTGTCATCATTTATATTTTAAATTATATCTATGGTATGTTAAGAATAATAATATTTATTTAAATTAAAAAACAATTATATAAATAATAATAAAATAACTATTAATTTCTACTGATTATACGGGAATCATAATAATTTTTTTTTATTTACTTGTTTATATTATATATTGTAAAACAAAATAATTAGAATAGTCAGGCGCTAATGACCCTAGCATTCGATGAGCCTTTAAACCCTCAATAATAATAATAATAATTAGAATAGTCGACACATAACCTCAAAATACTCCAGATTTTATCAATTTTCTCAAATAAATAAACACTCAATAATAACTCACCAAACAAACAATATTATTTTTAATATTTAAATTCTAAATAAATCATTTGACTAATTGTTATTTATAAATATTCATGTCAAATTAATATGAAAAAAATAATTTAAAAATACCTAAAAAAACATATAGGTACAGACTATTTTTAGAGAGAATTAAATTTTATTGTTTTATCAAAATCCATAAAGTGTTGATAAGGGGGATTCCTTACCTATTTTTATTCTTTTTCGAAGGGTGAAATAAGTAATTATTTTGAAGATATTTCAATGAAATTATATCCATTGATCTCTCTATGAAATACTAATTAAAATAATAGTAAAATTTTCGAAAGAATTAAATTTTATTGTTCTATGAAAATCCATAAAGTGTTGATAAGGGTGAACCCTTACCTACTTTTCTGGTTTTTCGAAGGGTGAAAAAAGTAATTATTTTGAAGATATTTCAATGAAATTATATCCATTGATCTCTCTATGAAATAATAATTGAAATAATAGTAAAATTGGTTATTTCAAATTTTTTGTCAAAATCTAAAATTTCACAATGCTATATATAATATATATAATATATGTATATAGCCTTGCCATTTTTTCGTTTTTCGATAATTTTTTTTTTGAGATATTTTTTCGATTCTCTAGGACCGACCGTCTGATTCCAAATATACTAAAATGTCTATAAATTTGGATATTTCAAATTTTTGTCAAAATCTGAAATTTCACATTAACCTTGCCATTTTTTCGTTTTTCGAAAAAATTTTTTTTTCGAGATATTTCAAAAAATTATATTTTTTCAATACAAAACATATACAGACTAAAAAAATAACTAAAACATTTTTCCTTTTTTTGAGATTAATGGTTTAATATGGTCAACGAAGGAAACATACAAGAAACTTCCTTTTTCTCTCCTTCAACAGAGCCCGAATATTATTTTTTCTTGCCAGAATCATCAATAGAATACCTCTTAATACTAGAAAAGTTCCAGCAAGTGTTAATTTATTTCTACATATATATATATATACTACAATATATTCGAGTTTAAAAAATATATGCTTGCTTCCAAGTGAAAATATATATCCAATTAACATTTACACGTAAATTCAATCCCATATTGCGCAAAAACACCTTCTCTATCAAAAAATTTATCAAGACTTTAATTTTTTTTGATAAGGCCAAGGCCTAAATTACATAAAATTACATAAAATGGAATTAAAAAAAAAAAAATATGCGGCGACTATATTTCCTCACTGCAAATTATAGTGAGTTGAATAGACGTTTGAGGACATAAATTACCCTGATAACAACTCATGTACACTGGTAGTATAGCTGGCTGATTAGCAACGTTTTTATTTTGCGGAATGTAAACATCAGGTTAGAAGAGTGGGAGGAAGATTGGCCTCATTTTGCAACCAACATGCAAAATCAATTGGCCAAAAATAAGATTGATGTAAAAACATGTTTGAAGGACAATTGTGTTATCAAGAAACCTTTCAGAGTTCCACTCAGTCGGGTTTATGAGGGCTCAATACAGGATTTATTTCCAATTATTTGATAATAATTTTCTAGGAAATTTATTGGAAGATTAATCTACAAACTTTCACTAATCTTTAAGGTATATTTTTTATCACATATGTTACCATTGTTGAAGATATGGAGGAATCGACTTAAAAGCAAAAATAATCATTGATTGCGTTCTAATACTAGCCCTTCAGAATTTATTTTCAATTATTTGGTAATAATTTTCTAAACAATATATTCGAAGACTAATATCTACAAAGTTTCATTAACATTTAAAGCTATATTTTTAATCTAATCAAATACTGCTAAAGAAATGGAAGAGTCCACTTAAAATAAAAAATGTGTGATAGAATGAGAATTCCAATGTGCATATCCTTTAACTTAGGGAAGTGGCTCCCAAACTATGGCCCGTGGGCCAAACCCGGTCCTTGAAACTTTTCCACCCGGCCCGCGGCTACTACAGAATTAATTTGTATATTCACTATAAAGTAAAAAAAAATTTAAATTAAAAAAAATATAAAATTCTAGGTAGATTTCACAAAGATAATTTTAATAATTATATTTTTGTGAACCTATACCTAGATTTTTATATTTTAAATTTTTTTTAATTTTTTTAAATTTTCTTTAATGTTTCACCAAGAACCTACACTAGTCTCCCTTAACAAAAATAAATATTCACTATATTAAATATTAATTCCTTACAATAGTGTATTATTAATATAATTTCCCTATAATATGCTATATCCGACCCACCCATAGTTTTCAATTTTCATATTTGGCGCATGTATCTCTAAGAAAATTGGGGATCCCTGACTTAAGGCCGGTTCACACCGGTCTTTTTGTTCCTTACTTGTTCGGTTAACTTGCAATTTGGAGGCATGGAGGGCGTCGAAATGACGTCACTCCGGACTGTCTTACTAGCATGCTTCTTTGATTCAAAAGATGGGGCAAGATGTTCTAAAAAAAAGTTACTACTTTAGCTACTTGAATCTGGCAGTGGCCAGCCAATCGGAAAGCATTATTTTATCACATGGGTGGCATGGGCATTAGCACAATACATCAGCTGAAATCACAGAATAGCTGATATTTTGTTTCTCGCTGTTCAAATTTTTACTGCAATAAATAAACAGAATATGCCTTCCAAATTCGTCTGCGATTGATAATTTCAGACATAATATTATTGTCAGACATTTTTTTTTATGATATTGATGTGAGAAGGAGATACACCAGAAGGTCCATCCCCTAAAGGCCTGTATGGGCTGACCCCTCCATCGTGAAAAGAAGCCGGGGTCACGAGCCAAATCTCAGAAAGTTAGATACTATCCAATTTACTAAGTTTTTTAAGGGCTTCGGAAGTGGTCACTTCTCCGCGGGATAAATTAGGTTAAATTTATCTCCCACTTAATAAATTTTTGTTTGCATCTGAGCTGAAACTGAAAGATCCTAGTCAAGCTGTTTGGCTCAAACCATGCGCGCGTAACCTAGTCGGCTAACTTGAAAATTTTCTTAAAAAGCTCCGTGTGAAGCCAACAGGCGAAAAATCAGCCTGACTGAACTAACTTCAAATTGGAAGTAGGGCGAACAAGTAAGGAAGAAGTAAGAGAAAATGGCTCGTGTGAACCAGCATTAATAGTATTAAAAATATAGACATGTAAAACATAAAATATCCCTAGTAAATTTATTACTCGGTATATTTTTACTTACTTAATATTTTTAAAAATGTCTGAGAAGAATTTCCGGTTCAAAAATGCAGAGAATATATTTTTTTGAATGATTTTAATGATATTTTAAGCCGTTGTTATGATAAAAAAAACTGACCCATGATAATTATATTTATACAACATCAGTATAATGTAGTCTGATTCATAAAAGTTATTAACACTGAAGAAAGGAAAAAATGGCATTCTATTTTTTGTATACGCTTCTGTTACTTGAACACCAGTAACACGCCTAGTTACGCCACTATACACCAAATATGTGATACCGTTTTCCTTATTTGTCTATTTGATGATATAAAATCTAACTTTCAAGGATTATTTTGAACTATATTTGAAAAATATTTATAATACTTGTATTTTATAGCAGCTTTGCGTGCTCTTGTTCACGGTTACCCATCCGAAAATCGATGACTCTTATTATTATTACCACTGTATGATATTGAACATTGTATTTATATTTATGTATACATATGTAGGTATATATTTTTACGTGTCTGGACGAGACTTCGAGTCAGTTTTGCCGATCGCTATAAAAAATTATCATAATTAGTATATGTTAGTTGATGTTTGATGTTTATTTAATCAAACATTTTATTATTTATCTTACAAAGCAATTAATTTTCGGATAAACATTCCGTGACCGGTATTAAAATAATAATAATCGACAGGAGATATTCTTGTTATTTGCCGGAAACTTATTATTACACAAACTCTCAATGTTCCGTATTTGCTGACGTAATTTTTAAACCCACTAATAGTTCATGACAAATTTTTTTATTAAAATTAGGGAATTTAAATTATTATTTTTCAGGGTCTTGTACCATGTAGCAAGTAAAATTTGTACTGGTAAGCAATAATATCAACTTTTAACATCGATCATGCATTAAAATCTTTAAGAATATATCAGTAATTGCAATAAGTAATGATTACGACGTTGATTACTGTTATGATTTACTGTTTACAATGATATTTATTTTTCAGTCATCGAGTTACTTAGTTCAACAGTGAAAATTGCTTTCAAATTTTCTCATTAAATTTTTAAATGCAGTTATAATTTAATTTACAATCATACCAATTTGTCATCTAATATTCGCAAAATTTGTGGTCAAAAATTAATCCGGAGCATGAGAATTAAAAATTTATTTATTTTAAACTCAAATTCGTGAATTTAAAATTGATTTTCTAATTTTCAATCCTTGAATATATGCGAATGAAATTCCAATTCTGTATTTATTTTTACCACGAGCAAACATTTGAATTAAAAATTAATTTTTTTATCTTTTAATCCAGATTTTTTAAATTATGGGTTGGAAATTTATTATTTATATCAAATTTTATTAGTTATATTGATTGTAACAAAAGACAATCAAGATTGTTTCGGATATTTTATCTTTTGATTTAGTAACAATTGTTGATGTTTCGGAGAGAAGATGTCTTTTAAAATGTTATAACATCTGACAAATGAATTTATGAAATTAGCCTCTGAAGACGTCAGAAATCAGTGACGAAACGTTTGGCACATCTAATTAAAAAAATCTTATCCAACTCCCTACGATCCCTATTACAAATTTGATAATGGATAATGGACAATGATATATTAAATTATTATTTTATAACCCCTACGGAGTCCAGGGGATGGCTGAAGGCGGGCTTCTCAGCTTGTAGATAGATATTGAGCGAATCTCCTAGCTCGCATATAAACTTCTTATTATAAAAAAAAGCGTAAGTAGATGAGGAAGAAAACTTTCAATTTATTAGTTGGCAAGATTTATGCATTCATCAAAAATGGAATGGCATATACGCGTGAAAGAGATATAAAAAATATATATATAAAAAGACGAGAGGCCGAGTTATTTACGTTGAGTCTCATCGTCTCTTTTCCTCGTAATGTAATCAAATGAGAATTCAAGGTCTGTTTTTATAACTTCCTTTAATTCTTCTAGCTTAGAAAACTTTCTCATGTCGAGCGGATTCTTAGCGAAAATATATATAGATATACCTATCTATACGCTCCAACAGGAAAGCATTTTAATCAATCCGTATTAATTACGCGTTATTAGAATGGAATACTTTTACTAGCAACCCATTGAAATTCATGAAAATATCAAAGTTAGGAATAAAGACTTACTATTTGAAAAATAAAATGATGTGCCAAATAGGGACCATGTGTTAAACATAGAGGCAGCACTAGTGCCGAAGGTAGCACTCTCTTGTGTTTATTTATTCAAATAATTTGGGCGAATTGGGGCAAATATTGTATTAAAGTATTATCATAGATAAAAGAGTGCACGGAGTCTAGGGGCCCGTGAGCGAGTCTCATTGTCTAATAAACCATCCTTAGACCATAAAATATATAGACACGCCCCTACTACTCTCCACACAGAGTGAAGTGAGGCCAACATCGCCTACAGATGACGTCACGTTCTCTCATAAATATTTTGGTAATATTAATATAAAATTAATTTGCGATTATTGGAATCCAAAATAAATAATCTAAACTACGATAAATTTATCTCAATGTATAATAATTCCTATAGTGGCCATGCTATTTCTGGGTGTTCCTATCTACAGATGACGTCACATTCTCTAGTTGATGTTGGCCTCACCAAATCGACACCAGGGCGTGTCTATATATTTCATGGTCTAAGAAATCATCCCCAAAAGCTTACATTTTCGACGCCAGTTGGCGCTAAAGTCGTGACACTCGGTCCCTATATGGCACATAACTTTACCAAATACCTGCCCTTTCTAGGGATGGGCAAAATATATCGATATTTTTTCATAAAACAATCAACATATTGCGATGATATTTCTATTCTCGATATATTATGAGTATATGGACCTTAATTAGAATAATTATATTTTCTTGTTTATCACATTTTAACAATTTTCAAAAAAAATATGAAAAAAATAATAATAATAAATAAACAAATTGAATTTCAAAATTTTCTATTTGTTTATTAATTTATTATTCATATTAATTAATTCCAGCAAAATTTTAAATTCCTATCATGCTAGAACTCATTTCATGTTATTTAAAAAAAACATATATACTAATTCCCATTGGGTGAATGATATTATCTAACGAAACACTTGCCATGGAATTTCTTCGTATCCACTAATCAACCCTCTTGGCCGTTTTTAGCAACGCGAATAAATAAAAGTCATTTAATTAGAATGGGTGTAAACAGCTCAAATTGGATTCCAACTGTCAGGGAGATATGGGCGTGTGTAAATGTAAATCTTTTTGCACAGGTACCGTCGTTTTCACACTAATTAGCCTGTTTGTCTTGAGATTTGTTTTGCTTCGCTCTTAGAAATGTTTTTGCAGCCTGAAAGGAGCCAAAGAGCGCCTTTTTGCTACTGTCGTGTCGAGATCGAAAAGTCATTAATAAATATTTAATTTGAATATTCAATTCCGCCGCGCACCCTCTCTTTAAATATATAATTGCACTACTTAATCAGATCAAAGATGTTTGGAATAGAGAAGGTGAAGCGGAAATTCAAGAAAACTTAAGAAGATTGAGAGAAGATTTTAGGGGATTCCAAAAACAAACACCTCACTTAGGTACATGTCTTCTAAACTTCGAATAAGTAATCAATGAATTAGATAAATTTACGAATAGGGGTTGAAATGAAACTTCTATAGGCACATTGAAAGCGAAATTATCAAGGCTGTAACGAAAAAGCAAATTTATTTAGGTAAATAATACCCAGCGGACCATGATTTGATAGGTAATTTTTTACATTATTTAAAAGTGGTAAATTAATATTATTTTGAATTTGAATTTCAGATAAAAAAGTTGATTTTTATTTAGAGTCGTAATTAATATATATATATATTTCGTCAACGTTTCTATCCGCAACAACCATCATCAAGGCAATAATGATGGTTGGAGCAAGTCTTTAATCTGAATATAAAAAATTAAAAATAATAACAATATTACTTATTAAATTGAAAGTTTTTGCCGAGAGTAGCAGAATTTTTATAAATTGAAGGAGACAATAAAAGAGCGTCTTCTGCTGAAATTATAAATTTTTAATTTATTTATAACGATCGTTATAAATAAATTAAAAATGTTTATAACTCGAAAACTATGAGAGTTTTATTAACAAAAGTTTTTAGGTTCTGGACTGTTATAAACTGGCCTATCCCCTGTTATCGGTTTATTGTTGTGATCGGGACACCCTGTATATAGAATTTAATTATTTATTATAATATTTGGATGAGACAGTCCAGATTCAAATAATTTGATCTTTTCAAAACCCTGTAGAAGGAGAGAAAAAACCACCGAAACGTCGGCTTTTGAAAACAATAAAGAGAAAGCTTTCTTTTAAATAAATGACATCTTGTTGGATATAATTTCTCTTATTTCAATCTGGACTGCCTCATCCCAAATCTTATAATAATAATTTACCAGTCCGTCTCCTGAAACTAATTCAAACTTATTAATTAATTATTAATTAAAACATATTTTTAGTTCTTTCACAAATGCAAAAATTCAAGAAGTCTTCGAAACTTGGAATATAAGTCATTAAAAGCATAATAAATACACTGTTAAAAGTTGAAGATGATTTACCACACTATACATGAAATAATTGCATTTACAAATGAAATTTTGTGCATATGGTAGCATGGGAAAGGGTTCGAAAATGATCATTATTCTATTGATTGAACCATCTTGATGAAAAACTAATATTTGTTAGAATAATTTATTGGGAGTAATTTAAAAATAGTGAAATTATTTACCCCGTAGTTTTGATAAAAAATAAAAAAATAACATACCTATTTGGGCGATTATTTTTAGTGGAGGGGATATAAGAACAATCGCTTGGAAACGATCCATTCATAAAGAGGATATAGTGGTGTGAAAAGTACAGTCACGTTAGAAAAACATAACCTAAAATTTTAGTACCGTTCATATGTATAGAGTGGTTACGAGGCTAAAACTTTTTGTGTGGATTGTCGTGAAAGAACTGCCTTAATTGTGTAACATCCAAATTTTAATGCTAAATTTTCATTTTTGTTGACACAAATAAATCACAATTTCTAAAAATTCTTTTTGCACATCATTAGTTCATATTAACATTCTATTGTAAAACTACTACTTATATAGAAGATTTTTATTAAAGCACACTTAAACCTGAATAAAGAATTGTATTGTAATCCTATTATTATTACTTTAAAGGGTGACATTTTTGTTCTCATTTCGAAAATAACAAGCCCTAATCCGTCCGTCTGTCTGTCCGGCGGAAATGCATCAAGTTGAATAAGAGGGCTGCCATCAGGGAGCTAGCTGTCTTTTCCAACCCCTCTCTCTTTGTGCAAGTGTGGTCAAGTAGCTAAATAAATGCTCCTTAAGCCGGGGGGCGACAGACAACGCTGCAGAAATGATGTATGATGGAGAGGAAGGGATTGCAGAATAGAGATAAGCCCAGAGTGGGCAGCCGAGTGGAAAATTGTCGCAGCAGAGCTCTCTCTAATAGAGAGAGGGATATATTCAAATATTTTATCAGCAGATAATTAATGTTCTTTAGAGAAACGAGGAAAATGCTCAAGAGAGATCAGAGTATGTGCGCCGGGAAAATAAAACCAAGATAGTTGAGAGAGAGACTCGTATAGTCTATTTAGATAGCAAGATGAGCTGGTCGACTGGTTCCTTACATATATTTACATGTTTTCAGATTATTTCTACAACACTTAATTTGATTTCAAGATGTGGATAAACATGGCTTCAAATCAAAGTAAATTTCACAGAAAATAAATATATTTAACGATCCAAAAGGGGTGGAGGGGGAATTAAGATTTTACTTAAAACAACAAAAGATTATGAAATTTTAGTAGTACGTTAGAAATTTTTCTTCCGAGATAAGACTAGTAGATTTGTAACTGAGGATTGATTAGAGGGCAGTCCATGAATAAATAATATTAATAATTAATTTTATTTGCACAAAATTTTCTCTAGAGAGAGACGGACTGGTAGAAATCTTTAATTGAAAGTAATGGAAGGCAGTCCAGAGGTAGTGAGGAAAGAAAAAATTAACACATATCCAAATAAGGTGTAATTTATTGGATTCCCTCTTCCTTTCCCTTTAAACCGACGTTTCGGAAGATTCTTCTCTCCTTCTTCAGGGTTTCAAGGGGTCAATGAAGGAATCAAATGAAATGTTTCGGTCCTCTCTTCACAGCAGTGTTTAAAACTTTTTTCCTCTTCCTTAGCAGCTGTTTCTCTAAGCTTCTACTAAGGAGGAAAAAAGTTTTAAACACTGCTGTGAAGAGAAGACCGAAACATTTTATTTGTTTCCTTCATTGACCCCTTGAAACCCTGAAGAAGGAGGGAAGAATCTTCCGAAACGTCGGTTTAAAGGGAAAGAAGGAGGGAATCAAATAAATTACACCTTATTTGGATATGTGTTAATTTTTTCTTTCCTCACTACTTCTGGGCTCCCTTCCATTACTTTGAATTATTAATAATTAATATTATCTATCTATCAGCAGAGATGCACAAGATACCTCATAAAAAGTATTTGGAATACAAGTTACAAGATTTGATCTGGTATTTGACATATCAGGTATAATATACTTTTATAAATGGTATTTGAAAAACTAGATATAAAATACGTATTTTCTAAATACGTTTTTAAAATAAAATACTTTTTGAAAAAAAAACATATTTCTATTAATCTTAACTTAAGATTTATTTAGCATTACATAATTATGAATAATAATCGCGTTAATCGTGTAAATGTGAGAATAAAATATTATATTTTGAAATACAAGATACAAACTAAAAATTAAAAAAAGTATTTCTGATATAAGATGAAAATAAGTATTTTGTATATTGTATCTGTATTTCAAATACTTGTGTCTAAAATAAGTCACGTCTCTGTCTTTCAGTAGCGGGCGGTGACATTTCAATCAGAGGATGCTGTCCAAAATATACCATACCCCTTCAATTTTTAAAATTTTATTTTATTTTTTGTTTACGCATGGGGAATTTCGTAACGAACTAAAGAGAGGAGAGTTTTTTGAATTGGTTGAATTAAATAAAATTATGATGCGACACCGATTATTATTTACAACATATTATGTAGTAGATAATAAGTAAAAATATATTTTTCTAGGTGGATTTCACAAATAAAACAAATATATGTTTTATTTGTGAAACCCACCTAGAAAAATATATTTTTACTTATCTATGAAAATGTTTCACCTAGAACCGACACCAAATTCTTTAAAGATTATATTATGTAGTATACATAGTCTTTTGAAATACAGCATAAGTTTCAATGTCTGCTGAAAAAAAGAAACCCTATCGGTATACACAGTTCCACACAAGCGTACGAGTCCTCAGAATTCAAGAGAATCGCCTCAAAATTCAGCTCTCAATTTTTTTTTTAATTAATAATTTTAGTAGTATTCTCTACATTAAATTGACAAATAAAGAAGTGTAGGGTTATTTAAAATATGAATTGTGCTTGGGGCCTCTCAAGTGCTAAATCCGCCACTGACTATCTATACATCATATTTATATTTATCACTGAACATAAAAAATAATAATAATTAAACGATTTCCTCCTCCTTTTTTTTTATTAATTTGCATTATTTGTTCATTTAATTGATTCACTTGTCTTTTTTTCAATGGATCTCAATTCCATAGATAAGAAAAAAAAGATTCGCCTTGTATAACGTTTGTCCCCCCTCAAATCATGTTTGAATTTGGTGAACTTGTCAGCAGTTTGTTTATCAGTTCTGCTCTGTTCTGTCTGTCTATGTGTCTGTTTGTGTGTGTGTGTGTGGTTTTCAGAGCGTCACGGCCTTCACCTTCACAGTTTGGCTTGCTTGATGCTTGCTTGCTTGCTCTTCTATCTTCACTATCCATTTCAACATCTTCTACTCTACTAATTCACGTTTTCTTTCTTTCTTTCTTCTTTTCCTCCCCGGTGTGAGAGAGGGCCAGGCATTGTTTCCCGCATCCTGATATAATGTGATTCTGTCGTTTTCGTTGATCCCTCTCAAGCGGAAACGAAAGCCAGCCACTTCTTCTTCTCGCTTATTTAATTCCGTCAGCAGATTTAAATTAAATCATCACGAAATAGATTTTTTTTTGACATTTCTGGATCAAGAAAATTTTATTTACAATAGAGACTTGCGTTAAACATAGAGGCACCACTACTGCCGAAAGTAGCGCTCTCTAGTGTTTATTTATTCAAATAATTTGGGCGAATTGGGGCAAAAATTGTATTATAGTATATAATATCAGGGGTGGCCAAGCTCCTTGATAGTCCGAGCCATTTTTCAAAATTTGAAATGTTTCGCGAGCCGCAATTAAATACATATTCAAAAGGTATGCAAAAAAGGTATTAAAAATTTTTTTTTACAGAAATTATATTTATTGAAAACATATAAATAAAAGTACAAAACATGTGTAATGAATTTAAATATTAAAAATTAAACACATTTATTTCACTTCTCTTGATAATACTTTAAAATTTGGGGAATAATTGGTGACAGCACTTCTCAGTAATTCTTTGAGATGCTGGTGAAATAAAATTTGCACTTAGTCTTTCATATTTGCCGTCAGTAATTTCATTTTAAGACATTTTGAAGCACATACGGAACGATAATAATTTTTTTAAAAATATAATAGCACAAAAATTAAAAGGGAACTCGGGTACAAATAATCCTTCAAAGAGCCGCATGTGGCTCGCGAGCCGCAGGTTGGCCACCTCTGGTATATATCATAGATAAAAGAGTGCATGGAGGCTAGGGGGCCGTGAGCGAGTCTCTTTGTCTTGGACGTTTATAATAAATCATCCCCCAAAGCTTACATTTTCGTCGCCAGTTGGCGCTAAAGTCGTGACGCAAGGTCTCTAAAGGAGATGAATATAAATCGTTTGCTTGTTTCTTGTAATTTTTACTTTATGCATAAATTTCGAAGCAGATTTGGGTAAAGTATTGTAATCGGTCTCGCTGCAAGCGCAATTTCCTTAAGTAAAAACTACGGAAACCATTGTCTTAACCAAAGTTACAAAATGTAGTATTTAATCAGGTTGAATTTCAGCACTATCAGGCTTTTCCAAAAATTACATGGGGTCTCGTCCAGAGGCCAAAAAGTGCGATTTTTTCATTTATATGGCCGGTTGTATGTCGCAAAGTAAATGCTTTTTACAACTAACACAGGGTAGATGGTAAATGGAGGGACTGGGATGGCCAATCAGATGCCAATCAGATGCCAGGCTCTGTCAGTGCCTGGCATCTGATTGGCCATCCCAGTCCCTCCATTTACCATCTACCCTGTGTTAGTGGTAAAAAGCATTTACTTTGCGACATACAACCGGCCCTTAGTCTGTATGTATGTTACCCTTTTGTTTTTCCCACACCATTCAAACAATTGAAATGAAATTGAAAACGGATCATCAGTTTAACAAAATGAAGCGCTTATTAGTTTTTGGTACATATCGGCTCACAAACATTAGTACTTTATTCAAAGTAATTTAATCTCCAAAAGACAATCTATATCATTGTCTACTTTTCCAAATATTTATTTGTTTATTATTGCTTTATATTCATTTCATAAAACAACTATTTTTTCCTTTAATTAAATTGTATTGAAAAGGGGAACTAATTCTCCCTAAACGTTTCGTGTTTGAATAAACGTTCGAAGATGGTTTTTAATAAAAGATTTTGTATTTATTTATATTTACATATAATAATAAAATAAATAAAACACTATATAAAGGCACCGGGTTCGTTTCCAGAGGGCGTAAAAACAGCCCTTCTGACATTAAATTAAAAATAATCCATTCTGTCATCAACTCATGTATTTCTATCGTCAATTTGAACTCTTATATTCATATTTTGGGTGTAAATAATCTATCTTTCTATATTTATTATAATCTGCTTTAGCGACAACACCAATTTTTAAACCCACTAATAGTTCATGACAAATAAAATTTATTAAAATTAGGAAATTTAAATTATTATTTTAAATTAATAAAGTAAAGGGTGTGTAGTTTCACAGTGAATGAAATAAAACTCAAAGAGGTTTATACAAACTCAATATATTTCGGATTATTAGTCAATCATCAGGAGTTTACAGATTAAAAACTAATATTATTTAACAGTATCAAAAATATAACTAAATCATACGTACCAATATAACAAAATATAACATCCAAATCATACGTACCAATATAACACAAGAAAGTATCAACATTTAACAATAATGAATTTAAATTTAATTTTATCATAATTAAATTTAAATTCATTATTGTTAAATGTTGATGTTTTTCTTGTGTTATATTGGTACGTATGATTTGGATGTTATATTTTGTTATATTGGTACGTATGATTTAGATGTTATATTTTGTGATCACTGTTCAAATAATATTAGTTTTTAACCTGTAAACTCCTGATGATGGACTAATAATCCGAAATATATTGACTTTGTATAAACCTCTTTGAGTTTTATTTCATTCACTGTGAAACTACACACCCTTTACTTTATTAATTAATATAATTTTTCACCTAAAACCTACACCACTTTCTCTAAGTATTATTTTAAAACCCACTGCGGAGTCCAAGGAGCGCAGCCCCCTGGCTAGCAAGATGCATGCCAAGGGCGGGCTTCGCATCTGATGACTACATAATACACTAGATCAAGCAGAATGTTCTTGATAAAGAAAAAAGTAAAAATTGTTATAACATCCATTGCATATTTTAAATAAAGTAAAAAAATTTAACACGCTTGAAATATACCCAATAATAAATTCTCATACATAATAAATAATTAAGTGAAAAACAAATTAAAATTAATTATTTGAACAACCCTGTAGAGTGTTTAAACGGGAAGGAAACATAGCTCACAGCTCAGCAGACAGATGCTATCGGGGTCTTTCACAGCACGACGCTTATCAATGTCTGCAATCGGGAATAGAATTCGCACAAAAACACTCTATTTGCACATTTGCAGGTGTACAATAATCTATACTGAGAACCAAAAAATTGCTCAAATTTTCTCAAAAGTTGTTTGTTGCAACCACTTTGAAAAGTATCCGTAAGTAGATTGTTTTACTTTCATTATTTAAAGTAACCTCAAATTTGTAAAATTAGCCTAAAATCGGATTCAGAATAAATATATATATGTGAATGAGATCTAATTTTTTTTTTTTAATTTTATTGAACCAATTATTTTACATGAATTTATGCATACATTGTATTTGAGCTTCGACTCCGGAGATTACTTCTCCACCATCGACTGTCCTTGATCATCTTTTTAGTCCTTGTTTTAAATAAGAGGAAAAAACTAATTAAATAAAAAACCTCTTTTCCGATAATTATTTCAATTCCATTTTTCGGACCTCGAGATCTATAATTTTTTATTTATTTTCTACATCATAATTTTATTAAACCAATTATTTTACATTAATTAATGTATACATTGTATTTTTTGCTTCGATTCCGGAGATCACTTCTCCACCATCGAGTGTCCTTATTCATCTTTAGTCCTTGTTTTTAATAAGAGGAAAAATCTAATTAGATAAAAAAACCTCTTTTTCCGATAATTATTTCAATTCCATTATTCCCCAATCAAGCTGGTCCTTCTCTTCCATTTTAATTCTCCAATCGAGATCTAAATTTTTTTTTTTTTTTTTATATATAAATTTTATTTAACCAATTATTTTACATTAATTAATGTATACATTCTATTTTTTGCTTCGATTCCGGATATTACTTCTCCACCATCGAGTGTCCTTATTCATCTTTAGTCCTTGTTTTTAATAAGAGGAAAAATCTAATTAGATAAAAAAACTCTTTTCCGATAATTATTTCAATTCCATTATTCCCCAATCAAGTCGATTGGTCATTCAATCTCTCCATCTCAATCCTCATCGACTACAACATATAAACAAATTTCACTATTAAATAATTATGTGTAATTAAATATTAGTGGATTTTAAAATAAATAAAAGATTTATTAAGTATTTTCTTTTATGCTTTTATCATAACAACATCTTAAAATCTCGATATAAAATCATTCAAAAAAATGTTCTTCGTTTTTGAACCGGGATCTCTTAGACAAAGAGTTAAAAATTTAATCCATTCTCATCTTTTGAAATACAAACATTTTGGTCCAAGGGCGAGCTGTTTACAACTTTCCGTTTTTAAACTATCGTGTGTACCGAATAATTAAATAATAATTAAAGCTATTTACCTACATCATAATATTGAACCAATTATTTTACATGAATTAATGTATACATTGTATTTGAGCTTCGACTTCGGAGATTACTTCTCCACCATCGACTGTCCTTGATCATCTTTTTAGTCCTTGTTTTTAATAAGAGGAAAAAACTAATTAAATAAAAAACCTCTTTTCCGATCATATTTATTTCCCATTCACCTCTATTCCCCTACATCATAATATAATTTTATTATTAAACCAATTATTTTACATGAATTAATGTATACATTGTATTTGAGCTTCGACTCCGGAGATTACTTCTCCACCATCGACTGTCCTTGATCATCTTTTTTAGTCCTTGTTTTTAATAAGAGGAAAAAACTAATTAAATAAAAAAACCTCTTTTCCGATAATTATTCCAATACCATATTGCGGAAATTAATCCATCCTCTACATCATAATATTTTTTTTTTTTTTATAAATTTTATTAAACCAATTATTTTACATTAATTAATGTATACATTGTATTTTAGCTTCGATTCCGAGATAACTTCTCCACCATCGAGTGTCCTTATTTATCTTTAGTCCTTGTTTTTAATAAGAGGAAAAATCTAATTAGATAAAAAAACCTCTTTTCCGATAATTATTTTAATTCCATTATTCCCCAATCAAATCGATTGGATTGCCCTATCCTCTCCTCCTCCTCCTCCTACATCATAATATACAGAAATTTTTGTGTTAATTAATTATTTGTAATTAAATATTTGTAGGTTTTAAGATAAATAAAAGGTTTAATTTAATAAGTTTTTTAAATTTAAAATCATCTGTTTATGATTTTATCATAACAACATCTTAAAATCCCAAAATAAAATCATTAAAAAAAAAAAAAATCTGCATTTTTGAACCGAGAGCTCTTAAGCTAGAAATTCGAAAATTTAATCCATTCTAGAGATTTAAAATACAAGCTTTTTACTGAGCTTCCTTTTTAAAATGATCATGGGTAACGAAAAATTAAATAATATGTAAAATAAAGAAAATTTTGAAAATTTTGAAACTTTTTAAAATTTTTTGAAACTTTTTAAAATTTTAAATACTAGGGAGGTTTCACAAAAATAATATGTATAATTTGTTATTCTTTTATCTAATTTTCATAATAAAAATAACTTTTCTTACTTATTAAAAAAAAAAAAAAATAACCAATACATGTTTCGGGTTTAATTTAGCCCATCTACAAATTTTATAGATAATTTAGTTAAAAGATAGTTAAAGCTATTTGTCTACAAAATATACACTGATTTCTCTATTTCTAGACAAATTCATGTGATCAATTGGATGTATCATCACTTAAAGTAGGTCAGAAAATTAGCCATCCCCATGAAACTTTGCTCAGATTAAATTTTGCATGTGATGTGATGTTTATTAGGTCAGCTGAGTGAGTTAGCTAGCTGGTGAGGAGGAGGAAAGCATGATAGACTGTCTGTTTCGGGCCCAGTGTCAGATCTGTTGACTATATGGTATCTAACTCGCATTTAAATAAACGGGGGCGAGTTTATAACAGAACAAGTTTCTAATTAATTATTTCAGCTTATTTGGACAGATATCAAGTAGGTAATATTGTTATCCAATCTTTTCTTTTTAAAAAACGCACCCTGGTGGATTATTATTAAAATAAAAATTCAATTAGAATATTCAAATTTTTTTTCAGACAGGCAATTTTATTCAGATTTACGAGAAATTCGTCATTTTTATTCAAATCAAATTATTTCTCAAGAAATAATAAAAATATTCGATTAGTCATTTATACTTTGATTTGAAATCTAACAGAGGAGGGTGAAAATTTTTTAATAAATCTATTTTTATATTCTCACTCTTTTTTTTTATTCATGTTTGACAGATATTCGAATTAATTTTCAAAGTTTTATTCACTAAATAGCAGTATTAAAACAAAAAAAAAGATTGAAATAAAAGTATTTAATTATAATATCGTATTCAATGATTATATATATGTGATGGAAAGAAAACCAGAGGGCGTTCGCATCTGAGGAAATGAAAATAAACTGCAATGGATAGATTTTGCCTAGAGTTTAGTCATTTTTGGTACTTGGATTTGACTCCCTGAGGGACATGAAAAAACATTTATATCACCTTAGATTAATATCAGCCTTTTCAGATTTGAAAGTGTTAAATTAGAATTTTAAAATCTTAACAATTATTTATAAAATAAATTAAATAATAATTAAATAAATTAATTATATTATAAAATAAACACTTTTAAATGAGTTAGAAATTATGACCAAATCGACCAAAATTGTAACCTGTTCTCGACATTAGAAATACAAGCATTTTGATCGTAGAACAAGCTTTCTAAGTCTTTCTGTTTTTAAATTATTATCATCTGTGCCGAATAATTAAAAAATAATTAAAGCTATTTGTAGGCAATACAACATATTGAACCAATTATTTTACATGAATTAATGTATACATTGTATTTGAGCTTCGACTTCGGAGATTACTTCTCCACCATCGACTGTCCTTGATCATCTTTTTAGTCCTTGTTTTTAATAAGAAGAAAAAACTAATTAAATAAAAAAACTCTTTTCCGATAATTATTCTTGTTCCATTTCATATCAGTCAATTCAATACAACATATATAGAAATTTCTATAAAAATTAATTTTTTCTAATTAAATATTAGTGGGTTTTAAAATAAATAAAAGGATTAATTTAATAAGTTTTTTTAAATTTAAAAACACCTGCGACCTTTATGATAACAGCATCATAAAATCCCAAAATAAAATCATTCAAAAAATAAAATATATTTTCTGTATTTTTGAACCGGGAACTCTTAAGGGGGTTCGAGACTGTTTATCATTTTTATAAGAAAATTCTCAAATTTTTACCATCGAATCATTGATGTATTAAATATTTATTCCCGAAATTTGAAGTTGATCGTCTGTCCCATTACCGAGAAATAAATTATTGAAAATTTTCCTTTTAACATCTAAGTAAATGGACAGAGCTTTTAAAAGGACTATAACTTCTATACAAATTATACCATTTTCAACACATTTATACAGATCAATAATTCAACTTTTATGAATCGAATGATACATTTTTCAATAGATTTGACAGTCTAGTTAATTAGTTATTCATAAATGTACAAATAAAAAGTTATTTTGCAGCCAACAGAATATAACAAAAGCACTAGTGTAGAATTACAACTCTATTTCTTAAAATCGTTTTTGTATTATATAAATGTTTTTATAATTAGAAAACATTTATCTCAATATTCTTTTTATTAATATTATCAAAACAAAGATTTGTATTCGAAATTAACCTCATTATTAACAATTTTTGTATTAAAAAATTTACTAGGCAAAAGTTGACACTCTGCAGAAATACATAAGATTTTTTCGTAGATCAGCCAGATAGAGCTGATGTCCCGAACTTCCCATGCTAGAAATTCGAAAATGTAATCCCTGATCTTTCGAAATACAAGCATTTTGGCCCAAGAACGAGCTTTCTATAGTTTTACCATCTACTTTGATAGAAATATTGATCATTGAGATGAAATGTATAAAAAAAATCCAGCCCGCTCACATAATAATAATATTGCTCCAGCTAAAATGTTCAATTTATAGTATGTATCTAAAAGCTTTCTCTAGGATGTGGCTATTATAGGAAATACTAAAAGCTCTCTTCCTTTAGCGTTCTCTAATCCACGTTCCTTTTTAGAAAGTTCTCAATTAATAATAAATATAGACAGCACATTCTCGATTCTCGGGGCTTGTCATTCATAAAAGTTAACTTTGAGTTGGTACAGGAAATCTTCTCTGAAAATACTTCCTCAAGGTCCTTTACATCTCTGCCATTGAATTAAAATAATTATCTCAAAAGAATTAGATAAGTGTCTTGTGTAGAGCGAGAGTGAAAAGTTTCCTCAATTAAAATTTTACAAGTGATCCTCAAAAGTGATTTTATTTTAACATTCACTAATCAAAAAAGATAGACCTCACAAAGTAAACGGATAGAGGAAAATTTTAATAACATTCGTTAAGTTGATTTTTATTAAAAATTTTATTTTTAAAAACATAGTTAAAAACGTAGGCGGACCGAGCTCTGATCGTTAATTTTTGCTTTATACTATATTAATATAATTTTTAATCTATTCTCAAACGCCTCCCAATCAATCACATCCTGGCTGATCCTTTTGTCTATAATACAAAAATCTTTTCTTCGTTCGTTAATTTAATTAAAATAATTTTTAATTTTGAAATTAGTTAAAAAGATCGATTTTTATTAGCAGCCTGAATTATATAAAATTATGCATCGATATGCACAAAGTTTTGAGCCTAACTACAATTAAAAATAATAATAATAAACGGAGGTTTCTTCGGTTGACCCTTTTCAACCCTAAATCAGAAGAAGGCACGATCCTCCGAGTCGTCGTTTTTTTTTTTTTTTTAGAGTATAAAAATTACGTTCTAATAAATTCTTTTATTCGGAATTTGTGGTTAGGTATCCTTAGGCCGGTCTGCCTTTGTATCAATTCAGCATTCATTTGAGTTCTACCACTCTCTCTTCAATAGAAAATACCCCTAATTAAGTAAATTTACTAATTTTGATAAATAATAATATTTTCAATGAACTATTAGTGGGTTTTAAAATTAAAAAATAAAAACAATTGATTACACTGCTCGGCAAAAATCAAACAAAAATTTGTAACCGTAAACCTAACAATGCATTCCAATAGAGTTTTATACGCTGATAATTATGCAATTTCCCGATTTTGTTCAGAGTTTCGAGATATTATCAGTCAAAACGACGAAAAAGGCCTTTTTGACCTCATTTTCGAGTCCCATTAGATATTAAACAGAAATATTTGAAAGCAAAATATTTAGTTGACCTAATAGAAAACAGCTTCCTCTTTGATTTTCAAATTACCACACTGGTAGCAAGCACACTTGATCTAGAAGATGTTTTCTAGACACTAGGAGATCTTCTAGACATCTTAATGACGAAATAAGAGCTGGATGAGACATCATTTAGAGCGAGTGGGCAATCAGGGCACTTGTTTGTAGCTCAATTAGAACTCGAGTTAAAAAAACAAACTAAAACTGGTGTTTATAAAGGAGGCTGGCCGAGTGGTTAAAGTGCATGCCTTCTAATCAAGCTAGCGCGGATTCAAGACCGACTCGGTGCAAATATTTGATCGGCTATAATCTGAGTCCTTCAAGGGAAGGCAATGGGAAACCACCCCTGTAAGAAATTTCCCCCAGGAAAATTACAATGGAGAGGATACTCTCTATAGTAATAGCCGACGCTCGTAATCGAGTTTGGCACTTGAAGAAGAAGGTGATGATAAAGGATAATAAACATTGATAAAAACATATGGTCTAAGTATTTTAGTTATAACTCGAGTTCTATCTAATTGAGCTACAAACAAGTGAACATCAAAAATTGAAAATCAAAGAGGAAACTGTTTTCTATTACGCCAACAAAATATTTTGATTTCAAATGTTGCTGTTTAATATCTAATAGGACTCGAAAATAAGGTCAAAATGACCTTTTTCGTCGTTTTGACCGATAATATCTCGAAACTCTTAACAAAATCGGGAAATTTCATGATAATCAGGGCATAAAACTCTACTGGAATCCATTGTTATGTTTACGGCTACAAATTGTTGTTTAATTTTTGCCGAGCAGTGTAATTAAAAGCAAATTGAAAAAAAATAATTATAAATTTTTATTCACATACCCATCTGTGAATAATTACTTTAATTAAGATAAAAAAACAATCAAATTAAAGTAACCCGTAGATGAGACCTTGACTTTGAATTTTGGTCGGTGGGTAGGTATTTATTTATCACTATTTTAGATGAATATTACACCTACAAGATTTCAATACACAATAGATTATAAATTTATATGTTTGTTTTTTCTATTTTTCCTCGGTTTAATGTGATTTTTTCCTTCTCTTTTGTTGCAGGTAAGCTGCCTGGCTGGCCATTTGCAAAATAGCACCGAGAGGAGTTTCGTCTCAGGGGGGACAGTGTATTAGGGGATAAACAACAAATAACACCCTCTGTTGAATAAGATTAAAACCGGAAAAGCTCAATTCATGTCTCGATATCCGTTCTTTTGTACGAGATTTTTATTTTTCTTAGTCGCTCGTTCTTTTTCCACGAGAAAATTGAACAAATCGTCTTTTCCCTTGCGCCGTGTGTTGCAGGGGTCCTCCTCTCATTCTGTCTGCTCTTTCATTCCAATTCCTTATAAAGATCAATCCAAATGAAGAAAGTGAGCCGAGGGGGAAATCCTTTTCAGCCGCAGTTGATGAGGTTTATTATGAAATGTTTTCATCGCTATCAGCTTTCCGGGCAATTCAATAATACTACCAGCAATTAAATTATATCTATACATAGCTGCGCAAATTATATAAGCATATGTAAACATTGGGAGAATATATGGGGCCTTCCACAACGAATCGGACGGTTTGAAAAATTGTAATTTTTGATTTCCTTCATTTTTGACATTTTTTAGTACCCATCAAAAGACTCTTCCTCGTAAATTTTGAAATTTTTTGATGATTGGTTTAAAAGATATCGAATTTCGGGTTTTCTTCAAAAATGGTCCAAATTCAAATTTTAAGACCGGATTGATAGTGATCCTATAATGATATTACGATATATAATAATTACTATTTTTTTTCCATTTTTGAAAATTTTGAAAAAAATTTTATTCGCTATTAACCATTATTAAAAAAAACTTTTTGGTATTGAGTTTTCTTTTTTTATTTATTTTGGATTGATTTTTATTATTAACAGGTGTTTAAAATAAATAATTAGTATTATAGTTGGTTGAAAGAAAATCAAAATCAAAAATCGAAAATCAAAAAAAAAATAGTATTTATCATAGGACCTCTATCAACCCGGTCTTAAAATTTGTAGAATGAATAGAAGATTAAAATAAAAAAATTGTCAAAAATCGAAGTGTACCTAAAGTTTCAAAAACAAGATTAAAATTTTCAAACTTAAAAATCGTATATAAAAACACTCTAAATAATTTTTTTGTATTTTTTTCTAAAAACTATGTAAAAAAACAAAAATTTCAAAAAAAAATTTTGAATTTGGACCATTTTTGAAGAAGTTATGAGCAAAAAACCGAAATTCGATATCTTTTAAACCGGTTATCAAAAAAATTTCAAAATTTACCAGGAAGAGTTTTTTAATGGGTACTAAAAAATGTCAAAATATGAATGAAATCAAACGTCCACGTAATTTTTTCAATTTTAAAACCCACTAATAGTTCATGACAAATAGAATTGTGAATGAAAACAGATGTCCAAATGTCGTCTATTCTGATGAGATATTCTCATTAAAAATGTGCAATCCAAGTTTTTTTGTGGAAACTTCTTTCTCGATTAATAACTCAACCACCAAAGCATCAAAATTTCCTTTTGTTCTTGGATTCATGTTACAATGAAAAGTATAATAGGAATAGTAAAAATTATAATTAATTGTAGGTTTTTTAGGGTGCCTGTAGCTCGTAAACTAAATAAAATAGAAACTTGAAATTCACAAGTTTATTTTCCCCAAAATCAAAAATTGTATTAACATTTTGAAAGGCTGATTTTTTGGAAAGTTCAAAATCTCCCTAAGGTCAAAAATAAAAATTATTTTTTCATCATAGAAAAAGTGGTATTCCTGCAAAGATCTTATCAAATGAAATTATAAAAAAAATTTTTAACGTTAATTCCCTTTAAATTTGCGGTGTTGCAGTGGCTCAAACCATTTTTAGTCAATTTTTGTACCCAATCTATCTTAGAAAATAATTAACTTAAAATTCTAAAAAAAAATTCTTCAATTCCATTCTTATTAATGATAAATAAGAAATAATTTGATATCTAAACTATTTAGTATGACATAGTATGTACGGAACCCTCGGTATATTAGACAGGCTCGCAGTTTTTCCCCTAATAAGACAAATGCAACAGGTGCACCTGCACAGCGCCCAACCTATAAAAACAGAATATTAAAATGGTAAAAAAAAAAATTCTGAGTATTAAACACTTTTAATAATTAGTAATAAGTTCTTATTGGAATGACATCAAGCCGTAATAAACTAAAAATAAATAAATAAGATGTCTATATAGCAGAAGAAAGTGTAGAAAAGGCATTCACTGATTAGAGTACCTACTGAGTAAGGAATTTGAATGAAAGTGGAAAATTTCCTAGCGTTTTGATTATTATTGACGTAGAAGTGCCAGCTGATGCACATGTGGATCGATACGGAATACTCATTAGGATTCTTGAGAAAACGAAAGTCGCATTCATTCATATTACAGTAGACAAACATTATCACATTTATAAATGAATCAAAGGTAGGTAGTTAGTTAGAATTTCGAAAAAATCTGTCAAATATACATATGGGCCAAATTTATTCTCCTCGAATTCTACTTGTCTTTGATATTTTTAATCTGTCATTCGGATCAGAAACCAAATCAGAAAATAGAAAATTTTATTTTATTTTGTAAGCAATGAGATTTCCTATTAATATTATAGGTATTTTTTTAATTTAAAATATAATATTTTTCTAAGTTAATTCCCTATAATAATTGATTAAGTATATTATTGTCAACGAAAATAAGTACCTATGTGTGCAAAATTCTTTTAGATAAAACTGGGTCAAAATTAGATTACAAGATTCTACTCAAACGGACACATAACATATTAAATAAATTAAAGGATATAAAATAATAAAACAATATAAAATAATAAAATAATAATAATTAATAAATAATTTTTATAAAATAATTAATTTTATAAAAATTAACATATTATATAGAAAATATTCAAATTTAGATTAATTTTTAAATCGAAAAATAATAAAATAAATAAATACAATTTTTGGGGAATTTTGAAAAATTATTCAAAAATAGATTTTAACAAATTTTTTTAAGAGATTACCCTTAATTTTCCTTTTTAGAATATATAATTTTTTAGTTTTTTAGATTTTTTTTTAATTCAAATAAAAAATAAAAATGGATAAGTGAAATAAATGTGTAGGGCACACAGTCTAGTTAATTTTTCAAGGGTAATAGAAATTTGAAATTACCAATTTTTTTCGACTTCCAGGCTTATGAATATTTATTAGAAAATCTATTTATTATTTATTTAGGAAGGCACGTGTACTTGTAGCCGAATACAAAAACATCCCCCAAGGTAGGAAATAAATTAAAATTGTTGTAAGAAATTTACATTATTCATTTATTTATTCGTTTTGTGCTTTGCATTCTATATTTTATTTAATATCAATCATTTTATTTAATTATTTTTTTTTCAATTTAAATTAAAAACCACAATATATTGATACATAATACATATAAATTGATCTAGAAAAAAAGACAGAGAAAGAGATAATAAAGTAGGTTAACGAAGTTTGGCTTGCGCAAAATGCTCAGCTCTATATTAGATTGTCGTATGTCTGTCTATCATCGAATTCAGGCGGGGCTTGCGTTTAACCACCCCCTAATAATCGATTTATTGCCATCGATCACATGTCCTAAATATATATATATATATATCTACATATATTATATTCATTAAATTGAAAATTATGACTAATAAAATGACCGATTGCATTTATAATATCAATTTTAGAAATCATAATTATTTTATTTTAATGATTTATTGAAATAAATTTTGCTAATGTATTAAGAAATGATTTTATATTTACAAAATTTAGATTTATTTATTTATTTATTATTATTTATTTATTTGTTTGGTTCGTTAAACGGAGAAATATCAAATATTTTAATTTCTGAATAATCTATTTATTATATAACTAATTTTCTTTAAATATTAAATTTAGAAATTAAGACTTCAGTGTATACGCACGCTTCTTGTAAGTTTTATTCATTTGATATAATTTTTTATCGGGTAAATAATT
The DNA here is from genome assembly GCA_024734495.1 of Forficula auricularia. Lineage (NCBI taxonomy): Eukaryota > Metazoa > Arthropoda > Insecta > Dermaptera > Forficulidae > Forficula > Forficula auricularia. The sequence goes on along the minus strand of JALMQS010000542.1, from coordinate 711,431 downwards.
TAAACTAGAAAGAGGAAACTGAAAACAAGGGTGAAATCGCAAACCGAAACATTCCCTTCTTCAGGGCATAAATACTTATCTAAATTACAAAAAAGATCCAACAAACATACATGTATAAAAAAACGCCAAGTTTGATTAATAAAAACCGTTTGCCAAAAAAAGTAGTGAGATCTAATGTGCTGCCAAGTTCAACATCATCATATTTATTAAATGAGTCGAGAATATATAGTGACTTCAATTAAAAAGCATGTTTTTCATTTTACATGTCCATCTATATTTATTGAATTGCCATTTTTAGTTGAAATTATTTTCCTAAAACTTGGCTTTTACGTGATCTGGTAACATAATTCGTGAAATACATAACAAAACTTAAAAGCCAAGTTTTGGGAAAATAATTTCAACTAAAAGTGAAATCAATAAATATGGATGGACATGTAGAATGAGAAACATGCGTTTTAATTGAAGTTACTATATACTCGACTCATGTAATAATAAATTGATGTTAAAATTGGCAGCACATTAGATCTCACTACTTTTTTTGGCAAACGGTTTTTATTAATTGAACTTGGCCTTTTTTTTACAAATGTCTTTTTGTTGGGATCTATTTTGATAATTTAATAAATTTACATGATCCCCTCAAAGGTAATATAATTAAACATATTAACATAAAAGTTAAATTTTTCGGGTTTTTGTATTCCCCACATGGCGTGCAGATTTCATTCCCCGCTGGTTATGATAGACATGCAGATAGATATCTATATCTATATCTATCTATCTATTTATCCCTCGATTGCCTGGCTTAAGTGGGCCGAGGTCGAAAGACAGGCGAATGACAATTAAGCGGACCCGAGGGGCTCCGCCCCGCGCCTGGTCCTGATTTGTCCCGACGTATTACGACACAATTCAAGGAAATTAAACCCGATAAAGTAATATGTAAATACATAATAATCTTTTTAATGTGACGTCAAATCCTCCTTTTACTGGTTAATAAAGGCGAACTTCACTTCGGTTGATTAATTTTCCCAAGAAAAACTTTTTACAGGAATATTCCTTCTAAAAAGGGCACAGAGAAACGTTATTCATCCATCTCTCAGGCCAAATAAAAACGTATGAACTATATAAAGTAGCCCGAAAGGGATCATTAACCCAAAAAGCCTACTCAAAGTAAAACAAGACCCTAATAATAAAATAGCGAGATTTCGACAATAAATTAGCATTAGTAACAGATCACTCACCCCTGAATTCCCCCTCTATTACCCTAAATATTTATGATAATAGAAATAGAATATTTAGCCTATTTTATAGCATTTTTTTAACACTTTGTATTTGATGTTGAATTTATGCAACCAATTCTCTTTTGTAACGTCTATAAAATTGTTATTGTCGTCTAGTTAAGTGAAATTTATTTCTTTGAATTTAAGAAACATATTTTAATAGAATTATTATTAAAACTGAGAAAGGACTTTGATATTTTTTCAGAGAACTGGGAGATATTTCTATACCTATTGGCGAAAATCATAATATTCAATATCTTATTATATTAAATGAGCAAAAATTATTGTTGTTCTCGAAAACGGCTCTAACGATTTGGATGAAATTCATGGGTTAGGTGGATTTTGTGTTGGACATTCGATCTGTCACGGTCTCATCTTCGGCTAAGTTGTTTTTGATGGGTTTTTTGTTAATTGAAATAATTATTCACAGGTGATTGTCTCGATAAAAATGTTTATTTACATTTTTATTCAATTTCCTTTTAACAAATAATTGTTTTTTTAATTTTATAGGAGGTACGGGGTTTCCGGGGTGGTGGTGTAGGTGGAGGGTGGGATAGGGTAGGAGGGTGAGGGTGAAGTGGTGGGGTTCCGGGAGGCGAGGGGGGGTTTCGCGGATTAATATATAGTTATTAACTGCCAGGTACTATATACTATATAAGATAGCGCGAATTCACCACGATCGCTTTAATTTATATTTTAGACAAAAATCATTTTTATTTTTCACAATTCAGACCTTTATATCCGGATTAGGAGTCAAGAATTGCCTGTGAGCCTTCTGGTGCGCCAACCTGATCCTTTAGCGAAGCCACCTGTTTGTAGCCGAGAGAAGGAGACCCTATGGCTCCAATTTCCCCACTCTCTCTGCCTCAACACTCTGTATATACATCACCGCAACTGCTTCTGTTTAATTACAGATCGTTCGGTAGCTATCAGAGACGTCCAAATCAAAACTATCTAACTACTTAGTTCCAAAAAGAAAAATGTCACTATTATATTATTCTACTTCGTCTTTTAGGGTGCAAATATAGTACTATAGTAACTCTAGTTAGAGACAACTGTCCGGTAATCAGTTAAAGTGGGCGTGGCCACAAGTGCAGCTTAGTCCAATTGTTTTAAGCCACGCTTAGTTCATTGTGATTAGCGGACAGTTCTCTCTTAGCGAGAGCGTAGGGTCCTTTAGACTCTTGTATGAACGTAAAACGAAACCCGTTATGATATGTCAGTCAGGCCTCGCATTGTAGCTTGTAAACACTATAGGCATACCTATATAAGATAGAGATTTGAAATTTACAAACTATGATATGAATTTATTTATTTATTCGAAATCAAAAAATAGTACAGTGATATATTTACCCCGATTAACGTGAAAGATGCATTTTTATTCGAATTACATTAATTTATTTGTCTATAGGTATTTTAAAAAGAAAAAACTACATACATTTTCGAAATATCCTACATTTTACAAAATTACAGTTTAGGGTTTGTTTTTTTAATTATGGCCATTTTAGGGGGTTTGACATCACTCTTACGGGGAAAAATTCAAATGTTGGCGACACTGCTCATACTTGAATACGTTCACAGATATGGTGATCGAAACGTCGTGTTTTATATTTTTTATGTCTTTATTAGTTAATAAAAATTGATTATTTAAATTTTCTGAAATTATAATGGTATTTTGCTAAAGGTAGTAGTTTTTGAAAAATCTATACAATAAATTAATATTCGAAAACATGTTGATCGTTTTAAATTATATATATCCGTCTTAGTACCAGTAGTCTATAAATATTTTAGTTATTTCCTCATATTTGGTTTTTAACGAGCTACTCAGCCAGCCCATTTATCATTCACCTGATTTTGCTTCTAGAATAATATTTATCGATATATTGATTGTTTTGTTCTCCCTCCCTTCACTAAAAATGTCCTTGTTTAAAAAATTCGGTATAATAAATAAATTAAATACACCTTGGCTAATTCTAAAATCGTTAATTTTAGAAACTAGCCTAATTTAATTCTGATTTTTTTTATTCCGAAAGACAATGAGTGTTTTGGTTCTCACATTAACATTTCATTTGAAGGTTTTCTTTTTCAAAGTCTAATCAATCTAGATTTAACCAACACAAATCACTTGAGCCTTCCGAAATACAAAAAAAAAATTCTTTACATTTCAAAAATAACTTAAAAAAGAATAGAGAAAAAGAAAATTATATTCGTATCATGTCTTTTATTAAGGGTGAAATTAGTCTTTTTTTTGTAATATGTAGAATTCCGAAGATCTTTTTGATTGATTTATGGATTAGAAGATATAGGATAACAATTTAGCCTTTCCGATCAATTCTAATATAAAATTTATTGGTTAAGAAATGTATTTCAAGAGTTCACTGATTTGCCAGTGTTAGTTTTCATTCAAAAATAATTTAAAAGTATCCGGAAGACCGAGATTTGCACTTTAAAAGCGATTATTTAATTATTTTTAATTATTGTTTACATATCAACCACCTGTTTTTTATTTTTTACCCAATTGTTAATTAGTTTAATTAAAATACTTATTAAAATTTAAGGTTAAATTTTTATTAAAATCACACATTATTATTAGTTTATAACTATTTATTGAATACAACAATAAATAATACAATATACTCCGATTTTAGGTGAACTGATTTGGTCACGTTATTCCAGGATCGCCAACACCAAAATTTTTCCCCCTAAGAGTCAACCCAAAAACACCTAAAGGTCAAAATTCAGGAAAAACCCTCAACTTATATTTTGTAAAATAAAGGGTATTTTCAGTGTTGCCAACACTTGAAATTTTTTCCCCTAAGAGTGATGTCAAATGTCAAAACTCCCTAAAAAGGTCTAAATTAAACAAAATAACCCCTCAACTGATATTTCCTAAAATGTAGGGTATTTTTAAAATTCAGTTTTTCTTTTGTTTCAAATATAGATAAATAAATGAATGGAATTCAAATTAAAATGATATAGAAAATAACAGACATCCGAAAACTTATTTATTGTAAATAAAAAAATTAAATATTTATAGAGTAAAAATTTGGAAAAATGCATGGAAAGCCTATTTTACCCCTAGGGTTTTCCCTAAACATTTTCCCCTCTAAAAAACCCGTGCAACTTTTTTCCCCCTAAATTTGGTTTTCATTTTTTCTTTTTTTCAAAAATAATATTTAAATTTGTGGAATTAACAGTCAGAATTATGTCATAAATTATTTGGCTTGTTCGATTCAATTACTTAAAAAATAAAATTTAAAAACGAACATTTGAAAACATAAAATATTATCAATGTTTTGAAAACCATAAATTGACAAATTACAGAAATAAGATTTTTCGATATTTTTACTTTCTTAAAGTACAATAGTTTATAATGATTACTTGAAATTAAAATTGATTTTTAAGATAAAGTTCCATGCATATCTCATTCAGATTGTAAAAGTTTCAAAAGTTTACCTTTTAAAATTATTTTTCTCATAGTAAGCACATGGTCAATAATCTGCACATTTGTGCCAAATTTCAGTTATCTGGCCCAAATCATCGAAATTTGCAGAATTAATTCTTTCTTTCATTTCCCCTTTAGGCTTCTAGACTTTCTCTTTTAAAATTTTAATCTAACTTCCGGTCTAATCTTGGTTATCTTATCTGGGTTTTTTTCTATCGAATCCTCATCAGTATTTTTTAAGTATCTTAATATTTTATTCATTTATTCGATAAACTTGGTGGAGATTTTTCTCGTGAAGTTCCGTTATTGATTCAACACGTGCCAGGACCCCCCTGAACACACACAGACCTGGTCTCTTTCATATTTTGTTTATCAATACCTCCGCGGGCCTTTTATTATAATATTTTTATGAAAGATCTTTTTTTGCCGTGTTCTGCCCTTGAATTTGTTGAATTTAGCCGACCAGATGTTTGGATTTTGTTTTTTTTAGCAACGGAAACATTTTTAAAGAATGTATGCAAATTTTTGCTAAGAATATAATAATTTACAAAGCCACGCCATTGATAGAATGAAAATTTATACCTATATCTATAGATATACCTACCTAATTTTTCTTATTGCCAAAACAAAACTATAAATTTAATTATATATGGGGATTTTATTATCTATTGAATAAATTCTTTTTAGCTATAAATTAATTGAATTATGAAATTTCTAAAAATAAAAAATAATAATAATAATAAAAACGAATTTCATTGTTACGTATGCTTAATAATATTTGTTAATTGGTACACTTGATTGTGGTTAGGTTAGATTCTTCTCATTATTCAAAAAATAAATATCTCTTTAAGCCCACAGACTTAAAAATATAGTTTTGATTAAATATTAATAAGAAATTACAAAAAAACGAATTTCATTGTTACGTATGTTTATTAATATTTATTCTTTACTTTACAATCGATTGAGGTTAGGTTAGATTTTTCTCATATATAGGTATATTATGTATATTTAAGTATATACAAGAATAATATAAAAAAGATATATAAAGTTTCTCGTACATTAAAATATTTATTTAAAATAATAAGAGATAATTATTTTATAATAAACCTGTTGTATAAATGTATAGGTATTTCCATTTCAGAAATAAATTTTCATAATTTAATCATAATATATGATAGGTAGATAGATACTTATAAATTTTTTAATATTCTTACATCTCATCTGAAGAGAATTTTGTTTTATTTATTTATTTAAAATCTAAAAAATAAATTATTTTTTTCTATCACTGCAAAGAGCGAGTTTTGTTAGTCGAATACGCTTCAATTCAATAGATTCACTAATCTGGAATTTACAAAACTTCTTTAAAAATATTTCCTATTCTATTGTAATACAACCATTACATTTTCCAAGTGTGGCTGCATGATTCGACTACTAGAATACATGGCAAGTTTCACGCTATAAAGAGTTCCTTAGTCATCCACTAGGTGTCTCTAAAGACATTGACAATCACCAGCTAAAAATATAGATTTATTCATAGAATAACTCAGTAATATTCTTCTTTTAATAAGTACTTTTGATCAGAGATGAAGCCAAATTGAAGAAATATTCAGACCATCTTTATAGCTTTAGGTCTAATTTGAATCATTTATGGCTGAATTCAATTTTTCCGGGTAATTTACTTTTGATATCATTGCTTTACTGAGGTTTCTGCAAGGATTTTTAAACATATTTTATATTTATAAATATTCTTTATGCATTTAAAACCCGAACGTTAGAATTTCTAGCTTGAGAATGATGTTTTTGATAATTTAGATAGAATTTCATATCTATTTAATTTTTTTTATGTATTTTCTACATGACCCGCTCCTTTTTTAACAAAAACTTATTAATTCTTAATATCTCCATATTTTCTACTAAGGATTTATTATTACTTGATGATGTATATTAACTTTTTTCCTTAAATTATAATCATTTAACCGTTTTTACTATCCAAGTCCTTAAAACTAGGTCGAAAACTATTGGGAACCTTGGTAGAAGTTTGGCTTAATTTTTTGCCCTACAGTGGCTAATTTCAATTTAAACCACCAGATAGCGTATCGGAATTGTCAGTTTCCCAATAAAGATATTTGAGTGTTTTTTCCATCTGGCCATATTGTAACAATAATTTATACTTTATTTGACTGTGAGTATTAATAATTTTAAATATAGATTTTTTAGTACTTATTTAGAATTTAAATAAAATCGAAATAAAAATTAATTAAAGGCTAATATCAAAAATCTTATAAGATAGGTATGTTTGATTTAGATATCAGAAGGGAGTCGGACTCTATCTTGCAGTTTAGCTAGCCCTTGTAGATGAAATTCTTGCAACGTTTTTAAAAAGTAATTTTCCTTTTCTTATTCTCTTGTTGTTGTTTTAATTAAAATTAAACAAAGCTCTTTTCGTCCGTTATTTTTTGTTACCTCTCTAGAATTAACTTTTCCTCTCAATAACAATCAGGCGTAGTTAATTTCAATAATGGAATTATTAATTCAACAAATGATTCTCGAGAATAATTTCTGATGAATTAAAATGACTAAATTGAATTGATTGGTATTGAAAGCCTAACACTTACAATTCAAATAAAGTATAATTAAAAGAACTATACGAGAAACAAGTGTGCGTGAGGCGGTTTCGCGGGCGAGAGACTTTGATGCGCTGACGCTTTTTAAAAATTCAATTTGTATTCATCTGCGTCCGCAAAAGCAATAATATCATTTTATCTAAAGATCCCCATCAACATTGAAATGCAATATTAATATTAATCGTTCTCTTTTTGGCTGATTCTTTCAAAAGAAAGAAACACTTCGCTCGTTTCCCAGGCTTCCTTATATACAATCAAATTAATAAAATTTTGTTTATTTATTTATTTTTTTATAGAACCTATATTTTTTTCTACTTATTTAGAAAAGTACGATATTAAGATAATTATAATCTGATGATTTTTGCTAAAATATCATTTGGGGAATCCTTTTTAGGTATTTAGCCCCAATTACCATCTCTTCTTCTTGTGCTATTTAATGACTGTAAAATTGCATCGGGTAATATATTAAAATGCAGCATTTTAGAAAGTACAATACTAACTGTAAGTAAATGATGAGGATCCATTCTTGGGTTAAAATCATTTTATTTTTATGTATGGAGCAGTATCCTTTTTTGTCTGATATAAACTTCTCAAAAAATCAATAGCTTGGTAAAATTAACAAATATATAAATAAATATTTTTTTATTAATTTTTTATTACTATCTAATGTTCTGTGAAAATACTATATTTTTCTTTTAATTAAACATAATTATGTTTATTTTTATAAAAAAAAATTGAACAAAAAAAATTCACCTATATAAATTAATTTTAATAATTTAGTATTTATTTATTTAAGGGACAAGATAAATTATGCAGGGTCGTATTTTAGGATCTGTGGCCCCCTAGGCTGGACCGGTGACGCGGGCTCTACCGCGGAAAATATTATTTTTTTAATTAACCTACAAAAACCTAGTTAATTTTAGTTACTATGTTCATATAATACTCATTTTGATTCTACCTTCATACAGAAGCCATTTTTTTCTTCTCTTAGAAATGAAGTGAGAAATAAGTTGATTGAATTGCAAATCAATTATTAAAATAATAGCTATAATGAAGGTTACTGCGAGAAATAGTTTCCTTTCTTTGTATAGGGAGAAAATATTTTTATAAAATATGTAGGTAATTATTGGCAAGCATAAAGAACATCAGGAAAAACCTACAAGATCTTTCTGGAACGGATGTTAATGAATCAATCTTATATCTTGTGTTTATATAAAAGTCATATTTTAATAGCTATAATTGTAAAATGCTGATCAGAGGATATTTTATAATTAGGCGTTTATTGATAAACATGCAGTTAGCAACGTTAAATTGTTCAACAAAACTTATAATCAACATGCCTATATATTCACTTGAAAGTTTGATTTCTTGTCACGTTTATCACTAATACCGCTTTGGTTTATTTCAAAATCAAAATTTGCGGAATAAGATCCTTATCTAATAATAATTAACAAATTCCATAGTTTTTTGTCATGATTCGAAAGGACATTAGTAGTAGTAGTAGTTTTTTTCGTGAAATTCACAGGGGGATATTTATTTTAAAGCATTATTTAAATAGTTAGGATCGTGTGTCGTCTTAAGGGCCCTTTAGGACCAAGATTATCATCAAACTCAGGTTTTTTTTTTTTTTTTGAGTCAACTTTTTAAAAACATTTTAATGATATCACAACAGCAGCCCGGGTGGTTGAGACGGTGTGATTTTTTTTTTCACTCATTTTTCAAGTGTTTCCAGGCTGGATTCATCTGGTTAAAAATGGGTTGACGTCATTTCCGGAGGACTTAAAGGTCACGATGGTCCTGGACGGCTTTTTTGGCGCTCATTTGCATGCAACCAACAAGTGGGAGGGGAGTGAAAAGACTATAAAAAAATCATATTGTGTTGTCATCGCAGACATATATATGATAACGAAATAAGAAAAGAAAGCCAGTTGTTTTATATAACATCAGAAACATCCCCTTCCGTATTTAGAATCACTTCACCTTTATCTCATCGTATTAAACGAGCATTTATTTATTTATTTATTGACCAGTTTCAAGAACAAATAAATAATCTAATCAGGTTTCAAATATGAGTAAACTTAATTTGGTAGGTTGATTATTAATTAAACCATTTATTAACAGGTAGGTTAAAGTAAATAAAACAGATGCTGATCATAATAAAACAGGTTTCTTTGAATCAAAATACAATACAATACATACTTTTTAAATCAAAACAATTTTTTTTTGTTAATGGAAATTAAAATCGAGACTAACAGACAGACATATTTAAATAAAAAAAAAAAAAAAATGGAATCAATTTTTGAATTTAAGATTAAATAATTGAATGAAAAAGTGAAAAAATGTATTTTAAAGATTCAATACCTATAGTCTAGCCGCGGTAAGTAGTAAATTTAAATATACTTAACTATTTTGTTAAGGGAGAATGGCGTAGGATCTTGGTGAAACATAGTTAAATAAAGTAAAGAAAATTTAAAAAATTGATAAATAGTATTTTATATTCTTAATTTTTTTTTAATTTTTTTATTTTATAATATAAATTAAATATTTTCTTTTTGATAAAATTAATTTGAAATAAATTCACTTTCCCCGATTAATTTTAAAATATACTTAATTAATCGTAATAAAATATTAGTGGGTTTTTAAACTAGTAAATTGATTAATTTAATCAAATCAAATGAAAAAATCCCTCAATAAAATGATTTAATTATTATTATTTTTTTTAATAATAAATTTATTAATTTATTAAATCATTTTATTCCATTTTTTATGTTATCAATTCAATTTTAATTGTAAAAATTCGTATCTGATGGCTAAAAGGCCAGGGATGAATCAATAAAAAAAAAAAAAAAAAAATCATTTTATTGAGGGATTTTTTCATTTTATTTGGATTATATTAATCAATTTAGCTAATTAAAAGCCCACAAATTGAGTGTGTTCTTAAATAAGGCAAGTGTATAAACTGGCCCCCTTTCGATTTTTGAAAATTTCGAAAAAATTTTATTCTCTATTAACCACTTTTTGGTATTGAGTTTTTTTTTAGTTATTTTCAATTGATTTTTATACATTTTTCCTTTCATATTTATATTCTATAGAATATATAAATGTGAAGTATTGCGATGGCCTGTCTGGGTCCTGACTCTTTGATTATCGTTAACAGGTGTTTGAAATAAATAATTAGTATTTTAGTTTGTTGAAGGAAAGTAATAACAAATGCTTTTATTTATTTGTAACAATAACGACCTTAAATAAAATAAAATAAAAAAATATTTTTTATTTAATCAATTTAAGCAAATAAAATTAAAATAATATTTTATTAAATAATTTTAATATAATACTTTTTTTTTAACTTTTTTGCATTTTTGAGCCGCAAGCGCTGAAGTTAGAAAACTCAAAATCTAAACGCAATTAGAGATACAATCATTTTGACACCACAGAACGAACATTCTTACTGAGAAAAATTCCTAATATAATTGACATTATAATATATTACAAATTTCAATTACTAAAATTTTTATTCCGAGAAATCTCCAAACCCGGAAGTTTTAAGTGGTTTTATTTTTATTATTCTATTCATAAAGGACACATAAACAAACTAACTGTATTATGAGAGATTTCGAAAATCTCTTAAAACAGGGAAACAAAAATAAAGGTTCTTGAAAATTAACGGGACACGGGGGCAAAAATAAGGAAACAATCACAGATTGTGTAATAATAATATTCGAATCTGAGAAATACGGTCTACAGTTATCGAGTTGCCGACTGAGAATGTCTTTGAACTTTTGTTTATGATTTACGGGACAATATGACCTGCCTATGAATAGGCCCGGAGGGGGTTGTTTTCGGGATCAGGTGTGACATTTTCGGGGCGACATCTCGTCACTGAAAGAAGATCGGTCTAGCGGTAAAATCTCTGCACCGAACAGCTTCCGTTAAGTATAAAGTGCCGTTAAGATTGTTTTTTGGAATTTAAAAGGAAGAAACTTTAATGTTTTTATTTTTTTTGTATACATATAGTGTGTTTTTTGGCAAAAAAAAATGGCACGGTCAGAATTGGCAAAACGGTAATAGGTGCATAGATACAAGGAACCAGAAATAAAAAACGCAGTACTTATGTAACAATAGATTTAGAAATCGGACCTTTTTAAGGGAAATATATGACCTATAAAATTGCAAATAGTTTATCTTACAAATTTAGCAATTTGCAAAGAAACCGTTTTCTTTATTTTAATATAAATAAAAAAATTTCTCTAGTTTCTAAGAAAACCAAAAGGGTGTAATGTGTGTGTGTGTAAAGGGTAGAAATATAATGAAGGGGTAAAAACACACTCAAAAAACAAATAAATAAATTAAAATTGAAAAGATTTTTTCTTGTTGAGAGCAGCTGATTAAGGACCGTCCCATAAATTATGTCACACGAATTTTGAGATTTTTAGACCCCCTCCCCCCCTCAGATTCTGTCAAATTTTCATTGAGTCCCCTATATTGTAACCTCACACTATCTAAAAAATATATTTGAAAATTAAAAAAAAATTTAATTTGACGTTTGTGACATCACAATTTTTAAGATCCCTCCCCCCTGTCAAATTTTGTCAAAAATATGAGCTGACCTCTCCCCCTTACTGTGTGACGTAATTTATGGACGGCCCCTTAGTGTTAATTAAAAATACTTGGTAGGTTTTTCTCCTAAATATAGTTGCCTTTTGTATCCCCTGAAGATGGATTAATAACCAGATATATTACCTATATTAAGATAAAACTTAAAATAAATGTGAAATCTACCAATTATTTTTAATGAATAACTCTTATTTTTTTTATTTATTTAAATGATGCTCTGAGGCGATTCGCCGCATAGAGTAGATAACAAAAGTACATAAGACATATTAAAAGTACAACTTAAAATATAAACCTGACATATTTGGAGTACAACTTAGAATATAATAAATCATACTACATAAAATACACATAGTAATATAAGTCATTTTACACAAAATATGTTCAAATGACACCCCCTAACTATCTTTTTATTATAAAAGCGCTTTTGCTGTCCGTCGCGAGCCACTCATTAAAACCTACAAATAGTTTATGTCAAATTTATTAAAATTAGAAAAATTAAATTCGAGTGGTGAACCGCGATTGGATGTACAAGCGTCTTTGGAATTACTTTGGAATTCATTAGATAATCTATTGTCATCTATTGCCTTCTACTTGGAAATGAAAGTGGAAGTGGAAGTAGGTGTACACGATTTTAGGTCGCGGTTCACCCCTCGATTAAATTATTATTTTAAAACCCACGAATGTTCAGGCTCAAAAAATCTAGAAGACTCTTCTGGACAGTAAGATGTCCGCCGAAGGAGGTGTTCGCAGCTGGTTTAAAATGTTTCACCTAGAACCAATACCAAAAATTATTCAGAGTAAGTAGGTTTGTTGATTCTTTCTCAATGAGGTTGTCCTCTGCTTGATTTTAAATTAATATATATGCAAATAAATTCAATTGCAAATGAATAACGTTATAGTGAAACAACTTTAAACAGGATATTATCGTATTTATATACACCTTTAGTCCTATTTTTACGCGATCTTCTTTTGCACGAATTCACTATAACGCGATTTTTTCATTCAAAATTTAATTTTAAAACAATCAAAGAACCTGATCCCAAAAATAACCCTGGGAGAGGCCTATTCATAGGCAGGTCATATTTAGTTTTGTCCCGTAAATCATAAACCAAAGTTCAAAGACATTCTCAGTCGGGAACTCGATAATTGTATACCGTATTTCTCAGATTCACCTATTATAACTATTACACAATCTGTGAATGTTTCCTTATTTTTGCCCCCTTGTCCCGTTAATTTTCGAGAAGCTTTATTTTGTTTCCCTGTTTTAAGGGATTTTTGAAATCTATAAAAATACAGTTAGTTTGTTTATGTCCTTTAGGAATAGAAAAATCAGAAAAATATAATATCTATAAATAATAATAAAACCACTTAAGACTTCCGGGATTTCGAGATTTCTGGGAATAAAAATTTTAGTAAAATTAAATATAAAATTGAAAATTTTAATATATTACCTATAGAGTGTCAAGTATATAGGAATTTTTCTCAGTAAGAATGTTCGTTCTGGTGCAAAAATGTTTCTATCTCTAATTGTGTTTAGATTTTTGAGTTCTCTAACATCACATTTGCATATTGAAGGAGACAATAAAAGAGTGTGTCTTCTGCTGGAATTATAAATTTTATTATTAATAACGAGACTATAGTTTCGAGGCTTTGCCCTCTTCATCAGTCTATTACAATGGATTCACAGGAATTAATTTATGAATTCCTGTGAATCCATTGTAATAGACTGATGAAGAGGGCAAAGCCTCGAAACTATAGTCTCGTTATTAATAAATAAAATTTATAATTCCAGCAGAAGACACACTCTTTTATTGTCTCCTTCAATATATAAAAATTCTGCTACTCTCGGCAAAAACTTTTAATTTAATCACATTTGCAGTTCAAAAATGCAAAAAAAAAAAAAAATATTAAATCAAAATCATTTTATAAATTGCATAAATCTTTAAGAGTCGTAATTTTATTTGATTAAATTAATTAATTTATTTATTTTAAAAAAAATATATTAAATCATTTTATTGAGGCATTTGTTAAAGAACTGGATTCATTAGCAGCCAATTCTTTGTTATGCCAGTCCCTATAATATATAAACTCGCCTTGACCGGCTTTCAATTATCCATCATTTTTTTGAGGAAATTATTGAAATATTTATTTTATTAGTAGGTAATATTAAAAGTGAATAAGACTTATCGTGATTGAATAAAAAAATAATCATTTAATTAAAAAATATTGAATGGTTTGGTTAGTTAACAAATATTTGCTGTTTGAATAGGAAACGGAAGTGGTCAAAACTTTTCCAATAGCCATATGAATGGCACAAGCGATGAATGGAAGAGACGCCGAATGAATGCCAATGCTAAAGATTGGCTATAACTCTATACCTATATATACATATACACATTATTCCAAACCCTCCCACTTGTAATTGGTTCATTTGATTACTTAACCTTTACAAAAATAGCCTCTCGTTTCCGCGGAGATAACACTCTGTGCCAAAGAAAGAGATTTTCACCCCAAAAAAATATTTAAATAAAATCCATTCAGCGTTATACGCTGGATTAACTCGGCTTTACTACTTAATAAACTTTTCAAAAAGAGTACTTGAAAAACAACAAAAAAAAAGTAAAAGCTTTTTAACCAAGGTAGCTCTACTAATATTAAAACAAAAGAGAAGACAGGTGATGTTAAAAAAAATTATATCTTAGTAAAAGTTACTGGAATAGTAAATGTAAAGTAGACACTAATCCCAAGAAATAACTTCAAAAAAGAATTAAAATACAAGCATCTGTAAGGAAACTATGAGACAAAACTTGTTTGCCTAGGCAAATAGCTTTAACAATTATTTAATTTCTATTTGGCTAGATAGATAAATAGCGTATAGATATAAATGAGTAGTTGAAAGCTTATATGCCTAAGGGCCAGTTTCATAAAAAAAATGATCGTCGACTTACTTGAATCTGGGTTGAGAGGTACCCTGGGATTCCAAACAATAAGATTTGCATTAAGGACGTTCCCTAATAAATCGATTTTCTTGCAATCCTTTTAAAACTTTGAATACACATATTTATGAGTGCCCTTTATACGTTGACATTTTCTTCAATGCGCCACTAAATTTGTAAATATTGACAATTTAAATTTGAATATATAACACGCGAACCCTATCCCGATTGATGTTAAAGCGACTGTTTCATTGAATAACATTCGTAATTTTCTTGAAATTATTTTGAAAAACTGATAATCATTAACTGAAGATATAATAAATATTTTTCTGTTAAAATAATTGTATCAAGCGGTATTCGTTTTGTATGAAAAATGTTAAAAGTTAGTACTTTTGATGGTTTTAATTTTTCTCTCATGGCATGGCAAGTGAGAGATGGCGACTTGGCAACGTCGCACTAAAATCACTCAATTTTTCCATATCTGAAAAACTTCTGCAGCTGGTGCATTTGCGATTTTTAGCTAATTCTCTCAACTTAACTATATTGTTCTAGTTCTCATCTGGAATTTCGCATTGAGCTGTTTCATGAAGTGTTTTTTTTTATTCTTTGTCTTTTAGCGTCTGTAAGAATGCAATGTTGCCAGATCCGAGAAACGACGCAGTGAAAATATTTTTGCCTTTCTGCGCATGTGAGAGTAGGGGAAAGAGCGAACTGCTTCTGAGCTATATTAGTGAACGTCCTTAAACAAATAGGGGTCGAGTTAGCTCATCCGGAGTCAAGGGTAGAAAAATAGTTTGGCAACGGTCAAATTCCCTGCATTTTAGTTATTTTTATAAAAACAAACATATTTTTTCCAAAATTGGAGTTAACTCTAGAAGCGGGATAATTGTAATATAAAAGTTATGAGAAAAGCTGAAAGAGAAAACATCCTATTGCAAAATTCCCTAATTTTTTATGAGTGATTTATCCCTAAAAAATAATTAAATAAAATTAATATAAAATTATTTCAGGTTATTTTGTAAGTATTATTTAAGATTTTGATATTAGGAAATTACTTTTAAACAATATACCGTATTATTAAAATTGATATAAAATAAACTGATGTGGCTATCCACATGACTTTACCATACACCTGACCCTTCTCTTATATCTACAATTTAATAAAATACTTTGTAATTATATACAAATGACCCCCCCTCTTATTTTTGGGCTCCTTAGCAATTAATAATATCTCCATTTAATAAAATAAAGAATTTTAAAAAAATATTAAAAAATTTAAAAAAATAAAAAATTCTAGACATGAAAAATTATATTATAAACAAAAATTATCAACATGAGCCACGGCCATCGAGATGTATATTATACTACGCCAATTGGATATAACATATAAATTAAATTTATATAATAATATCCAATTATTTATGATAGCGCAAGAAAGAAAGAAATATAATAATAGAACGTTAGAGCTTTATTTTTAAGAAGGTCTATGAGTAGATAAGTGCGGTATACGAGTATAATTCAATAGATTTTACCGAATGGAAACGAGAAATTAGGGGTTAGCGAAATTTTGATTTTTTTTCCAGTATAATTTTTTTAAATCATGTTTTAGTACTATGTAATAAAGAAAACTATCTATTAAATGGAAATTTTTAAAAATATTTACCGTAATTTTTTTTTTAACAAAATCTCAAGAAAAAAAAATAACGATTTAATATTCGTATTCCAGTGAAACTTTCTCGAAAATGAACCCTTTAGGAAGGATAAATATAGCTTCTTTTATTCGAAAATGGTCAAAAGGTCTATGTCTCAGACCATCCCCCTCCCCTATCAACCACCCTATAGTCTACACCCCGTATTTTTTTTCTTTTTATTTCTCGATGCAAGGGCGAAAATCAAGTCCAGAAGCCGGAGGTCTTTCTCTAATAGTGGTGTAAAGTGCATCATTAAGGACCCTCAAAACGGCTGCCAGTTCCTGTTCCGTTAGCCGATTTTTTTATGGCTTTTTTTCCCAAAAGATCGAAACAGTATTATTAATCATAAAAATTTACCTGCTGCGTAAGAAAGTCTACAATTTCTTAGAGATAGAAAAGTTACGTCTTTTCATGATACAAGACAAGTGCAAATAATTTATCTTGTCCAATCCTCAATTTTTTCTAATTTAAAGTTGATTCTTCCATGTCTTTAGTTCTGGCAATGTAAGGTAGAATGCTTATTCCTCCACTATAAGACTAGAATCAATGAATATTTTTTATTTTAATTTGAATCCTCCATATATTTAATAATGATTATTGTAACAAAAAATGGAGTTACATATAAAATATTGTCTTTAAATACGATATTTCTATATTATTTTATTAGCAGCTTCTCTTTAAATAAAACTAATTATCATTATTAATTTACAATTCTTCTATTGCTTATTATAAGTATATTAAATAAAAAAAGTAACTAAATGCATAAATAAAATAAATATTTTGAAATGCAATTTTAGAAAAAAGATTGTTATAATCATATTTTTTAGGACTCAAAAGCAGTTGGTCAGAATTCAGAATGGATTAAATTATTTTTGAGATATTCAGAAAAAATAGTAGGTACTTACTCTAAATAAAAAAATACTTGAATACATGAATAAAGTAGATACTTAGGCCTCGCAGTATTTGATCAGAATGGATTAAACTATTTAGAGAAAAAAATAGTACTTGTATATTAAATAAAAAAAGAAAGTATAGGTATAACTGAATACATGCATATAAGTACCTACTTTAAAAATATGTTCTTTATGTTTGAGATATTCAGAGAAAAAAATAGTAGGTACCTACTAAAGTGGTATATTAAATTAAAAAAAAAAATATCTAACTGAATACCCAAATAAAGTACTTAGATTAAAATATAATTTTAGAAAAAAAAACTTTTACAATCATATTTTTAGGTCTCCAAAGTATTATGATTAGAACCGATTAAGCTATTTTTGAGATAATGTTCAAAAAAAAAAAAAAAAAAAAAAATAGTTATTACCCATATAAAGTAATATTTGTTAATCAATATTTACACTGAAACTTAAAATCAGCCCTTGAAAATTGAAACTATAAATTTTTATCACGAAAACGGACTTTCTACGACCTATCCACATACAATCACAAAATTATTATACATGAAAATAATTTTTCTTCATGTTTCAAAAATTTTTGTTAAATTTTCAAGTGAATCAAATAAATGGTACAAACGCCCTGTCCCGAATAAAATCAACTTCTCTTTGAATTTATTATATAAAAAGGAATGTTTGTACTTCATAATTATGACTAAGCAGCTCATTCCGCATCATATAATAAACAATTCAATCATAACATCAATCAAGAAACGTTTTAATTAATAAATCAATATTCCCCCGATATAAGTTGTCGATTCATATAATAATATCCTTTATCTGATAACTTAATGATTTCATTTCAGAATTAACATATATGTATATACCTATATATATAATATATATATCAACTTAAATAATAGACAAAATCTTCTAAATGATCTGATTACGTTAATAAATTAGTCATCCTATTTGGTAAACATTTTCATAGAAACAATTTAATCATTATACTTGAGCCTAAGCAAGTGGTAAATACGTATTATAGTGAAAAAGAACGTGTGAGATTAAATTAATATTTAAATCTTCAATACACTAGCGATACAATTTGCGACATATAAGGTATTGCGAGAGTAAATGTCAGTCAGCATTTGGGTAAAAGCTTAGACCATGAAATATATAGACACGCCCTCTGCTACTCTCCACACAAGTGAAGTGAGGTCAACATCGCCTACAGATGACGTCACGTTCTCGCATAAATATTTTGGTAATATTAATATAATATTAATTTGCGATTATTGGAATCCAAAATAAATAATCTAAACTACGATAAATTTATCTCAATGTATAATAATTCCTATAGTGGCCATGCTATTTCTGGGTGTTCCTACCTACAGATGACGTCACATTTTCTAGTTGATGTTGGCCTCACCAAATCGACACCAGGGCGTGTCTATATATTTCATTGTCTAAGGGTAAAAGCATATATCTGTTTTTTGTTCAATAAATAGAAGAAATGAAAAAATTCGAAAATCAATATAATAGTTTTGGAATTCTATATCTCTATGTTCACCGACCTCCAGGTCTTTTTTCATAAGAAAAATATTCTATAATAATAATAAGGAAATTTAAGGACTTTGTTTTCATAATTTTTAATTTAAGTATTTTTTTGTTTGAAATTGAACTGACACAAAAAACCTCTAAAAATAGCCTCTTAGACCCTTCTCACACATAACTTTAAATCGAAATATATTTTTTATTTAATGAGAACGTAATTTTACATACAAATAGAGAGATCAGGAATACCTCATATTAAAAAAAATTATTATTGACCCCACATAAAATTCGCCTTTTCTCAAAACAACCAGTGAATTCAAATTTTTATACGATATTTGATTTGCGATAAATATAGTAACTTCTAATTTTCAACTAGTTTATAAATTTTTATAAATAATATAATATAACTATTACGACGTTGCGATCGTTTAATCTGAAATCGTTCTTAAGCAGTAAAACCCCGTTTTTAGTAAGAACGGGTTCTTACTAGTTAAAACGCGTTTCACTGAATAATTTTGTGGCAACTAGAATTTACTGAGGTTGGTTGAGTTTGAATCAAAGGTCTAGAATCTTCATTTCTGAACTTCCGCCTCATTGTGGGTGTTTATTTTCAAAAAATTAGAAGCAAAGTTGTAGAGGATGCAATTTTTGACATTTTCGTTTAAAAATTTTTGAAAATAAACACTCAAAATGAGGCGGAAGGTCAAAAATGAAGATTCTAGATCTTGGAAACAACAAACATTAGTAAATTCTAGTTGCCACAAAGGTATTCAGTAAAACGTGTTTTATCTAGAAAGAACCCGTTCTTACTAAAAAAAGGTTTTTATTGCAACATATATAGGTACATCCAATTTCTTTTTACATGGTGGTAATGTTCTTCAGAAATTCGCTAAGGAAAAAAAAACGTGTAAAAAAGCTCAGAATTTGAAATATTAAGATCAAAGATGGAGAGAGGAAGTGTCCCTGCTGGTTAATACCAAACAAGACTGTAATTTGTACTAGTAATATACATAATTATAAGCCGATTACTTTGAAATCGTGTTAGATAAAATATATTTTTCAAAAAAAGAAGACTTTTTTAAACCGTGTAACTTCAAATTCGTGTAAAAAAAAGGGTATAAAAAACGAGTTGAGTGTAATTCACACTAATAAGTACGATCGCAGATTAAGAGATCATGACCAAGCTTTTACCCTTTTTAGTGTTCGAATTACAATGCTCTTGAAGACAGTAATAGGATCCCGTTTTAATTTTGAACAGAACCCTGAAAAGTAACCCCTATCTTTGTTCTAAAATAATTATTATCTGTTCTAATTTAATAGATAATATTGTGGTGTGGATCTAAATCAGACTAAATATGGATAATCCTGATGAAACAATTTGATTTAATTAATTAATTAATTAACTCTTGAGAAGAGTCGGTTGCTATACCTGACTTTTTGACCCCATCAATTGAACATCTAATCGGATGATGTATTTTCACGTCTAATTATTATTATATCTAATATTAAATACCAGGATTAAATATTTGCCTAGTTGAAGTGGCAATTTCATCTGGGTTCTGGCTGGTTGGCTGGCCCTTCTCCCCCACTTGAGTGATTACGATAGAGAATCTCTTTTAGAGGGTGAATAGGGCGGCAGGGCATTCCAGGTTTCGTTACAGGTTACCGTCCCCCTCCTCCTACTCCTCTTCTTTCTCTTTTTTGGGGGGGATTTAATTCTTCCATGATGCTGGAAGCGTTTTCCCAGGAGAGAATGGGCCAGAGCCTCCTCAAGGGGTTCTTTTTCAATTCTAACGGGTCGCTTTTTATTAAATTCGACAATCAACATATGTTTTTGATGATTTACAAAATATACATATAGACGTATAATATAGTGCCGTATCTAGCCTATGAAGGGCTTAGTGATTATAAATTTGCCCTCCCCCTATTTTTAAAAATATATATTAATAAATAATTAAAAAATAATAAAACAATGAATATTTCCGTAAATAATTAATTTCATTAATTGATAATATTTAGTATTCTGTAAATTAACTTTTTTTTATTTTTACCATTTTTACTTAGTCTAAAATTGTACATTAAAAAGGCTGCTAGATGGTCCTACAAATACACTATTTAAATAAATAATTAAGTTTACGAAAAAATTAATTATTATTTTAATGATAAAAGAAAATTCAATTTTTTTTTAATTCATTTTATTAATTAATTGTTTGTATGTTTTATTTTAAAACTCACTAATAATTCATTACACATATTTTTATATAGTAAAATTATGAAATTTATTTAATTAAGATAAGAGGACGGATGGAGAATATGGAATTCGAATAATTATCGGAAAAGAGATTTTTTTCTTTAATTAGTTTTTTCCTCTTATTAAAAACAAGGACTAAAAGATAATCAAGGACAGTCGATGGTGGAGAAGTAATCTCCGGAGTCGAACCTCAAAACCAATGTATGCATAAATTCATGTAAAATAATTGGTTTAATTGGTTTATTTAATTAAGATGAATGAATTGGGAGAAATATGGAATTGGAATAATTATCGGAAAAGAGATTTTTTATTTAATTAGTTTTTTCCTCTTATTAAAAACAAGGACTAAAAAGTTGATCAAGGACAGTCGATGGTGGAGAAGTAATCTCCGAAGTCGAAGCTAAAATACAATGTATACATTAATTAATGTAAAATAATTGGTTTAATAAAATTTATTTAATTAAGGGTGTTCTCTATTAAAGACGGACTTTCTCAGGATAATTAATTAATGGAAAGGCAGGATTCTTGTCGTTTCCATTATCCTTTTTCTATCAATTCGCCATTTAATTAATTAGATAGTTAATTAAAAAATAAATAATTTTGAATAGTTTTTAAGGAAATATTTATAAAAGCTTTACTTATTACTCTAATTGTTTTGAGTTTCTTGGTTATCCTTATTTACGTTTCAAAGTCGATTACAATGTTCACTGAATCTTCATATTGATTGATCCACCCCACTCATCCCCTCTACTACTTTGTACGTAATCATGACATCATTACTTTATTATATACCATCTTTATTTATTTATTTAATAAAATAAAATATAATAAATTTATAGAATAAAAGTAGAAACATTTTTTTAAGACTCGGTTTATATGTAGGTAAACGTTTGAAAGTTGTTCACAATTTTTTGCAGATGGTCACAGGGGGAGATCACATATCGCAGCAAACTAAGTAAAGAGCAATAGTAATAATAAATTAAATTAAATCAGAGAATAATAATAAAAAATGTATTATAGACAAAATGATCCACTGGAATATGAACCCAGAACCGGTAAGATCGGAGACTCTATAGTCTAGAACAGAGCGTTGGGGAAGTGATCCCGGGTTCTAATCCTTTTGCCTATAATATAATTTTTTCGTTATTTTCTAATTAAATTTAATTTGTAAAATTGTCTTTGGACGTGACCTCGTAGTGCTTGTGCTCCGAAGCCTTATGAAAGAGTAGGTAATTTTCGAACTTTGAGTGATGTGATAAATAGCTAATTGTTTGAATTTAGTAGGTATAATAATAAATTTAAATTTAATGAATTTTTGTCATAAAATTATATTTCAAAATTTTAAAAATATAAATAATTATTTGTATAAAACTGTTAGTGGTTTTAAAATAAATGAATTGATTTAGGTAAAATATGATGAAATGAAATTGAAAAAAAAACACTTGCACGTTTACTCATGAAAACGCTTTAAAATCATTAAAAAATGTTTTTTCAAATTAGAGATCCTTAAATAGTGAGTTTCTAAAATCTCTGAATCTATATAGGGTGTTTGTAATTTCTAGTCATTCACAATTATTCCCTATGATAAATGCTTAATTTTTTTAGTTCTGGAAGAAATTTAATAATTTTTTTATATCATAATATGTGACCAATTTTTAAACCTATATGAATTTTCCTCACACTAGTTAGTAAATTGTAGAAACTTCGAGGCTATTATACAGACTTACTGACTGACGGACATGACGAAACTTGGGTGTCTATAGTAATCTATCAATCGATCTCGAATTCTGGATGTATCTAGTAATGTATTGTATCCTATATAATTTTAATTCCCGAAACGGATTTCAATTAATGTATTTTTTCTATTTTTTTGTTTCAGGTAAGCATCCATGGTCTGATTTAAAGATACCTACGTTTGTGAGTAAATATCGACATCGATTTGATCTTTTCAGTATCATTAAAGGGTGATGTTGGAATTTGGAATTCTTTTGCAAACCTTTACCTTTTATATACCCAGCGGGGTCAATGTTCTTCCCTGAAATCATACATATTATTAGGTATTTTAAAATGTGTGTATTTCCAATGTGGAGAACTAAATAGTTTTTCGACTTTCTAGCTTTAGAACTTCTATTTTATTAAGGGTGAATGGACTAAGTTCTTGGTGAAGCATATTTAAATTAAGTAAAGAATTTTTAAAAAATTAAAAAAATATAAAATTCTAGTTAGGTTTTACAAAAATGAAAGACAAGATTCTTGTTAGCATGATTCAATTTATATTTCGGGGTATGAGCCCATCTTCAGGAGTTCATATTATTATTATTTTTGTGAAACCTACTTAGAATTTTATATTTTTAAATTTTTTTTTAAATTTTTTAAATCTATTATACTTTACTTTATTTAGAAATTCTAGTTCAAAAAGGGAGAAAATATAATTTTTTTCACACAAAGAGAAACAAAGAGGTTGTCCTCTGCTTGAAGCAAATAAACATACACACATATATATCGAGATGATATATCTGTATATATATTATTTATTTGTTTGAGACTATAGTTTCGAAGACTTGGTCTTCATCATCAGTCTTTCTTCAATTAAAAATGTTTTTCATGAATATTGACTCCATGAAAAACATTTATAATTGAAGAAAGACTATGATAAGACCAAATCTTCGAAATTATAGTCTCAAACAAATAAATAATATATGTACAGATATATCATCTCGATATATATGTGTGTATGTTTGTTTGCATCAAGCAGAGGACAGCCTCTTTGTTTCTCTTTGTGAATCAACAACTCTGCTACTCCAACTTTTCAATTATAATTTTTTTATTAAAATCTGATCGAATGATTAAAAAGACCACGGATAGAATGATTTTGTTCCTTTGCAAGGGTGCTAAATACAAGTCCCGACTAGTCTTATTCTAGAAACGACCTTAGTATTTATTTCAGAAATTTTTATAGCTGTGGTTTTATTGTTTTTTTTTTTTTAATATTTCTGGAATTTAGATACTTCCCCTATTCTTATCATTTTCGATTCAAGCTAAAGAATTAGGAATAATTAAATTATTATTATTAGTATTTATTTCAGGAATTTTTATAGCTGTGGTTTTATTATTTTTTTATAATAAAGAGCCTACAGCTTTTGGTATTTCTTTTATTTAAAAATTCCCACTGACGTTTCGGTTATTGGTTATAGCCATTTTCGGAGCAGGAATTTATCAATAGGTAACATAGAGTATTTATAAAAATTTGTAGATACACTCATCAAAGAATCATATATACAAAATATCCTGTGTATTTCGTGTATATAATATGATTCTTTGTTGAGTTGTGTATTTAAATTTTTTTATGAATATTGACAAATTCCCGCTTTGAAGACGGCTATAACCAATTGCCAAAACGTCAGTGGGAGTTTTTAAATGGAAGATATACCAAAAACTCCATGGCTCTTTATTGAACCCTTGTTAAATATTATTTTTATTATTATTGTTATTAAATACTTAAATAAATCGAGTTATTTCACCCACGCCCCTGGAGTTCGTAGTGTAATTTAAAATAATAATTCAAATTTCAATAAATTTTATTTATCATGAACTATTAATGGGTTTTAAAATTAAAAAAACCACACAATCGCTCAAGCCGATTATAATAATAAGTATAAATAGATTTTTGAAACGCTGATTCAATTCGCTCTGTATCGAAATATACCTGTTAGTGTATCTATTTCAAAATCCAACCAATAAACATTAAAAGTTTCTATTCATATATGTATACTTATACAATGTATATACATATTTAAGTATAGATATATGAGGCTAATATACAAAGAAATCAATACATTGTATTTTGACAGGTAGGCATTACAGGTCCTTTGTGTTAGGTAAAGGGTTGACGCCTCACAATTACTCATTTCGGGGAATTCTTACCACTGAACCTTTGTTCAAAAGAAACAAAGACATATAGTTGATGATTAAAATAAAATATTTGCTAAAATCTGTGCATAGAACTGTTATCTTTAGGGCAGGTTCTGTTAGAGGCAATGGCCTCCAAAGGGGGAGGTGTGTAACTGTTCTGTTTGTAGTCGAGAAAGTGGGTCAACAGCCCTAGAGAAATTTGAAAATATTATATATGACACATATGACATTGCAAAAAACTCGGTTATTTTATTTAAGGGGGCGAGGGGACGAATTATGGACCTTATTTTTCTACCTCTCTATATATATAAAAAAAAAAGATTCTATAGATGTTAATTTGATATAATTTTTTTTACTTTATTTTTATTTGAAAATAATATCTAAGGAAATAAAAAAATATAAGATATGAAACAAAAATCAGTTACGGAAGTAATAATTACACAGCGAAATTAAATAAAAAATCAAGTCAAAAAACATTCAATAAAATTTTTAAAAATTTTCATATTGGGAGGGGGCGTGTTTGAATCCCCTAACCCCTGAAGCAGTTTTTTGGAAAAAAAAATATTTTTTGTCGTCCTTTATACATATGTATGTAAAATATTATTCAAAATTCAATCATGTTTAATTGATTCCGATACTCACGATAACTAAAAAACGAAACACTGGGTAGATATTCTAGTATTATGATTCCAAAATGTTTGTTATTTCAATTGTTGATTAAACTTTGGGTTCTGGAGCTTCCAGTGGTTCAAAAATGTAAAAAATATCATTTTTTTGAATGATTTTATTAAAATTTTAAGGCGTTGTAATAATCTGATAATATATAATATACTTAGGCATAAACAAACATATGTGGTGTTTTTCAAATTCACAGTTTATTCAAGTAATTAGTTTATTCATTTTAAATCTTACAAATAATTTATTACAATTTTTTGGTTATAAATTAAAATAATCGAATTTATTAAATGATTGGATGATTGGGGAATTGGAGAGGATTAGCAATCGACTTGATTGGGGAATAATGGAATTGAAATAATTATCGGAAAAGAGGTTTTTTTATCTAATTAGATTTTTCCTCTTATTAAAAACAAGGACTAAAGATGAATAAGGACACTCGATGGTGGAAAAGTTATCTCCGGAATCGAAGCAAAAATACAATGTATACATTAATTAATGTAAAATAATTGGTTTAATAAAATTTATAAAAAAAAAATTTATTAAATGATTGGATGATTGGGGAATTGGAGAGGATTACCAATCGACTTGATTGGGGAATAATGGAATTGAAATAATTATCGGAAAAGAGTTTTGTTTATCTAATTAGATTTTTCCTCTTATTAAAAACAAGGACTAAAGATGAATAAAGACACTCGATGGTGGAGAAGTAATCTCCGGAATCGAAGCAAAAAATACAATGTATACATTAATTAATGTAAAATAATTGGTTTAATAAAATTAAAAAAAAAAAAAAAATTATTAAATGAATTGAAGGGATTGGGACAGGGATTCCGCCGCAATATGGAATTGAAATAATTATCGGAAAAAAGGTTTTTTCTTTAATTAGTTTTTTCCTCTTATTAAAAACAAGGACTAAAGATGATCAATGACACTCGATGGTGAAGTAATCTCCGGAGTAGAAGCTAAAATACAATGTATACATTAATTCATGTAAAATAATTGGCTTAATAAAATTTATAAAAAAAAAAAAAATTATTAAATATGGGATTGAAAGGATTTAGGAGAATTCTAATATGGAATTGGAATAATTATCGGAAAAGAGGTTTTTTTTATTTAATTAGTTTTTTCCTCTTATTAAAAACAAGGACTAAAAAGATGATCAAGGATACTCGAAGGTGGAGAAGTAATCTCCGGAGTCGAAGCTCAAATACAATGTATACATTAATTCATGTAAAATAATTGGTTTAATAAAATTTATAAAAACAAAATTTATTAAATATAATTAGCTAAAAAATAAATATATTCTAAATTATTCTTTCTTCTACGTATATGGATAGATACTAAATGATACAAATTATAAATATAATCAGAATAAACGTTTTTTTTTAAATTCCTCAAACGTCTCTTCAAAGAAATGAATACAATTTTTTACTTTACCACAAGGCATGATCAAGTATTGTAATCGTTCATGAAAAAAGTGATTTTTTGCTTCGTTTTTTCGAAATATCTCAAAAACACCTGAAACTACATATTTTGTTTAAAAAAGTGAAAGAAACTATGGCGTTTTGGTCTACAAAAACCCTAATAAACGAACATCGAAAAAATTTTATTTTTCGAAATATTAAAGATTTTGTCAAAATATCTGTTAGTACGTTAGTATAAACGTTACCAAATTTTTGTGGACGGTCTAGCTCAAAAACTAGTGTGAATATCAAAACGACATTTCACATGTAGTTTTGATGCATTGAGATTAAGAGCTGATTAGATTTTGTGGTTGAAATCGGACCCAAAATTGGGGGAGAAAGTTGATATTTCTAATAAAATAGTCTCTCTCCCCAGTCTGGACAAAATTCAATCAAATTTTGTATACATAATCTGTGGACCCCCAGACCAAAAGTATGCTAACAGTGAAGAAAGAATATAATGCCATTTAAAAAATTATTTCTAATAAACAATTCAACCAGTAAAGAATCAAAAATCTTTAATTTGCAAAGTAGGTTTTTTTTTCATCTTCAATTCTGTTTAACTAGATTTTTTCCTGATCATGTGATCTCAAGTGTATTTGAGAATAATCGGTATTCAAGGGCTGAGGGCAAACAATTCTTATTAAGAAAAATCGTTCTCCTTTGAATAAGATTGAAAATATTTTTATATCAAGAGGCTAAAAAGACAAGGTTTTTATATTTTTATTTTCCCATCAAGCAAAGCGATCGAAAGAGGTGCGGATCGAACTTTGTTTTCACAACAGAAGAGCAGCCAGCCTTTGTCGCTGCTTTGTCTTGGGGTGAGTTTTTTGTGGGTTCATTTTTTTTTTAGGCGCCCCTTTTTCCACCCGCGTTGCCCCCGAGGGTAGCCCTGACCCACTTTCGCCCGAATTTGCACAGGTACCGCTTGCTTCTTTCTCCCAGAATCATCAGCATCAATCTCAAGAGCCCTTCCTCATATCTGCAACCCCTCTATCGACAAAATCGACATCCCTTTCAGGTATAAATTCTCAGGTTACGATCAGGAAAAGAGAGAAGACAGAGAGAGAGAAAATTAAAGCCAAAATATTATATTTAAAAAAATTAAAAAAAAGTCCTGATTTCAAAATACAAGAGGAATTTAATTTTTCTCTAGTACGTAAAAAAAAATTCATACAAATATGAATAAACTAAATAAATAAAATAAATCTCAGGCGCTTATTTTAATTAAATTCCACGTAATCATCTTAATTAGGGGTAGATATTAAAAAAAAATAATACTTACTTTTTAATATGATTTTAAATAAAAAGCTCGTTTTTTTTAATATATTTTTATTTTATATGTTTTTCTCTCTCTCTATTAATTTTATCGCAAAACGCATCTTCGTGAAATTTCAAAAAAATATGTGCTCTATATAAAAAATTGACATCCCCTTCAGGTATAAATTCTTTGGTTATGATCAGGAAAAGAGAGAAAGAAAAAAAATTAGCGAAAATAATACTATATTAAAAAAAGTACCTACACGTCCTAATTTAAAATGCACTAAAAAGGGGAAAATGAATTTTTCTCTAGAATTTAAAAAATTTCCATAAAAAATAATAATAATAATTTTTACAAAAGCTCAGCCGATTATTTTGATTCAATTGCAAGTTCGAATTCCCTACTTTTTTTTTGGTGGGAGAGATTCGAAAATATTTCACTATATCTATATAAATATTAGGGTGATCCATTTTGACTGACTATTTTTCTGTTTTGAGTCTCATATTAAAATTTGCTAGTATTTCATTTTTAAAAAACACTCCCGAAATTTTTGAGAGCAGCTCAAGAATTTTGACAATCTCAAAAATGTAAAAAAAAAAAATATTTTTCATTTTAGAAAATATTATCTTTATGTTTTTTTCTAAGATTCTTCCAAAACCTACCTATCTATGTAAAGAATTTAAACTTTATAAATTAAAGTTTTTTTTTAAAAGTCACATAAAATATATAAATACAATAATTTTTATCAATTATTATTACTTATTTGATTAATTTACCAGACAGTTTCGGTCACCCCCGGTAAACCATCATTAGTAATAAATTTCGTTCAAGATTTGAAATTTTTTACTTTGCATACATAACTCATCCTTAACTTAATAACATAGATATTTAAATAATTTATAGACCATGCTTTATAAATCGTGAACGAAATTTAGGTACTCCAAAGTGACAAATTCCAAATCTTGAACGAAATTACTGAAGTTGGTCTACCAGGGGTGTCCGAAACTGTCTGGTAATTTAATCAAATAAATAATAATAATTGATAAAAATTATTGTATTTATTTATTTATGTGACTAAAAAAAACCCTTTAATTTATAAAATTTAAATTCCAATGAAGTGAACTGAATACAATTTGATCCTTCTAGCTCCAGACCTTCCGTTAAAAAAAAATTATTCAAAATATATCATTTTTTGACATTTTTTTTTGAGATTTTAATGTACACAAAGGTTGTCCTCTGCTTGATGCAAATAAACATACACACACACTATATATATAAAAATTATATATCTGTATTTATATATATATTCTTATCAGCTCAAAGATTAAAGAAAATTTTAAGAATTCCAATTTATATTTATGATTGTCAGAAATTTTTTATATTATTTTTTCTTACAATGACCATCATTTGATTCAGATTTCACTTATATATGTTATATATTTGAAATGAATTATGATTTGACATAATATTTCGCATGAGACGTCTTGGTGCCACATTTTTAGAACTTAAAATTAATATCCAAAAGTCACATATTTCCATTATATTTATTAATATATATATATATATAATTTATTTGTTTTACAGATATATAATTTCGATATATAGTGTGTATGTTTATTTGCATCAAGCAGAGGACAACCTCTTTGTTTCACTTTGTGAATTTGTTACTCTCGGCAAAACAAAAACTTTTCAATTAGATTTTAATATGTTACGTTTCTTTAATAAAAAATAATAAACATTATTTACCAAAATTCCAAACATAGTTTCACATTTTCTTCCAATTTTAAAGTTTATATTATAATTTATTCTATAAATTTCGCGAGTATCATATTGTCATTGCTAATTTGTATATATCTCTGAAATTTGAAGAAATTAGTTTCAGTAGAAATGGGTCCAAATTGGATTACAAAATTCTACCGAGAGAAATAGAGAGAGGAACCAAGTTAAATAAAAAGCAGGTAAAAAAAAATCAAGAAGAGAAATTTCAATTTCCGTATAAAATTGTTAAAGTAACAAAAAAACAACAACAAAAGCGTAGCTGTAAAAAAAGAGTAGGTCTCGAAAGTCAATCTGGAACTTTTTCAAAGATGATCCAATTCTCATAAGTGAGAGAATCTCTCTCTCTCTCTCGCAACTCAAGAAGCAAACAATCCACGTTACCATTTGGAACGTAATATTCTTTTTTATCGAATTATCTTTTCTACTCTTTACTAGTTTTATTTTTACTTGTATTGTAAATATTTCACTTTATTAAATCTAGAAATTGCTGATTTGAAGGAAAATTCATACACATTGAATGAATTTTATAGTAAGAACAGGTATTTCCGGCACTAACTATTTCTTGTTATAATTTTTTTATCAAATATGATATTTTTGTCCATAAATATTGTATTACCTAATAACCCTATATATCAGGGTCTTTTCTTCGGGTAACTTTAATTCGATAGGTTTTTTGTTAATTCAAATAATTATTCACAGGTGGTTGTGTCAATAAAAATTTATCATTACATTTATTTCAATTTTAAAACCCACTAATAGTTCAATACAAATATTATTATATATTAAAATTAGAAAATTTAATTAATTAGAGAATTGATTCGGGGAGATGAGAATATGGAATTGGGATAATTATCGGAAAAGAGGTTTTTTCTTTAATTAGTTTTTTCCTCTTATTAAAAACAAGGACTAAAAAGATGATCAAGGACATTCGATGGTGGAGAAGTAATCTCCGGAGTCGAAGCTCAAAACAATATATGGATAAATTCATGTAAAATAAATGATTTAATT
Source organism: Forficula auricularia (assembly GCA_024734495.1). Lineage (NCBI taxonomy): Eukaryota > Metazoa > Arthropoda > Insecta > Dermaptera > Forficulidae > Forficula > Forficula auricularia. The sequence goes on along the minus strand of JALMQS010000542.1, from coordinate 680,051 downwards.
AATTAGAGGGAATATGGAATTGGAATAATTATTGGAAAAGAGGTTTTTTTTATTAAATTAGTTTTTTAAAAATAAGGACTAAAAAGATGATCAAGGACAGTCGATGGTGGAGAAGTAATCTCCGGAGTCGAAGCTCAAATACAATGTATACATTGATTCATGTAAAATAATTGGTTTAATTAATTAGAGGGGTTTCTATTATTTTCCACGAAATAATTAATTAGAATTTTATTCTCTTAAAAAATCCGACAATTCGGATCGTCGACTCCTTCGGGATTTAAAAAGGTCAACGAAAGAACATCCGTGTATATTAATATTATTTTTAAATTTTAAATTTCAAAACATTGTGCCCAGTGATATATGTTATGTCTTGATGATGCCCACATATATCGGATGTAAAACATTGGCAAAAAATAAATTAAATTTTATTTCAATCAAATACTACGTAACTACCTACTAGTATATTTATGAAAAAAAATGTTATTTATTTAATACATTTTTTGGACTAATTCAGCCCATCTTCAGTTTTTGAAATCCTTTTTTACCTTTACGTAAAAACTGAATTTAGCCCGAAAAATTTTTACTTTCCCATTTATATTTTTAAATAAAATGAATTTTTCTTTTTCGAAAATTATAACCAAGTTTTTTTTTAATATTTGGAGTGAAATGAAAAGTTAAAACATTTTTACATAAAAATTTTAAAAATCAGCCCAAATCCTCCATTTTTAGGTGATTTTTCTAACAGCCCAATTTCAATCAAATACTTAAATTAAAATTCTGAAAAATTCCTAAATTTATTCATTCTCTCCTCTTATATGACAAATAAAAACAAATTTTCTAATTCAAGTATTTTATAAGATACCCAAATGGTTGTCTTTTTTTTTATATTTTGCATTTTTTAACCGTAAAGTGCAAAGTTATAGAATATATCTAAATTCATCAAGTTTTCATTATAGAAATAGAAATATTTTGCTAATTAAACTGAAGATGAAGTTAAATCTCTCCGGTTTAAATAAATAAGATTGAAATAGTTTTTGGATACTGAGTGATAAAAAAAAAAAATAATAAAAAAAATGTATATTGTCGCCTTAGAGTGTAAACCTGCTAACTCACAACAAGGAAATTTTACAGGCCAGAGAAATAAACAACCAAAATTTAATATTGTTGTTATGGGGAAGAAACTATTTTTCCACATTTTTTTTCTAAACTTACCATGGTAATTTTAAGTAGCAGTTTTACTTGGACGATGCTGCATCTCTTTTTCTTTCGAACGATATTAATATGTCATATATGATAAAAAATGGATTTGACAGAGGTTTACACTCTAAGGGCCGGTTGTATGTCGCAAAGTAAATCCTTTTTACCACTAACCAAGGGTAGATGGTAAATGGAGGGGCTGGGATGGCCAATCAGTTGACAGGAAGTTCCTTTCAGTTATTAAAAAATTCTTTTATCAAGTCTTATTAATATGGTATTTTTAATTTTTGAGACGTTAGAGCTCTTATGACGTCAACATCATTAAGTTTGAACAGGATTAGGATTTTCCCGAAAAATTCCAAAAATCGACTTTAAAACTCAATTCGCCCACAGGATTAAAAGACATTCATTTTCCGAGATATAAAATATAAAATACTTAAATGAAAAATTTTCATCTACCCTTGGTTAGTGGTAAAAATCATTTATTTTGCGACATACAACCGGCCCTAAGGCGAAGATATATGTATTTAATTATATTAAATTTTTTTCTGATAATCTTGATTATAATGATGACCACATCCTATTTAAATTGATTACAGACCCTGAAGAAGGAGAGAATAAGCCTCCGAAACGTTGGTTTTTTAATAAAAATATAGTTTATCTCTCTTTTTTGAATTTTGGACTATCACATCAATATTCACTCAATTCAATTAAAAAAATAAAAAATTTATTTAGAAGACACACATTTTTAACCGACTTCAAAAAAGGAGGAGGTTCTCTATTCGACTGATTTTTATTTTTTTATTTTTTTGTGTCTATGTTACTTCATATCTCCGCCAATTCTGAACCGATTTTGAATTTTTTTTTGCATTGGGTTCAGTCTAGCTTCCGATTGGTCCCATTTTCATTAGTATTAGACCTTTTTTTTAGGTTTATTCAGGCCTAACTTCTTTGTTTATGAACCGATTTCGATGATTCTTTGTTTATTGGAAAGGGGTATCTTACGGATTGTGTCATATTAATTTGGTCAAGTTCTGATGACATGATCACTATTAATAACATCACTAAAAAGAGAAAAATAAAAATAATTTTTAAGAAAAAAATATAACCGACTTCAAAAAATTAAATGCAACAAATAAAATACACTAAAAGGTATAAAATAATTATTATCTTATTTAGTTACAACTAAACGACGAAATATTAACATGAAATTATTTTTGGAAGTCGGTGCCAAACATATAGCTTTTATGAATCGCACTCGACGGATCTTTGTTTGGCACCAACTTCCAAAAGTAATTTCAGGTTAATATTTCGTCGTTTAGTTGTAACTAAATAAGATAATAATTATTTTATACCTTTTAGTGTATTTTATTTGTTGCATTTAATTTTTTTGAAGTCTGTTATATTTTTTTCTTAAAAATTATTTTTTAATCTATTTATTCTTTATATTATGAATAAGAAATAATTAATATAGATTTATGTCACTCTATTATCTAATGGTATTTAGAAGCGAGAGAGAATCTTGGAATAAATCCGACCAGGATAAGGAAAGCGATATGGATGAGAAATAAAATAAAAAAATGGAATTCTTTTATGTCGAGCAAGAGCAATCGAGCGTTGTTCTTCTGCTTTCCGTCTGCTGAGAGGCAGACTCTCACACTCAGTTAGTAGGTCAAGTGTCGGTGTTGGATTGTGCAGAGCAGCAGGTAGGAAGAGGAACTCCTTGCTGGATAGATTAAGCCCTCGGAGCAGCCGCCGGGCCCACCCCCTTCCTTGATCACCCAATTTCTCTCTTCAGGCGGATGTATTGAAGGGGCGCGTCCGACACACGCCTAGGGAAGCCAAAGAAAAAACTCTCGGGGTTGTCTTTAGGGTACCGTTAGCTGCAGCCCCCCGGGAAGACTTTGATTTCATCCCCCGGGGGATGCGCAGGCCCCACCGCCCCGCCCACCCCTCTAACCCGCCCGCGTGTCTTCATCTTTAGAGAACCGATGACCCAATTTTTGTTTCGATTGAGCAACCGGAAAAATACATTCAAATCTCATCGCTAATTCGATTACATCTCTCTCCGCTGACCTATATATATCACGCTATTAATAACAGACTATTTTTTATTTTTATTATAATATCCAATTCCGTTTAAAAATTGAATTGTGGTTTTCTCCAAAAAACAACCTATTATGAATTCTAGAAACCCTAAATTATATAGCTATTATTAAAAAAAAATATTTTGGATATTGAATTTGCACGAAATATTCATATTTTATCCGCATTATATAAAAGCAATTATTTTATTTATATTTAAATAGAATCGGTTTTTCAATGAAAATCACGGATTAGGGTTTTTTTATGGTTGAAAATTCAATCTGTCAAGGTCTTATCTTCGGGTAACTTTAATTTGATAGGTTTTTCCTTAATCAAACTAATTATTCACAGGTGGTTGTGTGATTACAAATATAGGTATAATTAAATTTTTTCAATTTAGTTTAATTAAATAAGTGGTTATTTAACTTTAAAACCCACTAATAGTTCATTACAAATTTTATTATATATTTAAATTAAGAAATTTAATAAATTAGTGGGAGACATGGAATTGGAATAATTGTCGGAAAAGAGGTTTTTTTATTTAATTAGTTTTTTCCTCTTATTAAAAACAAGGACTAAAAAGATGATAAAGGACAGTCGATAGTGGAGAAGTAATCTCCGGAGTCGAAGCTCAAATACAATGTATTCATGTAAAATAAAAGGTTTAATAAATTAGTAGTATTTTATACAGAAAACAGAGTGTTAGATTCAAATCTCACAGCTTACAAAATATACCCATTATATATTGGCAAAAAACACCCCTATTAAAAAAAAAAAAAATATTTAAAAACTTTAAAGTAAAATTTTTCCTCAGAGGTCGTCCATAAATTACGTCACACAGTAAGGTGGAGGGGCATCTCAGATTTATGACAAAATGTGACAAGTGGGCCTGGGGAACTTAAAATTGTGATGTCACAAAAGTCAAATTAAAATTTTTTAAAAATTTTCAAATATAAATAATAAATATAAAAGTGATTGAGTGACGTCACAATACAGGGGGGCTCAATGAAAATGTGACAGATTGTGGCACAGTGGAAGGGGGTCTAAAAATCTTGAAATTCGTATGACGTAATTTATGCACAGCCCCTTATTGGCCAAAAAAAATTACTTAGAAAGAAAAAGCGTGGGATGTGAAATTTGTCAGTTTCTGAAAAAAATAAATATTTGAATTCATTTTTGAAATAAAAACTTTTTTTTTCCAATTAGGCGACCTATATAAAGATTTTTAAAATTGTAAAATAAAATCAGCTAATTCGAAACTGAATGAATTAATGTGTTAAAATAGATTTACACGATATGATAGAAAAGTATACATTATGAACTATTTAAATCGGGTCCAGTTAAAAGAATTTAGGTAACGAGATTATAACAGTGACGTCACATCTGGCATGCAATTTTTGTTCCCTTTGAAATATGTATATTTTCAATAATGGAATTTATAATTATAAAAAAAAGTTAGTGAAATTTGTTTTTAATGATTAATTTACATTACGAATAAAAAAATATCCGTAATAACCTCAATTTTCAATCAATTCTTTGATCTATTCTCTCGATTCTTTGAAATAATTGACATTCTATATTTTCCCTATGGTTTTCACTGATTAAACGCTAATTGCATGAATCATTGATCAAATAACTAGCTCATTACACCAACAAATATTTGCAATATTTCCATTAAGAATCTAATGAAAAAATACTTTTTCTCTTGAATAACTAACCTTTTCACTTTGAGTATTTAATTAATAGTTTTACTTTCAAATTATATTATACAGAGGATAACTCGACTTATTGCATATATGAGAATCTAAAATTTAAAGAAAATTATGAGAATTTGCCATTTTCTATGAACAAGCTGGATGATATATTGTATACCATTGTAATATAGAATCGGTTTCTCGAAAACGGCTCAAACGATTTTTGTGAAAATCACAGATCAGGGGATTTTTGGATCGACAAATCGATCTGTCAAGATTTCATCTTCGGATAACTTTAATTTTATATGAGAATTTATTTCAAATAGATAAGACAGTCAAATTTCCATATCTAATTTTATAGTTTTTTTTTAATTTTAATAATTATTTACAGGTGGGTTTGTCAATAACAACTGACTTGCTTTGTTTGTTTATCTGGGTAGAATATTGTAACCGAATTTCGACCTCTACCTATTTTTTTTGTAATCTTGTGACAATATCTTATATTATTAAATGAGCAATTCTTGTAGATATATATTAATTTATTTATATAGTTTCACTTTTTTCAGAAAACGGCTTTAACAATAAAAACTTGAAATTAAATATTTTTTCTTTCAATTTTTCTTTTATCAATTTTTTTTAATTTTAAAACCTACTAATACTTGGCAGTTACAATTTATATTATATATTAAAATCTGCTCTTTTTTCGCTGAATTTAAAATTTAAAATGTTAATAAAATAAATATCGTTTAACTTCTGATCAACTCTCTCGGTCCACCAGATACTTCTTTATTTACTTATTTATCCAATTGTTAAAAATAAACAAACATTCGGTAATATGTAATTGCTTTCAGAGATTAGGAGATTTTTGGATCAACAAATCGGTCTGACAAGGTTTCATTATCGGGTAACTTTAATTTGATATTTTTACTTTATTTTTTATAAAACTCGACTTATTGGACATGAGAATCTAAAATCTAAAGAAAATAATGAGAAATTTTCATTTACTATAACAACTAAATGCGACGCCCAATAATTATATATACCTATGTATATTATAGATAGAATATTTTAATTATATTTTAGAATAGAAAGCCATTGGCGGATTACTTTTAGGCTCTTGGTTTTAATTCTCAATGGGATGAACCTTTCTGACATACGATATAATAAAAAAATCCATAAGAACTCTGATTTATTAATCGAAAAACTCTCTAAAATTATTTTGGTTTGCCGAGAGTAGCATATTTGCTGATTTATAAAAAAAATGAGGTCCTCCTCTGCTTGATGCAAATATATATACTGGTATACATATTATATATAATTTATTTGCTATAGACTTTTACGATTGTTTGACTTTCATCATCAGTAGTTTTAATTAGAAATATTTTATCTTTTATTTCTTATGTGGGTTCAAATACCCGAAATTTTTTCCTCGAAAATTTCTGACTGATTTTATTAAAAAGAGAAACTTAATCCATTATTTTACAGAACTCTTCTGCAGAATGAAAAAATTAATGATTTCTATTAATTTTCTTCAGATATCTTAACTCTGCTACTATAATAAATTTTGAACTTTTTTCCTCGAAAATCCCGAGTGATTTTATTAAAAGGAGAAACTTAATCCAATATTTTATTAATTTTTCCTAATTAGGTATTATATTTACCTGTAAATAATAGTTTGTTGTCTTGATATGAGAATATATTGTTAAAAGTTAACACTTTTTGGTATAATTTCTTAATAACAGTGTTTGTTCTCTCTTTTCTAGACAAATTAGAAAACCAATTTTGAGCAAATATACCAATAAATTATCTCCAAGTGACTGATTCAGGCCAAAGGGCTAAACAAAAGGGTTATTGAAAAACAAGATGACTCTCTAGCAAACGGGACTCGGTGTAACATCTAGCCCAAGAAAGTCGAGGCGAGAACAAAAACACTTGTTAGGAAATTCCGTGAGGTTTCTTCAGAGATTTTTCAAGGCCATATATGAACTTTTCAACCCTTTCTTTTGGGTGGCTATTAAGAGATTTTATTTCGCTTCCCTCTAGCAGACAAAGGTCCTCGACGAAAGGGTTACCTTGTGATTTACAGTGGGAGAATGAAACCGAACATCCATAAGAGAACTCATTCGGGAGAGACGAGAAAGTGCAGTATCAAAGAAGAGGGTGTTCTGAACAGTGTTGCCAACTATTATATTTATATATTCGCTAGATTGATCTTCTTAATAAGCTAGAAATTCGCTAGATAGTGAAATTTGACCATAATTTGGTACAGGGTGATCCAACTTAAAAAAAATGTAAGGAAATGTCCGAATTTTTTTTTTAATTAATCAAATATTTTATTTACTTAATTAATTATTTACAATAACATAATTTAAATGGCCGTCTCTGGACCTCCTGCAGCATCTGATCCTTTTGATGTAACTTTTCGATGACTTTTTCTAAAATTCCGGCTATAACTTGGCGGATATTGGTTTTTAGGTACTCCAATGTTTCGGGTGCACCGATAAACAGCGGTTTTGAACAGTGCCAATTATTATGTATTTATAAATTCGCTAGATTGATCTTCTTAATAAGCTAGAAATTCGCTAGATAGTGAAATTTGACCATAATTTGGTACAGGGTGATCCAACTTAAAAAAAAAAATGAAAGGAAAATTCGTATTTCTTTTTTTAATTACTTAATCAAATATTTTATTTACTTAATTAATTATTTACAATAACATAATTTAAATGGCCGTCTCTGAACCTCCTGAAGCAGCTGAACTTTTTGATGTAACTTTTTGATGACTTTTTCTAAAATTCCGGCTATAACTTGGCGGATATTGGTTTTTAGGTGCTCCAATGTTTAGGGTGCACTGATGAACAGCCGTTCTGAACAGTGTTGCCAACTATTATATTTATATATTCGCTAGATTGATCTTCTTAATAAGCTAGAAATTCGCTAGATAGTGAAATTTGACCATAATTTGGAACAGAGTGATCCAACTTAAAAAAAATGTAAGGAAATATTCGTATTTTTTTTTTAATTAATCAAATATTTTATTTACTTAATTAATTATTTACAATAACATAATTTAAATGGCCGTCTCTGGACCTTATGCAGCATCTGATCCTTTTGATGTAACTTTTCGATGACTTTTTCTAAAATTTCGGCTATAACTTGGCGGATGTTGGTTTTTAGGTGCTCCAATGTTTCGGGTGTACCGATAAACAGCGGTTTTGAACAGTGCCAATTATTATGTATTTATAAATTCGCTAGATTGATCTTATTAATAAGCTAGAAATTTGCAGGATAGTGAAATTTATTCATAATCAGAGGGTGATCCAACTCCAGCTTCCGAACTAAAAAAAAAAAAATATTAAGAAAATTAATATCAGAATTTAGAATATTAATTTGAAGTTTAGTTAATAATTTAATTTTGTTTTGTTAGATAATTTTGAGTTTGTTTCCCTCCTTTCAGAAATCATACCTTGTATATTATAGTATTTATATATTTTTCTATTTTAAAAGTACTGATTCTGAACTTTGTATATATCTTTAAAGTCTGTTTTAGCCAATTGTTTATAAGGGCCTAGTTTCAAGATAACAATTTTTTGTAAACAACACGTAAGTTAATTTGTTCAATAAAGGTTTATATTATAATAATTTAATTAATAGTATTTAGGCTTGATTTTTTTACTCTCAATTTACAATATAATGAACAAAAATAGAGAACAATACTAAAAAAAATCGATATAAAAATATATATTATTGCCAAAATGCCATCTTTGGCTATTGATTTTTTTGATTGAGGGTTGAAAAAAATGGCATTTTGACAATAAATATAATTTAATATCGATTTTTTTTTTAGTATGTCCTCTATTTTTGTTCGATTATATTAGTAAATTGATAGTAAAAAAATCAAGCCTATATGTTAATATTTATAAGTCACTGAAAACGTCAAAAACGTATGAGTAAAGCATTTTCAAAATTCTTAAGCGACTTTTAAAAATTCTTATTTTGAGCTGAAATTTTCAGCCGATTATTTTTATCACATATAGAAACATACATTTTTTTTTTTGATATTTTTGATATTTTCAACCTCTAAAAACATTTTCATCTAACTAAAATTTGGAGAGGGATTTTAAAACATGGAGTACTAAAAAAATTTCACGGGAGACTCAAAAAATAAAAATTTGGTCACCCTAATCTAGACTATGGTGATGAATTGATGATATAAGGCTAATTACTGAATATTGATGAGTGCTATGTGAAATAGCAGATGAAATATTTATAATTAAAAAGACTGATGGTGTGATGATTAAGGTCAAACCTTCGAAACAATATAGTCTTAAACAAATAAATTATATTTATTTGACGATCTCATTGATTTCCCTTTATGAATCAATAATACTGCTATTCTCATCAAATTCAAATATCTTGTTATACGTGCATTAAAATTAAATTAATAAAATAAATTATTGTTTTTTGTTTATATGTATATATTGTTTATAACCAATTGTTAAATATAAACAAATATAAAAACGTTGCTTTTAATAATTTTGAAGACAACTTTTGGTGGCCGAAAAACCTAGAAATTTTCGGACTTTTTCCAGTTTTTCGCTTATAACTCGAAAACAGTTCATATTTTGTAAATAACCGATCTATATAGTAAATTAAAGAGGAGAAAATTTCGCGTCGATTAAACAAAATATGCAATATTGGTCCACTAGTTCGATTTTTAATGAGGATTGAGAAAACAGCCCCTCGGATCACACTTTTGAATACCTATCCCAAAAACTCGCACTTTTTTCGATTTTTTCCCATTTTGACGATGAAGGAGCACCTTTACGACAAAGACCACTCTATACATTTTTAAATTAGATTAAATTTGATACAATTTATACAAAATTTCATCTTAATTCGATAATGGTAACCCGTGCGGCAATGAGGTTGAAGTTATGAAAAACTGCGATTTTTGCAAAAAAAAATTAATACGTTCATTAAAATTAAATTAATATAATAAATTATTGTTTTTACTTTATCCAATGCGAAGCATGGGTAAAGTATTGTAATCGGTCTGGCGGCAAGCGCGACTTCAAAGGGACCTCAGGTAAAGACTACGGAACCCATGGACTCAATTAAGGTCACAAATTGTAGTATTCAATTAGATTGAATTTTAGCACGTGACGATTTTGACAAAAATTACCTGGGGTCGCGTCGAGAGGCCAAAAAGTGCCATTTTTTTGGAAGTGCGTGCGGATGGATGGATGTATGTTATCGTTTTTTTCGTCCACGATTTTTTCCACACCGTTGCACCAATTGAAATGAAAATGAAAACCTAACATTATTTTAACAAAATGAAGCGCTGATTAGTTTTTGGTACATATCGGCCCACAAACATTAGTACTTTATTTCGGTACTTTTTTTAGTTTTTTCTAAATATCTTGAAAATGACTTAACCAATTTTGATGAAATTTAATATTGTAATTGAGTACCTTGAGGACCACAAAAATGGTCATATAAATTTTTTTGTAAAATTATATTTTAAAGTACTTTACCCTAGACTACGATAGTTCATTGGATAAAGTTTAGCAACGATCCGTTGCAGTTTATTTGTTTATATTTATATATGGTTTATAACCAATTGTTAAATATAAACAAATATAAAATGATTGCTTTTAATAATTTTGAGGTTAATTTAAAAAGTAAGTAATACTTTTCAATTAAATTGGCAACACTGGTTCTGAAGACCCGCGAGGGGCAGGAGACCACGCATGACGAATCTGCGGAAAAGAAAACTCGGATGCATTTCATTTTCAAACAACAACTTTTGTTGTTCTCGATTGCATTTCTTCCTCCGAAGAGATGTTGTCATTGCATTCATTGGTGGGGCAAGGGCGGGAGCTGATGGCCTCGTTTTTTAAACGATCCTCTGTAGCAAACCTACCATTAGATTTTTTGACACCCCCCCCGACCCCCCTCGGAGAGGAGAGCTTATTTTTAAACCATTTCACAATCCTTCTTAATAGCTAAACTAAGTAAAAATCTCGAAGGCAGTAGACTGTACGATTCTTGGAATTCGTTTGGCGACAAAAATATCATAAAAATAAAATTTATATTCCCATAGCAACAGCCAGCCAGCGAGAAAGCGATTCGTCCCGGATTTTTGGTTCAGAGATCACGCTCCACACGTTTGATCTTGACGACAGATATACTGCTGTGTAAAAGGGTTAACAAATTCTCGAAATATAAAAATATGGTTCCAAGATTTTCTTGGAATATAGGAAACATATAATAAAGAAATATATATCTTGTTAATGAGTTGATTAAAATTTTATTAATATCAATATTTTAATAATTATTATAATAAATTATTGTTTATAATCAATTGTTAAAGATACACAAATATATAAAAACATTGCTTTTAATAAATTTGAGGTTAATTTAAAAAGTAAAACTATGGCCTTTTCGATAAGCTTTAAAACTTTACTATACTATTCTACTCAGTAGCAAAATTGGAATAATTTAAGGTTAAAAACGAATAATGTCTCTCAAGACGAATAATAATATATCATTTAAAAAAATATATATGCGGAATACGGCGCATGCTGTAAAACACACCGCTTTATAATAAATAAATATTAGTTTAAGAATTATGTTTTTCATTACCAAAATTGCGTTACCAAAATTTTGTGGACGCATTAGCTGAATATCAAAACGAAATTTCACATGTAGTTTTGGCGCAAAGAGCTGATTAGATTTTGATTGAAATCGAAACCAAAATTAATGATAGGGCGAGGGGGGGTAAAAGTTAAAATTATAATATTTTCAAACTAAAATAAAGTAAAAATAAGAAAAATAAATATACTATAAAATGAACCTATAATAAAAGAGAGAGTTATTATTTTCTTCGGGGGCCAAAATTGGAGGGGGGGGGGGTTCAAAAAAATAAAACTCAATATAAGTTGTAGACCCTTTAATCGATTTGTACGAAATTTTGCATATGCACCCTATATAACCTTATGAAAATGACTCACTATGTGAAATTGATACTGACAAAAAAAAAAGAGAGGGTGGGTTAAAAATATTTTCAACCAAAAATCGAAGAAAGCTGATATATAATAAAATACCCTTATAATTAAAAGGAGATATTATTAATTGTTAATGGGCCCACATCAGTTTATTTATATTTATGTATGAATTTAGTGAAGCTTAATTGAATATTCTCTCTAGAGAGAGTATCTTTTTGATCCAAGTGCAAAACGCAAAAGGCTATTCCTAGAATAATAGAAATTAAGAAATTAATCTCTAATGGTCGGAAACAGTTCTAGACTTGAATTTAATCTAATAATTAATCTAATCAGCTCTTAATCTCAATGCATCAAAACTTCGTATGAAATTTGGTTTCGGTATTCACACTAGTTTTTGAGCTAGCTCGCCACAAAAATTTGGTAACGCACAGACTAACTAACAGACATTTTGACAAAACAATTATTATCTCGAAAAATATAATTTTTTCGATGTTCACTTATTAGGGCTTTTTTGTAGACCGAAATGCCATGGTTTTGCTCAATTTTTTTAAACCAAAATAGTTTCAGCCGTTTTTGAGATATTTCCTGTATGGCAAAGTAAAATGAAAAAAAAAATCGAAGAAAGCTGATATTTTTAAAAGAATAATCTCAAATTAAAAGGAGATATTATTAATTGCTAATGGACCCAAAATTAAGGGGGTGGGGGGTTCTTAGGTAAATAATTATGAATTATTTTAATTCAATATTAAAAGTAGAGATGGAACTTTTCTTTGAGGTGTTGCGGAAATTGATTATTTATTTGTTGGTGAGTAATAAGAAAACAGTCTTAAGTGTAGGACTTAAAACATCAATGTGTGATGGTGTTTATTGGTGAACAAAATATACATATTTTTGTTTCTGGCTGTTGGCCCTTCTTCAGCACCTAAGGAGTACAGAAATTTGTTTAGTGTGTGATCTGTTGTCTTTTTACATTATAATTGTCATGGTAACAATTTTTCAGCAAAATTGCCTTTGGCATGTTTCTAATTACTAGAAAAAAAAGAGAGAACACAAAATGACATTTAATTCTACCTTATCAGCACTCTATGTTACACATTTTTGGCCTTTTCGAAATATTAAATATAAGAAAGGACTCATGTGTGTGGTAAAGTCATGTGGATGGCCACATCAGTTTATTTACATTAAGAAAATAAGATAAATAGCACTATTGCTAAAAGTGGGAGTTTTATATGTTGTGAAAATGTATGGATGAAGAAATTTCGAAAGGATCTGTGTTTGTACACTTGAATCCGATGTATTTAGATAGCGAGAAGGAGGAAGGATGGAGCTTGGTGGTTTGTCAGTAGCCCTTGAATGTCAATAGACAACCCAAAACGGCTCCCAATGGGGCAAATAACTGATCGCTTCAAGTTTTCTTGTTCACTCGGGTAAACGTAAAAACGTGAAAGTATAAAATAAATAAATAAATAAATAAAAATGAGAACTAACCGGCTGTTAGAGTGCACATTCAGTGAGTCATGTCCGCCGCGAATAGTTAACTTTCTGGGCTAAAGGGAAAGGAAGCGAGCGATCAATCCCTTCCATTTCATTCGAAATCCCAAAGTCAGGTTTTCCATCATCGTCGTCGGTAAAAGTCTTCGGAACTTGCTCTTGGATCATCATCCGGTGTGATTCTGGGTCAGGATCCCCGTCCTCAGCCTCCAGAGTTGTTTAACAACACGACGACAACTTGATAAGAGGTTCGAGCGACCGCAATGGGGTCATTCGGCCTCGCTTAAACTGGAGTAGTTGACAACTGATAAGCCAAATTGAGATGATAACAATTCCCAGCAGATGAAGACAATTCAAAACAACAAGAAAACGTCACTGCATTCCGGAAAATGCACTGAAATAGAAAAACCTAATGACCTACATTGGTTAAAATAAAAAAAAAATCTTCACACTACTACTCTGCCACTAAAATAGATAAAAAATTCATGTTCAGAAATTCCTAAAAAAAAAAAATTGTAATACATGTTTTTCTTGTTATTTTATTTCCTTTAAATAGAATTTACAAAATAAAACAGAATTTCACAACAAACTTGTCTCGTCACTTAATCCAATTTACAATATTAACGATAACAAAATAATTTGATTGGATTTACTATATATGGTATTCAAAATAACAATAAAATAATCTTATTAACCAGAAAAAATAATAAAATAAATCGGGCCTGCAAGGATCCTTGCATCAATTTTATCAAAAACTTTGTATTTTTTTGAGCTAGTTGAATTTTTTTCAAACTCATGTTCTAGAATTGTCAGAAAATCATGAAAAAAATATCAGTGGGATAAAAATTGACTATTTAAACAAATAATAAAATCATTAATTTTCGAGTTTGGTTTGACATACATAATTATATGTATTTTTTATTTATTTATGCTTAGATATATTATATTTTTTTCTAATCTAACCTGAAGGAATCCAAATTGTGGACGAAATATAGTAACGTCGTGATTAGAAAATAAAAGTGAAAAAAAATTGTTTGGTCCTTTATACTCTCTGAACACTAAAATTTAATCTAATAAAATGTATCGACCTGAATCATAATATAAATAAATAAATATTATTTTTATACAAAAAACCGTATTAGAAGAGACAATAGATTGATCGCCGAGAAAAAGGAAATTTAATTATTTCTATCGATATATATATACATATATAGTATGAATCAGACATCTTGATCTAAATTAAAAAATAAATAAATAATTAAAATAAAATTTCTTTGAAATCAAAAATTATTCGATTATTCATAATATATAAATACAAATATTTTATAAATAACAATCTCCAAACGTTTATTTATTTATTTTTTGAAATAATATTATAAAAAGGCAAAATATAAAGAAAATTATAAGCGTTACGTATACTTTATTCAGTATTATATATATATATATAATATATCGACAGAAAAAGGGAAAATTTTAATTATTTCTATCAGTATACCAAACATCTCGATCTATTTAAACAAAATAAATAAATTTCTTTTCAATCAAAATTAAAAAATAAATTAGATTCTATATCGACAATATTAATGATTTCTATAAATATATACCGGGCGTATTATTTATAAATAAAATAAATAAATATCTATTATTTCATCATTCGTGTCCATGATTAATAATTAAAGAAATCGTAGGGAGTTGGACTTGACTTTAAATTAAATACAATTTTTTTATTTAAATAGGCCAAACGTTTCGTTAGCTGGTTCGCAACTTCTTCAGTGGCTCATTTATTAAACTTACCAGACAAATAAGTTTAATAAATGAGCCACTGAAGAAGTTGCGAACCAGCAACGAAAACGTTTGGTCTATTTAAGTAGAAAACTTTGTATTTAATTTAAGGTCAGGTCCAACTCCCTAAGATTCCTATAATAAATAAATATCATTTCTTCGGGGATAAAAAAATATATATTAGAATTGAAGAGATAGATCGTCAAAGAAAGGGAAATTTAATTAAATTATACCGATATACCAAACATCTAGATTTATATTAAACAAATAAATAAATAAAATATCTTTAAAATCAAAAAAAATATTAGAATATAGTCAAGGAAAAAGAAATTTTTAATTATTTCTATAGGTATACTGGTTGACTCATTTATGAAATATTTATTAGAATGCCTTTCCATCACTTTTCAATTAAAATAAACTCTAAAATTATTTTTATTTTTTTTTCCCTAAGAATTATAACAAGTATCTTCTACTTTATGTGAGTTTAATGAAATTATAAAAAGAAAAAAATAAGATTCAGTATTTTATTAAAATTTAATAAAAATAATATATTTGAATTTGAAAATAACAATTAATTATAAATTAGCAACACTTTTTAACAATCATTCTACAATAAAAAAAATATATAGATATATATAGGGAGTATTATTTATAAATAAATAAATATCATTTTTTCGGTAATAAAAAAATATATATTAGAATTGAAGATAGATAGATCGTCAAAGAAAGGGAAATTTCATTAAATTATACCGATATACCAAACATCTAGATTTATATTAAACAAATAAATAAATAAAATATCTGTAAAATCAAAAAAAATATTAGAATATAGTCAGGGAAAGGAAAATTTTAATTATTTCTATAGGTATACTGGTTGATTCATTTATGAAGAAAATAAATCGGTGATGAAAAATATATTAGAATTGAAGATAGATGGATAGATAGATCGTCAAGGAAAGGGAAATTTTAATCAAGTTGTATCGATATTCCGGGTATCTGTCTCAGTTGTGTGGGTGGGATGGAGGTAATCATAATAAATAGCTGGCTGGCTGGTTGCAATGAAGAGGATTTGCGAATTGCCGCATGCGGGGGGCCTGGAAGTTCGGGCCGCGTGGACTGGGCCGAACTTCTCCGAGCCCGACCGAGCCGATTCGGCTCCTCTCGGGCCTATTCGGCTTCGGCTGAGCTAAGGATCTGAGTCAGTGGGACAGCCGAGCGCGAGCGTCAAGTTAGTTGGCGAGCAACGCGCTTACATTGCGGGTGACCTGACAGTGTATAGAATACCTACTTTCTGTATTGTGACACCGCGTTAACGACAAGTGGACCGAGAACACAATAACCATAATTGTTACCCTCTATTGTTGGTCTCTCTCAGAATGGCTCCCTCAACTGTGTCTGTGTTCCACCCAAGTGTTGTGCAACGTTAATTTTTTTTTTTTTGGAATTTAAGTGAATTTATTTTGGACCACTCTGAATTTTTGAACGCTCTTGTGTGCGGATTTCATTGCCAATTTGTTTTTTTTTGTTTAAACCAAAAAAATAATCATCCAAATTTTTTTTTTCGCATCATGTTTGATACCGAATCGCCGTTGGACTTGAGCGTGATTAAACGCGAAACGAAACAACACGAACTTAAAAAACTTGATATTAAACATGAATTACAACAACTTGAACTTAAATCGCGCGGTGTTAAGCGTAAATATGAACCAGCATCGCCGCAAAGTCCGACCTTTCGCGGCGGTGAGGACTGTACAGATTCTGACGATTCGGATTCACCTAAGCACCCTAAAAAAAATCTTATGTACAGATATAATCAGTCTTTAGGTGAGTGTTAATTTATTTTTTTATTTAAATAGTTTTGCAACTCTCTCAACCCGTATTAGATTAAATCTCGGATAATCTTCTATGACAGGTTTTATTATTATATATGCAAAACTTTACACATAATTACATACTTTGTCACTTTGTAAGGAACATACATATACATTCTATCAAGGATAATAAAACTCACAAAATATACTTTACCCCTATAATTTTTAGATATTTGGGCAAAAATTTCATTGGAAAGATCCTACAAGCTCTAGTTTTTTGAGTAAAGGACGATTTTTTGCCTATGTTTTAGGCGTATTGATACTGAACAAAAATACTTGAAATCAAAATATGCTATTTCTTTTTAATAATTTAAAAAAATATATATATATATATATATATATATATATATTATTAATCTATCAATTTCAATTTAGATCATGTTTTTAACTCACTGAGAATCCGATTTATAGTAAAAAACGTTTATAGTAAAATGTGTGTTTTCATTGTGGTTTTAGTTTTTTTGAAAGAATTCGATTTATAATAAAATAAAGAAACTAAAACTACTTTGAAAACACAGATTAATATATATTTTTTTATTTTCATATAAATCAAATTCTTAAACCAAAACTACATCTTGATCTGTTTTCATTGTGGTTTTAGTTTTTTTGAAAGAATTCGATTTATAGTAAAATAAAGGAACTAAAATTATCTTGAAAACACAGATTAATATATATTTTTTTATTTATTTAACTATAAATCGAATTCTTATAGTACAACTTCATTTTAGTATGTTTTCAAAGTGATTTTAAGTTTTATTTTTATTTAAAGAATCCGATTTATAAATATTTATATTCCTAATTCAGTAAATTGGCATATGATATATGAAGATTTTTTTCAAATAATAATACAAAATACCTATTTTGATTTCAATATGCATCAATACGCCTAAAAAATAGGCAATAACTTGCCCATTTGACCACCAAATATATCACACAAAATTATATAGGAAAAGTAGTTACTATTTTCAGAATTAGCATGTTAATTATTATATTATACAAAGAATTAGGTCTAATATTTTAGGCAATTTATTACAGCATCCTTTTTTGCGAAAATCGAATTGGCATAGCGGAAAAAAAAGTGAAACCATTAATTAAAACAACATGTTGTTGTTTTCAGATGAGATTAATTTCCCCGGTTACCTGTTGTTGGAGAGTTTTTTGTTTTAAGGGATAATTACCCCCATGCGGTTGTTGTTTTTTTTCTATAAAAAGGGTGTTGATGTTAATAATTAAGGTCTGGTTCAACCGGCCAATAGGCCTCTGCTTTTGCATAATCCGCGGCCTATTTTTGGACCAATTTCCCTTTCAAACGTCATCGTTTTTGCCTACCTAATTTGCTTTTTATTATTTAATTCCCTGGCTGTAAAATTGTCCTGCCTGTTTGCCCCGATGACCTATTTTCTTTAAACAAGGCCAGGCAGCCTTTCGGGGGTGGTTAAATAAAAAGCGTGTGCAGGTACTCTAGGAACTCCTATTCTTTCCACCCCTCCTGATTTATGACTGCCAATAAAAAAAGTTCGTTGCCTTTTTTTTGTTTTTTTTGTTTTATAAAAATCACAGTAGTTTAATAATAATACGCTCAGATCCTTGATTTATAGTTCCTGTCTGATGTCCCGGCAGCGAGCGAGCACAGTACCAAGGCTATATCACTTGAATGTGTGCAGTCCACCCAAATCAGGCCCCCAGTGACGAAAATTTGGCAATGCGGAAATCGAGTCGTCCATGAATTTATTCGCATACAGAGGCTGGTTAAATTTTTTTAAATTTTATTATTCAATTTTGGCTCCCATCACACTTTTTCTATATATATAGAAGCTCGATTTAATGTTGATTTGATAAATAAATAGATTCCACATGAAAATCAAATAAATTATGGACATTCCAAGCGATTCTAATTTATTCAATTGAATAAACTAAAT
This sequence comes from Forficula auricularia, assembly GCA_024734495.1. Classification (NCBI taxonomy): domain Eukaryota; kingdom Metazoa; phylum Arthropoda; class Insecta; order Dermaptera; family Forficulidae; genus Forficula; species Forficula auricularia. Next base: position 661,002 of record JALMQS010000542.1, on the reverse strand, counting down.
AATTATATATACAAAATTTACTTTCATGATAAGTTAGTTAACATAATATGTTATATAGAAGAAATCACACTCTCTTTAATTTAATAATGATATCGCTGCTGCCAAACATCAACCCTGTGAGGCTAATTTTAGTTTAATATCAATTTTTTTAGTAAAACATTGGCGGGATATAAGCACCTTAAAATATTATTTCTTATTAATATATTACGCTAATTATTTTGCGAATCAACTCACCCTTAAATTATTATCTATTTCAAAATGATTATTTCTTATAGATAAAAAAATTTAAATCATCCAAGAATGATCTATATAAATCTAAATTATTCATCGATACTGTGATTTAATACTTAATCATTCTTTAAATCTCTAAACTCCGGCTCTATATGAATACCCTCGACTCCAAACTAAAACTTAATTAATTTCATCTCAAAAAAAAAAAGTAAAAAACGATAATCTCGATCTCTCATATATTATTGTAAAATGATTTTAACTGTAGAAGATTTAAACACCTCCGGCTCCTTAAATATTTTCGACTCCGGCTCAAAATCTATGTCTTTTGTTCTTTCATTTTCTCTTGAAAATTTTCATCGTCAAAAAAATGTTCAAATTATTTCTCTACATTAGTGTAATATTATAGGTATATGATCTTAACTGAAGAATATATATTCGAAACACCGAAAAATAATATTATTTCCATTATCGCTCTTTCATCTTATCTAGATTATTCTCGCTATCATAATCCAATCCAGGTTATTTTTTTAGATCCTCTAATAAAAATTGTGTTAATTTTATTTATAAATGAACTTTACTGAAGAAGATTCATTCGAAACACCGAAAAATAAATTTTTTCCATTATCGTTTTTTCAACTTACCTAGCTCATTCTCACTCAAAATTATTATTATTATTTAAATCGTATAATCTTTACTGAAGAAGAATCATTGGAAACACCGAAATTTTTTCACTATTAATTTCTTTCTCTATATATTTTTTTAACTTTTTTACTTATTCATTAATTCGAATTAAATAATCAGTAAATAATTCATTGACTGTAGGAGTAGTATCTCGTGTCACAACTACGTCAGAGACATTATAATAAATATTTTATTTATCTAGTATTTTTTTCTTTTCGATTTTCTAAATATACACATATTATTAATATTAATAATAATATTTTATATATTATTAATAGATAAAGGTTGAAAAACAGCATATATTGAGGATTCATCATTAGTAAAATATAAAAATATATTTTACTATAATATACACCTAAAATATGATTATTTCCTGCAAAATCACGATTAAATAATATTAATATAGAATTTTTTCGACATAATTCATTTATTTATTTGTTATTTATTTATATTTTTACTTTATCCAATGCGAAGCATGGGTAAAGTATTGTAATCGGTTTCGCGGCAAGCGCGACTTCAAAGGGTCCTCAGGTAAAGACTACGGAACCCATGATCTCAATTAATTTAACTTAAAGAGGTTTTTTCGTCCCACAAAATACATTAATACAATAATTTGAATCAATTATTATTATTTATTTGATTAATTTACTAGATTTGTTATTTATTTATTTTTAACTAAATTTTAGTTTAAATAAAAATTAAATTATGGGGGTGAGATTGGCTAGGGGTTAGCGCGCCAGCCTGCTAACCAAGTGGACCCGAATTCGAATCCGACTCGAGGCATCCCGCTAAAATCTGACCCCGGGCCCGGGGGTAGACCAAATTTGAAAAAATAAATAGTATCGTAAATTGGCTTATGGCTAGAAAGGCCGAAAAGCGAAATAAATAAATAAATTATAATATAATTTTTATTATTATTATTTTTTTATTTTAAAACTAATTTCATTCTTTCAATTTTGAAGCTTTACTACAAAATAATAATTTTTACGATAAAATAAATTCTAATAAAAATTTATACTTTAGTAATTTTTTTTGTCAGCAAAGTACGTAAGGAGTTAAGGAAAACAAAATTGAGGCCTATAAATTTAGCTTTCGAGATTAGATAGGCCCAATAGCAGCAACTTGCTAGCTTGTAGCCATCTTTAGGCAAATAAGCGAACTTTTACTAATTCACTGCCAACAGCCTTGACATGTTAATAGCACCCGAGCACATAAATCTTTTCTAGTTCTTAGGTGACCATTAAAATCACTACTTGTATTATATTCACAGCTTTCTAAATTCCAGTCATGTTGTTTGCATCCCCATCAAATAGATTGGGAAGAGACTTGAATGCTCTTCCTAGTATAAATAAGATCAAGCCAAATATATATATATATATATACCAGGTGCGAAGCCCACCTTCAGCGGGCATCTTGCTGGCCAGGGTGCTAAAATAATAATTTAAATAAATTTTATTTGTCATTAGTGCGTTTTGAAATTAAAAAAATAACATTAAACTAGCCTATAAAAAGTATAGTTATATATAATAAATAGATAATTATTATTATAATTAAACCAACAGATTTATACAAAAAAAAATATATATTATATGTATCAAGGATCAGAATTTGTGGTCATCATCTTCAAGAAAAATTCTAAACCATAAAAAATTTCCCCTGAAGTTGAGCACAAATTCTGATGCTCGATAAAAATATTAAAAAAATATTTTTTTTTTATTTTTTTTTTTTTTAATAATAAAAAAATAATTTCTTATTATATTATCAGAATAGTTAAACATACTACAAATTTATTTATTTATTTTTCCCATCACTGAAGATGAGCACAAATTTTGATACTCGAAACATATTTTATGAATATACATTAACAACTATTTATTTATTTATTAACATAATAATTTACCGAGCATTTGTATTTTATACCTAATCTTAAATTTCTTTAAATCCAAATTTATTAAGATTCAAAATACTTGGTAAGTTTCACATAAATAATTTTTTTTTTTATAAATTAAAGCGTTTTTTTAAGTCGCATAAAATAAATAAATAGAGTAATTTTAATCAATTATCATAATTTATTTGGCAAATTAATCAAATAAATAATGATAATTGATTAAAATTGCTCTATTTATTTATTTTATGTGACTTGAAAAACGGTATAATTTATAAAATTTAAATTCTGCATAAGTCACTTAAATTTTGGAAAAATCTTGTAAAAAAATATATATAGGTATATTTGTTTTTAAGAGTTATCAGTCCATCTTCAGGAGATACAAAAGTAACTGTCTCAGCCAGTTCGATGTATCAGTATATTTATGTGAAACCTACCAAGTATTTTTAATTAACTCGTTATGTTTCCCCTAGAAGAACCGAAACTCAGTTCGTTAAATATTTTTGAATTAAGATTCAATTTTTTTGTTTTATCTCACGGATTGTCTTTTATTTTACTGTTATTGGTTAGCTATAAAAGCTAGATGGATGGAATATAATTCGTGAAGCCCTTAACCTTTTTCTTTTCGGAAGCGTTTCGAGAGAGAGTTGAGCCGCCTGTGTCGAGGAGCCCTGATTAGAAAGTGCGGGTCGCCTGGCCACGATTGGTTGCCTCTCTACTGACTGAGTGACTTCCGGTCCCACTGACAAGGTTAAATCCCCTTCTTATCCCCCCGCGCCCCCATCATCATGTCCCTATTACGATTTGGACGTGGTCGTCGTCGTCATGGGAAGGAAACCCAATTCAACACTTGACCAAATTGGAGGCCCCCGACGCCGACGACGTTTTATTTCAAGAAAACGAAACTTCCTGCTGGATAGGCAACCCGCGAAACCTTTATCAGTCACCCACCCACCCACCAATACCACCTCATACAAACAGTATAATCAATTTGCTTGGACAATCAGCGCGTGCACGATTTATAGCTCTTATTTAAAAAATAAATAAATTCTTAAATTATTATTATTTTTTTTACTCAAGAACTACTGAAATTGAAATTATAAAAATAAAAAAAATTAAGAATCCGTATTTAGTTAAAATTTAATAAAAAAAAATATATATTTGAATTTGAAAATAACAATTAATTATAAATTAGCAACACTTTTTAACAATCATTCAACAATAAAAAAAAATATAAATAAATAAACTCTTAAGTTTTAATGAGGAAAAAAAATAGACATCCAATAAATCTATTTTGTTCACTATCCTTGGGCTGCCTTTCCATCACTTATCAATTAAAATAAACTCTAAAATTATTATTATTATTTTTTACCCAAGAATAAGAAAATGTATCTTCTACTTAATGTAGGTTTATTGAAATTATAAAAAGAAAACAATTTAAGAGTCCCTATTTTGTTAAAATTTACTATAGGTAATATATTTGAATTTGAAAATAACAATTGATTATAAATTAGCAACACTTTTTAACAATCATTCTACAATAAAAACAAAAATAAATAAATTAACCGTATAATTATTATTATTATTTTTTGTTTTTTATCCAAGAATAACATGTGTCTTCTACTTGATATGTGGTTTTTGAAATTATAAAAAGAAAAAAAAATAGAATGCGTTTTTTGCTTGATTTTTAAAGTTGTGTTTTTGGGGTAAATTGTTGAATTTATATTAAAAGAAAAACATAACAATCAATGTGTCTTCTGCTTGATGTAAAGCCTTTGATAAATACATTGTTGAGTAAATTATTGAATTAGTATTCAAACACTGTGTCTTCTGCTTGATATAAAGTTGTTGAATTAAAAAAAAAAATCAAATAATGTCTTCTGTTTGATATAAAGTTGTTGAATCTATAAAAAAAACATCAAAATGTATAAGAAATCATAAACGCTAATTTGTAATGCCTCTTTTTATGCTGTAATTAATTTGATTTCGAACTCATTTGTTAAGTGATTATTTTTATATACTTATATATAGGTATATTTCTTAACATGGATTCTAAAAAGACTGAAGTTGAAAGCGAAATTATTTAGTCTAAAATGAATAAACCAATATATCAGTAAATAAGTTTATATATTTAATATCAAGCAGATGACACATTATTTGATTTATTGTTATAAATTAAACAAATCTGGTTATCTCTAGGGTGTCCTTTAATACTTTTCTCACGCCAAGTATAAAACGGAAATAGCCCTGGCGGATTAAAAAGCCTCAACGGTCTTGGAACATCTTAAAGAGTGTTCTGGACAGCGGGGCGGGGTTTTCCTTAAATTGACCACTGGTGATTAATGGCCGGGCTTTGTCTTGAGGGTCACCGGGTCACAACAAGGGATACCTGTTCCCTAACTGACCATCGCAATGTCTCTCACGTTCAAAAAGGGGAAAGCAAGGGTTGTCCGAGGGTTCAATCCGGATTCACCCCCTCTGCTCTCCCTTGTGTTCCAAATTAATTACTAAACCTTTTACTTGGATAAATTAATTATTATTTACCTACCCTGTCCAGAGAAAACGTTCCAAAACAAACGCCTGCAATGTTCGCAACCCGTAATCCCGTCTTCAATTTATTCAAAAAGCAACCAACTCGCTTGGATGAATTACTTTGCAATCCGCTTGCTTGATCATTACATTATTTCATCATCAGTTTTTTTTCTTATATAAATTCATAACAAAAAAACAAAGTAGAATCTTAATGTATTTTTTTATATAATTAACCTATGAGCATTACTTTAAATAGTAATGGATAAAAGAACTTTTTTGAAATGCTTCTTTTAAGGCCGATGGTAAATGCAATAAGTGCGAGAATATTATCCGTAATGCATTTAATACTAGCAGAGTAGCAGAGCCAGCACCTTCCGTCTATAGATAGATTGGAACTCGGACAAGTGTTAGCAACTTCCGCTATTATATAATATAATGGCGTATTGTGAACACACATATCAATTTATTCATCTCTCTTCCTTCTATTAATTTTTATTTTTTAATCAAATTCACATTGTTATTTTCATTCATTGATAAATGTGATTGAAAATTTGTGAAAATAATTTAATTAAAAAAAAAAAATATTTGAATTTGAAAACAACAATTAGTTATAAATTAGCAACACATATTAACAATCATTCAACAATATACACTTTTAAATATTTAATTGATTCTATTATTATTTAGTTTAAATTAATTTCCAATCTTATTATAACTTTGTTTTAATTAATATCTAAAAGTTAGGATTGCTAATATTAATTTTAGGAATTATTAATAATAAAGCCAACAATTAATTAATTATAAATTAGCAAAAATTTTAACAATCGTTCATAAGAATAAACAATACTTTTTAAATAATTAAATGATATCATATTTATATTATTTAACTGAAATTGAATCTTTAATTAATTTTTAATGTATACAAAATTTATACTTATAGTTTTGTTTCAATTTTTTTTTTTTTAACAAACTTAAATTAATAAAATCAATGCTTTTTATGATTATTATTGTATTGAAATTCAAAAAACTTTTTTTATGTAGGTACAATTACTATACTTGACCATACCCTGTATATTCAAGTAAAAATGTTTGTTTTATAATTGTATTAGCTAAATTTGTCGTGGATTTTATATGTAAAGTAATTTGATATTTTATTTAAGCACATGGATTGGGAATAAATCTTCAAAGAGAATCGGGTTTCATAAAGAAATTAAAAAAATAAAAAAATAAATAAAACTGGAGACTAAATCACTTTGATAATATAAAAGTTGATTAATTATTTGTCAGTGTTGTGAATTTTTGGTATTCCCATTTGGTGAGATTATAGATAAAACCGAGTAACTCCCAAAAGACACCCCAGGCGGGGGGTGATGTTAGCTTTAAAAGCTTAAAACGACTCGAAAATTCTCTTCATACTCTCCGGGGAATTGACAGGCAAATCAATAGAAAACCGCTGTGAAAGAGTAAGCGTGGAATGTGTTATTTATTTATTTATTTATTCGTTAGAGAATTTAGACTAATGTGGGTGGAATTTATGGGGTTGGAATGCTGGTGTTTTGGTGTCGCCGGTATTTCTCAGTGTGTATGTGTGTGTGCTTCCGCGTTCTCAAGGTTCAAGGTCAGCTCTTCGATCCAATGAAAGGGATGGATGGATGGATACAATATCCATCGCATGTTTTTTTCTCGAAATAAATAGACAAGGTTTGTCAATCTATGATTATGAAACGATTATCTCTTAATATGCATAAATCGTGTCCGATTTATTCCTCAAACATATTTGAACTTAATTATAAACAAAGGTGGAGATTGATGGTTAAGAAGATATAACCTTTAATTGAAAAGTTTTTGTTTTGCCGAGAGTAGCAGAGTTGTTGATTCACAAAAGAGAAACAAAGAGAGTTGTCCTCTGCTTGATGCATCAAGCAGAGGACAACCTCTTTGTTTCTCTTTGTGAAGATATAACCTCTTTTTTGTTAAGGATATAGAATTCTTTCTTTGAAAAGTGAATAGTATTTCTTGGTTTAATTATCAAATTTCGTTGTACGGAAGTTCACTTGATTGAATTACAAATTTTTAGCGAAATCATACTAATCAACCATTTTCACTTTTTCATTCAAAAAAATTATATCACGAAAATCATTCAGCTTGAACTTTAATATATTTGAATTTGAAAACGCAACAATTATTCATAAATTAGCAACACTTTTTAACAATCATTCAACAATTAAAATACCTATTGAATATTTAATAATTTATTGATTAACTCAAATTGAATTTTAAATTAATTTTGTTTTAATTGATATTTAACAAATTGATTAATAAATAATTTGTGAAAATTTAATTAAAAAAATATATTTTAATTTGAAAACAATAATTAATCAAAAATTAGCAACCATTTTTAACAATCATTCAACAATGTATCTAAACACTTTTTAAATATTTAATAATTGATCAAAATATTATTTAACTGAATTTGAAACTTCAATCATATTAATTGATAAAATTTAACAAAGTGATTAATATTTTGCAAAAAAAATATATTTCGAATTTGAAAACAAAACAAATAATCATAAAGAAGGTGATTTTAATTTTTTTTAAAGAAGAAAGCAAATATAATTTTTCAAAAAACAAAAAAAAAATGTTTTCATTAAGGAGTGCTTCCTTCTAAGGAATTAAAAAAAATATTGAATTGATCGAGAACAACTGTTAAATACTTTTTCATTAAAAAATACTGCGGAATAATTTTATATACCGCTAGAATAAAATATAATTAAAATAATCACGTTTTATTAAAACGTGCGAACTATTATTTACATACTAGAAACAAGATATAACCCGGAAAAGAATGGACTTTTTCTTTTTTTTTCTTTTATATTCCGTTTATAAAGATTTCGATTTTCTTTTAAGGGAAGTGGGTTCAAGGTTTTTCAGCTTCAACCCACCTCCGTTGAGGACGCCTCTAATTCCGATGCACCTTACCCACTATTGTCTAGCACCGGAAATATAAATTAGCTTATTGTTCCATGTTTAAAAAGAAGCCCATGGTTTGTTTGACTAAGTACTGAGAATATCGAAATAGTTCCAATCTAAGAAAAATGCAAGCGTGCTTGAGAGATAGCTAGCTGACTCATCGTCAACCTAAATTTATAATAAGCTTCTCACCCAAAAGCAAAATATAAAAAAGATTTATCTCTGAAATAAATTCAAATCTGTTTTGATCATTTATTCCTACGGATGACTAAATCATTGAAAATGTTGGAGAGTATTATCTGCCACGAGGAAATATACAGATATAAATAAACACACACACGGACACGGCGGTTATTATATCATTGAACAAGAAAGAAACAGGATTCTAATTCAAGTTGTCATGTTTGTAAGTACTATGTGCTTTTTAGCACATGAATTTTCGTGGACAAGATCTACAGTATATTAATCAACAGTTATTAACGGCTACGGGAATAAAAACCGAAATATGCCAAGCGACGATGCGTATCTGAGCTTGAAGAAGACATTCAGGCTTCTCGTCAGAATGAGCCGGCAAAAATGTCGTGTTTCCAAAGTCAAATGTTTTAAAGCCCTATATTATTTATTTCACATTAAAAATATATTATATTCTAATTCAAAATCAAAATAATACGATAAATAAAAAAATGTAAACTTTGGCAAATCGAAAAATTAATTGAGAACACTTGAAAATTTTGGCTTAACGTAAAAATGTTTGATTTTTTATCTATTTAGATTCGAATTATCACGGGAATTTAAGAACATACTAATTCGTAGTAAGTTCATTTTGGCACAATGTTGATCTATTTCTAAAAAAAAATATATGATTATATTTGGGGCTTTCTATTTTTTGACATCTTGGGTTCCAAAAATGCAGAAAATCACAAATAAATTGTCTATTGTTATATTGAGAGCTAACAAATGTAGCTAATAGCTGAAATACGGTACACATGTTTTGTATTAATAAACTACATCCCTACTTTATAATAACTAGTTTGAACAATTCCTTAATAATAAAAACATTTGATAAAATTTACTGAATTTTTGTTGATAAAGTATCACTTGCCCTCACAATGGTTGCTAACTTATGATCAATTGTTGAATTTAATTGAAAACTTTTTTCAAAATATTTCTACTAAACTATATTTTCCCAATTCTCTAGGACTCTATACTAAAATATTTGTATAATTTATTTAATATTTTTTATCAAAATTCAGAAATTTGACATAAGGATAACTAAGAAATAGTAATTAATTAATTAATTTAATTGTAGAATTTAATTGTTAAATTTAATTGTTGAATTTAAATTAATTTTTTTCAAATTTATATTTTTCGATATAAATAATAAGTAAGAATAGGAATTAATCAATTTGAATAAACGACACTGACAATTTTCATTATGATAGTGGTTAGACTATCTGAAGGACAAAAATAAATTGATTTCAAATGCTTACTTTTTTCTCATATTAGCGCAAATAAATTTTATTTAATTATACTTTATCCACAGAATTGTTTGCTATTTATGATATTCAGAAATTTTGTATTATTTTATTTTCTGCAAGGGACAGGAATTTGTCATTTTTTTTAAGCAGGAAAAAATAACATTTCGCTTAAGTGTATTGTGCAATTGACACATAGAAAGAGCTATATAACTTGTAGTAAAACATGTCACTAATTTTAAACCCGAGGTTTTTTTCTCTCTCTCTCTCTTCTTTTTAACCTCTAATTGAATTCAAAGCCTGCCACGTGTCGTCCAATGAACTTGAATTTCAATTCAACATCAATTTTATTTTAAATATCAAATAGATGATGATAATATTCTCTCTCTCTCTCGTTTCTATACCTTTATTATTTGCCCATTAACTAGCAAATATTTGTTTATTTTCAAAATGATCTGATTTAACATTGTGCTAACGAGAGAGACAGAGAGAGAGAACACGATGCCGACGCTATTGATTAAATGGAGTTCAGGTTGGCACGTGCGAGGCTTAACATCTTCCGATCGCTCGTCCGCATCGATACATTCAAATAGAAACGGTTTACACCAAATAAAATACCCCCCCCTGCCCCCTTTAATAACTCTTTTTATATATATATAATATATATATACTGATCAATTTGTTATTTTCTTTGCCAGCTTCCTTCATGATCCAATTTCGATTATGAAATAAGAAGTTATTTTTATTCAAAGCTCAAAGATAATAAATAAAATGTCAAGAAAAATCAGGAAATTGATGAAAAACAGAATTTAGGTTCCCATAATTATGTTGTTTTATAATTTGAACTGTTTCGAGACATGGATTAGTTAATTTTTTTAAGAGAGATGAAAATTATCTTTTAACTTCAAAATTCTTTTATTCCGAATATAAATAAATAAATCTTTATTCCTCGACCTGCTTAGAAGTCCTCGGTGGCTAGGTCCTCCAAACATCAATACAATCTAGCTACAATACATTAACAGACATCAATACAAATTAACTACAAGAATTTAACAAATAAACAAGTAAAAAAAAATAGAAATATATACTCATTAACAAATAACATGACCATAGATTGCCATCAAAAGACAAAAAGTAATTTGAAAATTCCGCGCAAAAACCTGATGCCAGGAGCAAGCGATGCATTAGCCATCCCGGCATTTGCCATAAATTGTTAACGAAACCTGGTCAAAACCTTAACAAGGATGCTATGACCTCTCTCTACGTAAGCTAATCTCTGCTTGTGAGAACTAAATAAAATTTTGTACAACTCTAGGACTTGAGGACTTGACAAATCTATCTATCTATCTATTCATATACGAAATACCTCTATACTTAATTAATAATAATAATAAATACATTTTATTGAACCCATTATTTTACATGAATTAATATATACATTGTATTTGAGCTTCGACTTCGGAGATTACTTCCCCACCATCGAGTATTGTTGATCTTCTTGGGCTTGCGATAATGTTTTTAGTCCGTGTTTTTACTAAGAGGAAAAATTTTCTAATTTTAATATATAATTATATTTGTGATAAATTATTAGTGAGTTTTAAAATTAAAAAACCAATTAGTTATTACTATAAAAGGAAATCGAAAAAAAATATAAAGAGAAATTAATCAGGTTGTAGCTACTTATTTGTTTGTGACTATAGTTTCGAAGATTTGATTTTCATCATCAGTCTTTTTAATTTTTTATCTGTTAATTCTTATGGAGGTCTGAATTGGATATATTCGTTTTTTGTTGTCATAGCAAGCTAACCACACAACAAAACAAATTTTCTATATATCCAATCGGCTAATTGACAGATTAAATATTTCTAATTAAAATGACTGATAATGAAGGTCAAACCTTCGAAACTATAGTCACAAACAAATAGATTGTATGCATATATTTATGTATATGTTTATTTTCATCAAGCAGAGGACAACATTATTGATTTCTCTTTATGAATCAACTCTGATACTCTCGGTAAAACGAAATTTTTTCAATGAAAAAAATGTAATAATAAATTTTTGTTGACACACCACCGGTTAATAATTACTTAAATTAAAAAAAAAGAAACTAAAGTTATTTGAAGATGAGACACTGATTGATCGAATTGACGAGTCAAAAACCCTCTAATCCGTGATTTTCATCGAAATCGTACGAGCCGTTTTCTAGAAACAGATTCTATTCTCATATATGTATTTATGTATTATAATAAGGTTTTTATTCAGCTGAAAGATAATAAATAGGAAATGACAATAAAGATCAGGAAATTGATGAAAAACTGAATTTAGGTTTCTGTGATATAATTTCGGGTGAAACAAACCTGGATTAGTTAATTTTGACGACATATTCCCATCACAGAGAATTTTGAAATCATTTTGAAACACAATGAGGTCAAAACAAGACATATGACATGACTAAGATTTCCTCTACAACACATTGAGAAGCATGTTTCATTTCAATCTTGAAAAGTATACGCCAAGATCAATACTTAAAATGTTGTAGATTTAATACTTCACTGATTGGATTGTTTATCAAAAGAAAAGTTTTGTTACTGAATCCACCTATATTAGAGACTTTTGAAATATTCTTATCAGCATGTCCATCAAGTATCAAATTCCGCAGTCATCTTCAATTATTTTTAAACATCTCAAGAGAGAAAATCTTGTCCAATATTTAGAATTAAAACGTTATCGTTCTGATGCTTTTTTACGATTATCAATAGAATAGTGTAATTAGATATTTTTGAAGAGATATTGCACAAAGTCTGGAATTCTGGAGTTATTTTCAAATGCTTGTCGAAAAACACTGTAAAGATTTTTAGAAGAATAAAAACTTGTCTCGGATCTTAGATAACTTTAGAGTTAGAACGTTAAAGATTTTATGCTTTACTAAGATTAAACTGATTATCAAAAGAAAATTGTCTGCTTAAATAACCACCTACATTAGACAAGTTGATATAATATTCTTATCAGAATACACAAGACCTTATTCTGAAGTCACTTTCAAGTGCTTTTAAAGTTAAGGAAGAAAAACTAACCCTTATTTTGAAATCTATCTACTCTAGAATCAATAATCAAAATGTTTTAGATATGATGCTTCAGTGGCAGAATTATTTATCAAACTGAAACTTCCTAGATTAGATATTTTTAACCAGCTATTCTAATCAGAATGCACAACATCTCAACACGTAGTATGAGTCATTTTCAAGTGATTTAAAAATCATACCAAAATTTAGACAAACTAACACTAATATTGATATCTACCTTTACTAGAATTAATAATCAAAATGTTGTAGACTTGATTCTTAGGTGGCTGATTTGTTTATTGAAGATTCGGACTAAAACCTAGATTAGATATTTTTATCAGAATGCACAACATATATTTCGACATCTAAATTTCAGGATTTATTTTTACCTAAGAGTTTCTTAGAAATAAACCAAGATAAAACCAACGTTTTTAAATTCTAATTAGATATCCTCTTGGATTGGGAATATTCCTTCAAAAATGGTCTAATTTCAGCTAAAATTTGTTTGATAGTCAAAACATGTGAATTTTGATATTTAATATCGAAATCAAAAACTTCTAACCTAGAGTATTATTGTTTATCAAAAAGATTAGTCTCGTGCTGAAACCTTCTAGTATAGATATTTTTAACAGAATTACAACATTTCGACACCTAAATTCTGGAGTGATTTTTAAGTATTTCTAATTGATAAACCAAATATGCGGGCCTAACCACTAAGTTGGGACATGTTTACCAAAAGAGTGTACTTAGTATATTATATTATATTGCTCTGTCCGTACTTATTGTTTGGTTTATTGTATCGAATTACTTTCTGCCTCAGAACATTATATTCCTTCAAACATGGTCTGATTTCAGCTAAAATTTGTTTGATAGTCAAAATATCTGAATAATACCTACCTAACCTAGGATAACTCTAAGATTGGGAATGTGTGTCATCAAAAATGACTAATCTAGGCTAGATTCATCCGAAATTTCTTTGATAAATCAAAACGTGTGTAATAATATCTATCTTATCGAAAAATACCTAACCTAGGGTGATGTGTTCTATATCAAGAATATTGTAGAAAAAGTAGTATCAATTGATGCCGAACTAACTGCGGCAATGCACCGACAGACACCCCGACCTTGTCTCCGAAACAAGAGAGATTGTGACTTATAGAAGAGAAAGAAAGAGAGGGGCGGGTAAACGAGAGCGAAAGAGAGAGAGATATTGAGTGAGAGTAGGCGTGGAATCCCGGATACTGGTGCGTGTAAACAAGTGACGTGCCTCGCTCGCTCAGTTAACCGTCGAACTTTTTCCCTATTGAATTCCGAGGATCACTGTTGATCGAACTCTTTTTTTTCTGTTTTTATTGAATCCAAGCCAAAATGCTTAACCTATTTTTTAGTGTTGCTCTTAAATAAAAAAAAAAAAAAAAACGCAAGATGCTCTATATTTTATATTTCTCTTCCATGTGAAATATGGTGGTCATTGTTGGATTTCCTCAAACAGGAAGCAATACAATAAATAAATCTTTTATAGAACATCTACCCCATAGAGTATGGTACTATAGAATGGAAGGCTACTGTATATCGAAAAGCGCACTCTAGCGACTGCAGGGCGAAAATTCTTAGTTCTTAAGGCAGTTCTTTAACAAATGCAAAAATTAAAGAAGTCTTCGAAACTTGGAATATAAGTCATTAATATCATAATAAACACACTGTTAAAATTTGAAGATAATAGGTATATTTATATTTTTATTCAAGATAATTTCATCTCCAAGACAATCTGTGTCATTGTCTATTTTCAAAATATGTACCATATTTATTTGTTTTGTTTAGTTGCTTTATCATTTCTTTCTTAAAACAACTATTTTTTCAAAAATTTCAAATTTCCATTGATAAAGAGAAATTTTTCAATTCAATTTAAATAAACGTTTCTAAATTGTTCTATAAAACATTTGTATTAATTTACAATCAATATAATAAATTTTTTTATTTAATAATTTGATCTTAAACATATTTTTTCTTTTCTTTCATTTTGGGAAAGTTACAAATTGTACTGTATAAAATATTCAAAAAGGAAAAAAACAAGGGTAAAGGGTGAAACCAGAAATGTTGGTTCATCTAAACGTTATAAAATTTCGGATGTATATATATCTGAGAGACAGTCTCGTCTGCATCATTTGAGGGTCGGTTACCCTTCAGAGATTTAGTACGAGGGTGGTTCCGTGTGTGACACTCGCCCCCTTCCCTAAAAGGGTCCATTTAAGTGCCCACGGGATCTCTATATAAAAAGCCTTGGCCAGGGGTGCGCGTTTGCTCCTTTTTAGGGGGAGGGTTTTATTTTTTGAACTTGTTACGGTGTACCCCCCAGGCTCATCATCTTTTCTCTGCAGGGGTGCAGATGACGTCAGATTCAAAATTACGTCATGAGGAACAAAAGAGTCTGGGAAAAAAAGAACTCTCTGTGTATGCTAATTTTACATTTTCGGGGAAATTATTGATAGAGGGATGTTTTTTGAGTTGAAGTCAGTATTCAAGTCCACTGACCTCGCCCGATTTATTTCTTCCGTGTTCATTTAAATATTTTAATTATCTTTTGGCTCGGATTAATGCAGTTGTCGCTTTTTCTTAATAATAATATCATGTCACAGGGAAGCAATCTCATTTTCGGGTTAACATCATTTGGGGGTGGCGACCGCCTGGAGCCAATGGAGGCTGGCCAAACCAGCAAACAGCAGACGCTCCAGCTAGCTTCTCTTCCGCTTGCTCAATCCGGCAATGGAAAGGGTGGCAAGATATATTTAACTCGAAATTACCTAATAAACTTAATAGTCTGTTTTTTTTCGAAATATTCATTTGCCTTGAAACGGAAAAACATTTAAATGTTATTACATAACAAGTATAAAATTGAAATCCATCAAAATAGTATTTGTGTGGTTGGATAATGAATTGCGGAAGTATTTCTAATGGCATTTCTATGTCTTTTAAGCAGAATTTATAAGAATAGGTGACCGCATATAAGACCTCTCAACCTGCACACTAGAATCTGTGACCAGGATTTATCTGATTAAAAGTTCTAGACTTCAAATCTCACAGATAATTAAACAGAATCTGTAAGAAACCTGATAGTCTTAATTATAAATTATAAAAAATCTTGGGTATGTTTATCTTATTTTCAGCAAACTCTAGATTATTCTTTCCCAGATTATCCGAATGGCAAGTATTATAAAAGTTCTAGCTAGACTTCAAATCTCACAGATAATTGAGCAGAATCTGTAAGAAACAAATTTTCCTAAATTATTAAAAAATCTTGGGTATTTTATTTTATTTAAAGCCAATTCTCAATTATTTGCGCTCTTATTATCAACTTTGCTGATTATTATTTTTATTTACTTATTTAGTTTTTGGTGTATTGAATCCTATAAGAGTTTTATACGCTGATTCTTCTGGTGTTTTTGGATTTTGTACTACGGATCAGGTGTGTTTTTGATCCTAGCACCGAAAAATCTCATTTTGGTCTATTCTTGTGACCCAATAAATATGAAACAGCAATATTTAAAATCATAATATTTCCTCAGTTTCCTCTTTGATATTCAGTTTACTGCTTGTTTTTAGCTCAATTAGAACTTGATTTATAACTGAATAAACAAGATCAAAGTGTCATGCTTTAAAATCATTTAGCTTTACTTTTTTTGCTTCAAATCGAGTTATTATTTGAGTTTAATTTTTGTCGAGTGGTGTAATCTAGAGTCTTTTCTGGTTGTCTTTAAATGATATACAAAATGTAATGTTTACGATGTATACATCTTGTTATGATCTCAGGATAATAATTTGTATAATTCTCAAAACTAAGTGAATAGAAATTTTGATTTATTTCTATTATACACTGCACTCTGTTCAACGTAACACTGAGATTTCCAGAATAACGGTTCGAAATACAAACATAGGCATATAATAAGAAGATTTATATATGAATGGGTGACCGAATAGTCCTCAGACTTATCGAAAATTCTTATGTACAGTGTCCAGGTCGTTGTTGGCCCCGAGGTGGGTCGTTGACGCATTATAATTGTCTGACTCCATAGAAACCAGGGCCGTCGAGGTCGCCTGCCCGATTGACATTCAATCTCCAATGAAAATTCTTTATATAGAAATTATTCGTTAAAAAAATGTTCAGCTACCAAAAAAAGCAGTAACCCAGTTTAAATTTTAAATCCGAGAGTATATTATGTATTTAAATATAATGGGAAATGAAAACTTGGGAAATGTTTTAATGGAATAATAATAACCACAGAGTGTCAGAATATTTCACTGTTTTAATTCTGTCGTTTCGGACGACATCGAGTGTGGAGAATCCGACGACCAACTTTCCCTGCGCCACTAACACAGTTCCCGGCTACTTTTTTTACTCACCAATCTCTTCTTCACTCCGGAAAGTGAAATTCCAGCGAATTACTGAGTTTCCGTTTTTTTTTTTGTTATTGTTCAGAGTATAAAAACAAAACAAAAAAAAACTGTATTTTAAGAATAAAGGATGTATCATTTATTTGAAACCAAAGTTATTTATCATTTATCGCCAAGACAAAGTGCCAAGACGCGTGGTTAAGAACTTACGAAAACGCGACGTCGGGGATGATATATAAATACACTTGATAGATTTTTCTAGAATTATGTCACAGAGTGGCCAGCTTTAGAATTCACTGATTAGCAAATCCACAACCCTGTTTTGATCCAAATCTAGGCCATTTTGTTGAAATACTCTGTTTTCCAGAGGGGGAGGGAAATGAAAATATCCGGCGATGCGCCAAAGCGGAACCCAAAAGAACTCGCGTTCCAATTACATCATAACGCACTCCGGTCATCCACTGATAAAATTAGGTAATTGGGTCGCGATAGGAACCATTCCAAAAAATTACAGGTGTCTGTTTTTAAATTGCTCTACCCGTTTATGTTCCGAACAGCAGTTTTCTGTTAGTATGTGGATCACTGACAATAATCGTGTGTGTGTGGTAAGTGCAGCATAGTTCTCGCATTGCCCAACCATGCTGCTCCTGCTCTCCTAATTTCAACGTATATTTCCGACACGAAATTCTTTCAAGGACCACAAGTGTTTTCATAATAGTTTTAGCGAGACCGGGACGTTGGTGAAACAGGTTTGCATCGTCGATGGGGTAAGAGTACGAACGTCATCGCCTGGGAACCCGCAGCGGGGCCTCCCATAACATTTTGACAGCTCTGGACACTCGCAAATTAGTGACCAAAAGAGCTCAAATATTACCTACAACCTGCCCTCTTCGGGACCCTTTTTTATTCTTATTTCGAGACTAATATTTTGTTTTTCTTAAAAGGGTGCCTGATATGATTGTGTGGCTTTTCAAAGACCTCGCGCCCCGCGCGCAGGTAATTGCCCCGGATAGGATTACCTGTGTTTAAAAAAATAAGTCAAACGCTGTTTCATCTGACTTATATAATCAATTGCAGATAATGTTAATTATCAATAAACGAATTAACATTGTGCAAACATTGAAGATAAAATTTAAACCATCTCACATTTTCCCCAATCAATAAATATATATATATATATATATATATATATATATATATATATATATATATATATATATATATATTTAGTGAAATATTTGTTTTCTGATATGCTGCTTATTATTAGCGCAGAATTATTTTTAAAACTAGTTCAGTCTAATAATTCAACCACAGAGGAGAATTGGGGATACACATGATTCTTTTAAGTTACACTGAACTCGAACAAGAATAATTTATTAGATCATCCCGAAAAAAACATATAATATTATTACAAATAATAATAACTCTTTTAAAAACAGCTGTTTCTATCAAATAACATAATAAATATTTTGGATATTACGAAAATTTCATTTTATTTCAAGAATCCATAATTTAAATTTGCTTTTTAGTATAATTGAAAAGATTCTAAAATTGATTGATCATGTGATATTTTTAAAAATTTTGAATAATCATAATAATTATTTAAATATTTAAAATAAATATTGTTAAATATCAATTTAATAAAAATAGGAAACAAAAAATTAAATTAAATAAAAATTAAATTTTTCATAAAGAAATAAAAAATAAATAAATTTTGGTTAATTTCAGATTTTTTAATTATTATTATTATTATTATTATTAGATGTAAAAAATTATGGTCGATATCTTTGTGTAATAAATTTATTAAGCCTTGTTCAGACGTTTCGGATCCTCATTAATATCCATCTTCAATACAAGTTATATATGTGTATAACTAAATGACGAACATTTTTTGGAAGTTTAAATATATGTATATATCTATTAGCTAGCCTCTACTTTGAAGAATAACATGCCATTGAGAATCCAAAATTTCAACAGGGGAGCTGAATAAATATATTACACCCTGATTTTAACCATAATTTTATTTACATCTATACCTAAAAAATCATTATTTTAGAAAAATTAAAATTAGTTGAAAAGTTTTTGTTTTGCCGAGAGTAGCAGAGTTGTTGATTCACAAAGAGAAACAAGAGGTTGTCCTCTGCTTGATGCAAATAAACATATACACATATATATCAAGATGATATATCTGTATATATATATTATTTATTTGTTTGAACTATATTTGAAGACTTGGTCTTCATCATCAGTCTTTCTTCATTATAAATGTTTTTCATGGAGTCAATATTACTGGATGTCAAGCTAGCAACTTCCGGTGTTACTTGCTAGCTATTCATGACGAAGGAACACCAAGTTTTCAGTATCCATATGATATTGACTCCATGAAAAACATTTATAATTGAAGAAAGACTGATGATGAAGACCAAGTCTTCGAAACTATAGTCTCAAACAAATAAATAATATATATATACAGATATATTATCTTGATATATATGTGTATATGTTTATTTGCATCAAGCAGAGGACAACCTTTGTTTCTCTTTGTGAAAATTAAAATTATCTGATTAATAATTCCTATTTTCAAAAGATGTTTATTTATTTATTCATTCATTGAATTTTTTATTATTAATACAAATAAATTTATAATTGTACTATAAATATCGGCCATCTTGAATTATCAACAATTATTTATAAACACTTTTTAAATAATTAAATATAATCATTATTATTTAACTGAATTCGAATTTTAAATTACTTTCCAATCTTACACAAGGTTATTTTTGATCAAATTAATATCAAACATGGTTGATATTAATATTATCATACATATAATTATAAAATGATACAAATCGAAGGATTTTTCTGATATTTAAACGATAAGGGCTAGAAATCTTATAGTTTTTGCTCCTTTTCAAGCGCTGCAACCCGCGTTACAACCTTTGGCTAAACTTGTACTTGGCTATTTAAAAATACAATATATAAGTCTCTAATATTTTTAAACATTTTTTTCTCCTAAAACCTCTCTTGTGTAGCTATTTTAAGATTTTTTTTTTGATTTTAAAGGGTTAAAAGATTTTCGAAAATATTCTTAGGTGAATATAAATGATGGACCAAAACGAAACCCTTCTTTTTTTTTATAATTATCTTGAAAAATAATTTCATTACCTCTGTTGTTATTTTTTTGTCTGAAACCCTTTGAGCCCTTGGGTCGACCTAGACAGGTCGTTTGGGATTTTGGGGGCGGCCAGGGCAGGGCGTTACAGGTAGATGCCGCGACGTCTGCATTTCAGGGCCCCAGACACAAAGACGACTCGCCCTAAAGCGAGCCCTAGAAAGCGAGAGTATTCGGTCAATATAAATTTAGGTCATTGGAGTGAAATCCCCAAAACCGATCGATTCAATTTAATTGGTTCAGTTAACAAAACAAACAAGCTGTGATATTTCCTTATTTTTGGAGAACATAATTAGCTCTAGTGATAATATTTCGCTAAGGGTTTATAGATATATATACCCGGTCACCTTTAAAAAAAATTATATATATCCGGGAAAGGTTGTGGTCATCGCCATTTCCGATTAAATAACCACATAAACAAGGAAACTGGCGATTATTTGACCACTTTTTGAAAAAAAAATTTCTTGTATTTTTCCTTTCATTAATTCGAGGGCCATTGGGCTGCTGCTCCATCTCCATCCCCGTCCCGAATGGAATGCGGGGGATTAACCATTTAAATGACGACTCACCCCATCGTCCAAAACCGGTTACCCGGTTTTTTTTTTTTTATCTATTTCTTTTCCTCATCTGGTGTGTTGGTTGCATCTTCCCATTTGCTGCCTATGTGTCTTCTCTATACACTCTAAAACTGGTCTTTTTTAAAACATTTTCGCAGCTTCCGTCGTTATATGCAAATTTTTTTCACTCAACCTTACTTAACACCCATTTTTTTTTAATTGAATTTTATATTCATATTTCATAACAAAAGCTTAACTGGAATAGATATGTGAAAATTTACACCTGGTCCAGTGTGTGATGATTTTCACCCATCTTTAGGGAGAGATGATGTCTCACGTTTTCACACCCTATTCATAACCCCCTCCCCCCACTTCTTTTTTTATTATTATTAAGATCATAATTCAATTTTTAGCCGTTGAGTATCGTTGAATCTTGTATTTATTTTGAAGATCAATTTTCGCACGTTTTTCTATCCTTGATGATAAATATTTATATACTTCGTGAAAATTCAGTTAAATCAATAGATAATTAATATTGAAAGACAACAATAGAGTCTAAATGTAATGTTCATGTGTTCTAATCCGGCTATGAACATTTTTTTAATTAAGAATAGATTTATATAATAATAATAAATTAAACTTACCCACCAGAAATATATTCTCAAATTACAATAATTCAATAAAAAAAATTTAATTTAAGTTATTTAAATATATATTTTTTCATGTCGAAAGAGATTTCGGTTTATGATCGATTTTCGTCAAAATTCAGTTTAATCAATAATTGATATGAAACATAAGTAAATAATAAAATGAAGTAAAGTGAGAGTTCGTGGGTTCTAATACAGCCTTGAATATTTTTTTTACTTTATTTTTAATAATGAAAAAATTTCTTTTTCTATTATAGTTTTTAATTATTTTATAAAACTAAAAAATAATAAATAAATAAACTTAGGAGCATAAATAAATTTTTATATTACAAAAATTTAATAAAATATATATTTATACCTACATAAAAATATATCTATCTTTAAACGATTTGAAAAAAAAAAATACTTTTTTTGAATGACATCACAGATTTTAATTTGTATATATTTATGAATTTCCAAATTTGCTTTACTCAATAATCAATCTAAAAATATATAATTAATTCGTGCACTGCTGAAGTAGAGAAAAGGGAGAAGAAGTATGATTCCCTCATTGACCCCTTTTAACCCCCGAAGAAGGAAAAAATCCTGAAATACATATACATATATATATTTTAATTAAGCAAAACTATTTATTACTACAAGAGACCTTAATAAACATGATAAATTTCAGAAATTCAATTATATGAAACAAAATATAGTGAAAATTGATAAAGATATTCCAAAAAAGTAACGATATACATATATATCTATATACAATATTAAATAATAGATCCTTTGTTCGTGTATTGATACAATTCATTATAAAAAGAATCCCTGAATATTTCCCTATGAACACACGTGGATCATTTTTTATTCAAGGGCAAAAAAAAGAGTTCCAATTTGAGTTGAGTTCTGAGACCCTGTGTGATGTCCGATGTTGAGAAATTTCCATCCCTGTGGCACACACACACAAAAAAAAAGGGTTCTTTCTTTCTTCCTATGAGCCTTAAAAGGTTAACATCACAATCTAATAGTGTAAAAAAAATCTTGAATAAAAAATAACACCTGTGTGTCGTTGCATATATTCGTTTTTGGATTATTTACATTCAAGCAGATCACAAAAACTTTCTCTTCTTCAATTTATTAGCTAAAAATATTGTTCGTTTCCTTAAATATAATTTTAAAATTCTATTTCAGTTAAATAATAATGATCATATTTAAATATTTAAAAAGTGTTTATAATTAATTGTTAAATAATTGTTGACAATTCAAGATGGCGGATGTTTATTTGTATTACAATTATAAATATATTTATAATAATAATAAATAATTCAAAGGATTAATAAATATTACACAAAGATTCATGATGAGAAAAATTGTATTTTTCTCAAAAGGGGTTGCAACTATTTAGCTTATTTTACCAAATTCAAGGTATTAAGGCAAATAAAATGTTCATATACTAACAATCGTATATTAGAATGGTATATCTATAAGTTTCTATTTCAAAATCTAAATAACTATATATCCAATTTCAAGTTAAGCCAAAGATTGTAACGCGGGTTGCAGCGCTTGAAAAAGAGCAAAAACTAAAAGATTTTCTAGTCCTTATCGTTTAAATATCAGAAAAATCCTTCGATTTGTATTATTTTATAAACATAAGTATGATAATATTTTAAATAATATTATTATCAACCACGTGTGATACTAATTTGATCAAAAATAACCTTGTATAAGATTGGAAAGTAATTTAAAATTCGATTTCAATTAAATAATAATGTTCACATATTTAATTATTTAAAAAGTGTTTATAATTAATTGTTAATAAATAATTGTTGAAAATTCAAGATGGCGGCTATTTATAGTACAATTATAAATATATTTATAATAAATAATAATAAAAAAATCAATGAATGAATAAATAAATAAACACCTTCGAAACTATAGACTCTACAAAATTAATCATATATATTCTATACATATTTATATTCGATAACATATGAATATGTTTAATTTACCGAGCAGAGTACAGCTTCATTGATTTCTCTTTTTGTTTTGGAGATATTTTGAAAAAAAAAAACTAACAGCCCTTTTCATAGGGCGATCGATATATGCGCATTTGGAAATCTAAATAAATATAATTCTCACTATGACGTCAGAATTCACACCAATGCTTTTTTTTTACTTTCACATCTATATTCTATAGAATATAGTAATATGATGTATTGCGATCGCCTGCCTGGGTCCTGACACTTTGAGAGCTTCTATCTCTGAGATGAAAAAAGTTAATTTCATTTTGTAACTTCTAGGTGGAAGGAATCGATTCCCTTAATAGTTGGAAACCGGATTTAGGAATTAAAACCGGATATTGTGGTCCCCAGAGGCTAAAAATCCATTAGTCAGTGCGTATGTACGTATATAACCCCCCCCCCCTGCGTTTCGCAACCATAAGACTCAGAGCTACGAAATTCGAAACTTAAGCTTCGTTTAGGCTATAATGAGTACAGCAAGCTTTTGGTTAAAATGGTAACACCGGAAGTTGACACTTACATAAAGGATTTTTCGTGTTGTTTTTATTTACTCAAAAACTGCAATACATGGCGTCATGAGTTATTGGTAGTGTATAAATTTTAATCCGATTGAAATAAAGGAAGGGGGTGTAAATTAGGAGGGTTAGGATGATTTCAATTAAGTGAGCATGTGAAAGTCGTGTGGTGACCACACCAGTTGATTTTTTTTACACGATTACACTCTATTTCCTTCTAAGTAATTCCCCAATAGAGAGAACAGACGTAAATCAATAAAGAATAGCCGATGAATGAAAATTCATGGCCACAATTGCATAATGTATTACTTGGACGACAAGTGGAATGGAAAGGAAAATTCAATAGAAAAGAAAAAGAAGAAACGATTTCCCTATTTGTTTTTTCTCGCTTCCTTTTGTTCCACTTTTCGTGCGTTTTTTTTTGTCCGGTGGTATTTTTTGGAGATTTGCTTAGTGTTCGTTTACTGGAAGGAGGGCGCTCGCGTTAGCCTATCTTCCCGGAAGGGAAAGTCCCTCGCTAGCTTGCTTGCTTGCCACATGGTGGGAGTGGGTGGTACGATTAATCGGTAGCAACTCTGCTCCTACCAAAGAGGAACAACTACTTGCCATTCAGACCCCCTCCCCCCTACTGGCTTTGTCTCTATCTCTTTAACTTTCTGGCTATCTCCTCAATGTATAAGGATGGAAACTTGTGTGTGAGTGTGTGTTGTATGAGAGTAGGCCCTGACCTAGTTGGCGGCATCGTTAACGCTCATGCGGGCGGGGGGAGAGGTCTGGAAGCCAAGCGTAAATTCCATAAGAGAGGATCTTGGGTAACTCCAGTTGAGTAACTCAAGAGTAACTAACTTCTCTCGCTCTCTCACTTGGCGGATTCTCGCATCAAATCAGAAAGAAACGAAATTTCAATCACAATTCAACAATGCCTATTCAATGGGTCCTATATTACCAAATTACAAAAAATATAATAATATATATCAGTTGCGAAGCCCGCCTTAGGCGTCCATCTTGCTGGCGTGTTTGAAAATTTTAAATTATTTAAAACATTGCTTAAACACGGCCAATCACTGACCTCCATTCGATCACTTTAGCTAATCAGAGAGATAACGCCGTCGTAAGCCGATTATTATTAAGTATATATACTGTCGATTTTCAAAACATTTGTTTATTTTTAGTTGCTTTATATTCTTTTCTTAAAACATTTTTTTCAAATTTCTTAAAATGTCATTATGATAAAGGGAGAATTTCTCCTGAAACGTCTGGATTTCGAATAAACGTTTCTAGATTGTTATTCTATAAAATATTTGTATATATACCCACATATGGGGTCGTTAAATCTCATTATGTTACAGGTAGGCCTGGGATCTTCAAAATTGTGACGCCACAAAATTAAAATTAAAAAAATTTTAAAAATTGTCAAATATATTTTTTAGATTTCAGGTTATTATTATTCCAACCTGAAAATGTTGGTAAAATAAATCTAGACAAAAAACTTCTACAATTTTATTATTAAATTATAGGGTATAAAAGTGATAGTATGACGTCACAATAAATGGAGCTCAATGAAAATATGACAGAATGTGACACAGTGGGTAGGGGGGGGGGGTCTAAAAATCTTGAAATTCGTGTAACGTAATTAGCCCCTATAAAGAAAATATTTTATTATATAATTTAAAAATAAATATAAATCTTTTAATTATAAAAACAATCTTCAAACGTTAATATAAAACCCAAACGTTTCGGGAGAATTTCGCACTTTATCAGTGAAATTTCAAACTTGTTAAAAAAGGAAAAATAAAGTTGCTTTATCTAATGAATATAAAACAACAGTAAAGACTAAAGATTTTGAATATAAACACCAAATATTTAATTTCTTTAGTGTAGCTTTATATTTATTAGAGAAAGTAACTTTTTTCTTTTTTAACCATTTGATATTCCATTGATAAAGGGAGAAATTCTCACGATTATATTGGGAAAATGAGAATTCCGATGCGCTCTCTGGTGGACTAAATTGAAACTAGCCACTGTGGGTCAAAAAAATTAAGCCATGTCCCTACTAAGTTTCCCAATATATATGTGCTCTTTAGGTGAAAAAACACAAAGTTCTGAGGGCCCCAGATCAAGTTAAAGTCACGTGGTCAGGCATCAGATTTTCCTCTCGATTCGATCAATTGAGCGCAGCAGGCACTTGTCCGAGTAATCCATTATGCAATTGGCCATGAATTTTCATTCACCGGGCCGATCCTTATTGATTTTCGCTTAATGATTTTTTTTTATGTAAAAGGAATGTTGGCTGACTGGCTGACTCGATTTTGACAAAAGTTGATTAGCTACGCCTTTTTGAGCAATCGAACGAAGCAATGGATTGATTGCACCATATAATATACAGCACTAGCAACAACAACAACAACCTCTTTTCCCTATCCGCTTTTAGATTGTTTTCCACCATTATCGCGTAATAATGTCGAAAAAAGCAATCAATCGATTTATTAGCTAATTGCTTCGCTAAGACATTCTTCATAGTTGTCTACTAGACATACACACTAACCTACATCAAAGGGCAATTCGGTGGATATATGAATATACATATAGCATTTGGCCCCGATTTCAGACAATAATTTTTGCTGAATATCCTTTTTCCTTTCGAAAACCGGACTTAAAAAATAAATAAATAAACAGAAACAAATGATTATCAAATAGGAAATGCATACAATCGCTATCTCGTTTGATTTCAGCGCGATCTATTTGAATAAAACACTAAATTATCAACAAATTAGATAGATATAGGAAAAGTCAAATAAATAAATAAATATAATTTCCCACAGATTTCCGGTAATTGTGGGTGCATTCGTAAATATTTCTATTTTCAATGCACAAAGAATGGGCTCCATAATAAATTCGAGTACAAAAATATATTTTATATATATTAAAATATCATTTTTTTTTATATATACCTTAATGTTATATAATCATTCTGTTATAATTTTAAGGCCTTGTAATAATAGAGAAATAAACATAAAAACTAAGATTTTTTTTTAAATTTCAATTAATTAAAAATTTTAAATTATTTATTTTAATGCTAAACCAATTAATATTTTTATTTAAATAGTTTATATATTAAAATTAGAAATTTTCTAGAATTCATGAATTATTGCTCACATTATTTGATAACGATAGAAGAACTTATCTACTCCCATAAGAAAATTCTGACACCCACTAAATTATTATCAGATTCATTTGATTAAATACAAAATGCTATTTGCCGAGTTATAGAGCCGTCAAATACATTTGTCTAGGAAAATAGCATTTAAATATATGATATATTACTGAATATTATAAAATTATTTTTTTAAACAATTTTAAAGGCTTTTGGTGAGACAAAAGTTTAAATAAAATAAATTAAATAAAAATAAAAACAATTTTGAGTATGAGAGTATGGTAAAATAATAAAATAAAAATAATTTTAACTAAAAATACAAAAGATTAGATAAAAATTTTTGTTTATTCATTTTTAATCTTATTTTTATATTTTTAGCCCCTAGAAATAAATATAAATGTTTATAAATTAAACGAAAGCTCAGTTTCTGGTTATAATTTATTTTAATTTTATTTTTTGACTATAACTCTTGTTATTTTCCCTGAAGAAGGAAATATCAATAATTATCGAAAGCTTGGAAAATTACATAACCATTTAATTAAAAAGATTATACAAATATTGCATGATCTTGAATTATATATTAAGTTAAATAATTCTTCTAAAGAGATTACCTCGCAGGTAAAAATAATATATTATTAATAAAGATAAATCATTGATATATATATATATATATATATTGATTAAAGTGTATATATATGTAACGTTAGATGAACGCGAAAGTTAAAACTTTTTATCCGGTCACTGCCCTATTTTGGTGCAATTGGGACCAGACTCGTTTTGATACTGAACCAAGAGCTGAAAAAGATACTCTCTAGGTTCAGTATCAAAACGAGTCTGGTCCTAATTGCACCTAAATAGGGCAGTGACCGGATAAAAAGTTTTAACTTTCGCGTTCATATAACGTTAACATATAAACATTCCAAATAAAATTTATTATTGAATCTCTGAAGAAAATTCATCTGTTTCGATTCCCCAAAGAATAAAACAGATGGGCAATATATATATATATATATATATATATATATATATATATATAATTTCTTTATTTGAGATTAAAGCTTCGAAAGTTTGACCATTTTAAAATGGCGATAAAATATTCAATTTTTTAATATGCGTAGAGGAATTTTTTAAAATATTCAGGTTGTAATTTCCGATATCGAGTTAATTGAATAGTTAAGTAAGTATGAGAGAGGCTCGTTTGGGGTTAAGACTATTAAGCTCGATGAGAACCGGAAGTGCACTGACCACTCGGGCGGCTGACCGTTAAACAGTTCCACCCCAATCTCTCGTTTTAAGCCTCACGTAGTAAAAAGCAAGGGTCGATTTCAAAAGTGGACATGTGTAGCCGCAGACCTTCTTTCTAGTAATTAACCCCTTTTAAGGGCTCTATTAAAGAAAAACGTGTAGGGCGATTTTTGGTTCCGCTTCCGAAAGAAAGAGTAAAAAAAAATTGCAAAATGACTTTAATCCGATCAAAAAACCACAGTATTACTACTCTTTTCATACATACCTATATATAATAGATCCTTTGGACAAAATGGAAACGTGCCGGATATATATAGTACCTATATATTAAACATTGAAAAAATGATACTTTACGAGATAATAATTTTTGAAATATATGTTTTTAGAATTAAATACATATAAAATGTTTATTTAGCAACGTTTCGGATCCAATCGAGGCTCGATCAGCAGCATAAATAAATTTTTAATTTTGTTCCTTATTCCCAATCTTCTATACTTAATAATAATCGGCTTGCGCGATGACGCCCACGTGATTTTTTTTAATTTTAAAACCCACTAATAGTTCATGAGAAATAAAATTTATTGAAATTAGGAGATTTATAAATAATTATTTTCAAACCCACTAATAGTTGATGACAAATAAAATGTATTAAAATTAGGAAATTTGAATTATTATTTTAAACCCACCTAAGGGGTCCAAGGGGTGTAGGATAGCAAGATACCCGCCGAAGGCGGGCTTTGCAGCTGCTAATATTTAAATTTTTACAATACAACAGAACACAATTATAATAATAATTATTTTGTGAATTTGTTTCTCACTCTGTTAACAAATAATTAAATCAAAATAGTGTAGAAAAACATTAATTATTTTTTTTCAAAATATCTCAAAAATTCTCTAAATTATTTTTATTAAAAATTTAAGATATTACGATCTACAAAAAAAACTTCTTGTAGCATAAAAATATTTTACGAGAAAATAATTAATCTATCAAAATATTGTCTCTAAATGTCCATCCATACAAGATATACTTTATTTAATTTATAAATTAAATTCTGATGATGACGTAGACGAAAATTCGAAGAAATTACATGATCAGAATTAAATCAATCAAATATAAAAATTGAACTTTATATCTCATAAACTCTTTAGAATTTGTTTCCAAAAATAATTTTTTAAAATTCATTTATATTTAATTGTTCTTTTCCGAGACAAATGCATTTGACGGCTCCATCTATTTGGCAAATAGCATTTTGTTTTTATTCTAATAAATAGCTGATTTAATATAATCAATTCTCGTTTATTTTCGTCCAAAAAAAAAAAAAAATCAACTCATTTGGGAGAGTAAAATGGGTGAAATATCAAAAAATAAATTTACTTTTTAGTTCAAAAAAATAAAAATAAAATAAAATAAATAAAAAAAAGAGAGAGGTTACTAAATGAACTTTTGCAAACGTTGTTACATGAAAAGTTAATGGAAATGGCCTCCATATTGCATCGGTACTTGGAAAGGAATTAAAAAAAAAAAAATTGAAATGTTTTGAAATTGAATTCACTATAAAATAAATAAATAAATAATTTTATATTTATTATTGATGATATATAAAAATGGTCCAGTGAATTTCCGTTCGAGTGCTGTATGCCGAAGCTTAATATCTTAATCAAATCGGCACGCGCAATTGACACGTGCTCTTCGGTTATCTTTAGCCGGGGAATTTATACTTTTCTTTAAGGTCACGGTTATAGAAAAAATTCTTTTGAATGTTTTTTTATTTATATTTTACTTTATAAACATAGAAGAAATTTCGTTCTAGCGCCAAAATATTTCTATTTTCAATGCAGAGAATGGGCTCATCATAATAAATTCCAATACAAAAATGTAGAAAATATTATTTTTTAAATTTAAAATTATTCAATTCTCTTGTAATTTTAAGTCATTGTAATGATAGCGGCATAAACGTTAAAACTAAAGCAATTTTTTATTTTCAATTAATAATTAAAAATTAAAATTATTTTTTTTAAAACCCACTAATATTTTTATTTAAATAGCTTATACCATATATTAAAATTAATTTAAAAAGTAAATTCAATAAATTCCTAATTAATTAAATTTGTATATAAATTTCTAATAGTTAATTATAAGCATTTTGAGGATATAACAAAAAAATTACAATATATACTTTATACTTATATCGAGGGTGAACCGCGATTAGAATTAGGTGTACACCGTCTTTGGAATTATGTGAAATTATTTTGGAATTCATTAGATAATGCCCCTTCATCGATTGTCTTCTACTGTGGAAATGAAAGTGGAAGTGGAAGTAGGTGTACACGATATTAGGTCTCGGTTTACCCCTGGACTTATATATACCCGAGGGTGAATCGCGACCTAATATCGTTTACACCTACTTCCACTTCCACTTTCATTTCCAAGTAGAAGACAATAGATGAAGGGGCATTATCTAATGAATTCCAAAATAATTCCAAAGACGTGTAGACCTAATTCCAATCGCGGTTCACCCCTCGTATATACCTATAGGTATATACATATATGTTCCAGCATAACTCTGGTACGCCTGGAGAAATTTCAACCAAACTTGGTACACAAATGACTTACTATCTGGAAAAAATACTGTGTTAGTAAGATACCTCTAGGGTTAGGGATGGTAAGGTGTTGACATGTAAAAACAATAGAAAACAACCAAGATTACTATCGAATCCATCCATAGTTTATGGGTTCATGAGATTAATAGTGAATATATATTTCCCTGAAGAAAATTATACGTCTCAAACTAATAATAAATTCTCCATAAAAACAAGTAAAAATTAATTTTGTTATTGTTTTTTTGTTTTCTAGTGGATACTCCTCACCCATCCGGAGTTCTTCATCTTACAAGCGGCCCCCCCTCGCCCCCGATTAGCATCAAAAGAGAGCCTACGTCCACAAATCCCGGGAGTGGAAATGGAGGCCTCGGCGGCAACGGGCTTCATCACCATCATCACCATCATGTAGCGGCTGCAGCTGCAGCGGCTGCACACGCGGCCAACACTGCCTCTGGAGCCCATCATCCTTTAGTTCACGCGGCTCTGGTTACCGGACATCGGACGTCCGTTTACACTACCAGCACCACAGGTAAATCCAATTAACCAACCATAATACATATTATTACCTACTAAATTCAAGATACATACCTATTACATCTGTAAAGTCTGAAATTATTTAAATCCACTTAACGTATAGATATATTTACAAAACAAATATAAAATGGGAAATCGCCTATTATTTTAAATTTTTATTAGAATTGAAAAAAATTGTCTTATAAAAAAGAAATCTCTATTTATAAAAATGAAAGTACAGTAAGTCCTCGAATTACGCGATTAATCGGTTCCGAAACTTTTCGCGTATGTCGAGGACAGCGCAAAATTTAGCATTTTTGGCAAAAATATATTTTAGTTTCAAAGGATTTATTGCACATAACTCACCCACATAACCCATCACTACACTACCACGCATTTCCTTTTCTAGACTAAAAAACTATTTTTTTTTTTTAAATTGCGTACCTAAGTCGAAATCCTGTAACTCGAGGACTGACTTTATGTACAATAAACAAATCTTTTATTCCTAAATCGATCTAAACCAAATTTCGTAATATCAGTTGTTCCACTTTAGAACCCAGTGATGATAATGGTACAAAAGTTGACCACTCGAAATATGCAGGAGGAGGCATATCTTACCTCTTCTTTGATAGATTCTCAGTATATTGCTAATGGCGACTATAGGTGTCGTGGTTAACATTATTTCTAAATTATTTAAATTATTACATATTATGTCCACCATGAAGCTAGTAAATAATAATAATAATTAAGTTTTGTGATTATCAGTAGTGTCATATCAAATTTATAGTAGCACTGCAGGAACGCTAAAATTCCAGATGACCTGGGGTTCCGAGGGTACCTACTCCCCGGAAATTTTTGGAATTATATGTTCCAAATTGTGAATTCAAAAAATGGGAGCCCGAAACACACCCCGCCCGACGATTGGCTGTTCGGTTTTCAATGTGTGTTTGATTAGAAAAAAAAATGGGAGCCCTAAACACACCCCACCCGGACTAAACTTTCTGAAAAGATGAGAATAAATCGCTATTTTTGGTTTAAAGTCGATTCCTCCATGTCTTCAGCAAAGGTAACGGATAAGAAAACAACGCAGTTGCTATGGTTACTTATAAAATTTCCTCCCAAATTTTTAGCATTTCACAGAGAGTGTTTTCAAAAAAAAATTTCAACCTCTAAAATAAATAGATAAAATGTATTTGATATATTGTATCTCAATTTTCGAAACTCATTGTAATTCAGAAATATGATATAGACAATAATTGGGGAAAATATAAAATATAACCCAATAAATGTTCAATGAAGAATACTATTTTCTCACTTGTATTAATCTTTATTGATAGAAAATAGCCAATAACATGACATTTTAATGATTCTACTACTGATTTGATAAAATCCAGAAAGGAAATATATTATAAGTATTAAAATGATTCGCCGAGTTTAAAGATAAAGGCGCCTATGAAACATAAATGATAACATAAATTTATCACTTTAACAAAAATTGAGTAATATATTATTTATTATATAGATATATATAATAATAATCTGAGACACCTTACGGTATAAAAAATTTGAATGAGTTGAATGTTCTTATCAATTTTGCTCTGCTACTTGAATATTTAATATCAAGATGATATCATGCGCTAATCATATAATAAATAAATAAATGAAAGACTTGTTGCCGTTTTTTTCAATGCGAATCTTTCCTTTGAACTAGATTTATACTTTTTTTTTGTTTATCAATTTGCAATCGAAGCAAAAAAATGATTGTGAATTAGTACAATAAAAAAAATTTACATTAGTATTGCATTTATTGCAAACGTTGAATTTTCTATTTTACCTAATTCATTGGAGCTGCACTAGAAACAAAAATAAAAAAAAATTAAATAAAAGCTGAATTTTGCTAAACGTGTTTTTAATGAGTCTTAATAACAAATAAATTAATAAAAAGGCATTAAACCAAGTATAACTACTACTTATACAAGTAGATAACTTTTATATCTTTTAAAATAAAACAATTAATAAATAATAATCTAACAGGAATAGCAGAGAATTGGACAAAAATTAAAAACACTTGAGTTTATTAAATGTGCCAGACGTTTCGTCAATTTATTTTGACTTCCTCAGGGGCTAAAGCAGGAAAATCAGAAAAACTTATAAATACATTGATTACAAATAAATTTAATTTAAATAAATAATAATATAATGGAGAAGCAAGCATAAATACATAAATTATTATTATTATATAATTTGAAAATTTTCAATTTCTTTTTATGCTTAAATTTTTACATTAATTATTTTTATTAATTAATTGTTCTTTTTTTAATTTTAAAACTCACTAATAGTTCATTATGAATAATATATATATTAAAATTGGAAATTTTAATTAATTTGAGGTATTCTCCATTGAAGACGGAGTGGTAGAACTCAATACTGAATTTATACAAAAGCAGTCGAATAAAAGAATTTATTAGAAGGTCATTTTCATCTTAAAAAAAAGACGATTCGGAGGATGGTCCCTCCTTTTTCAGTGGCTAAAAGAGTCAATATTAATATTATTTTCAATTTCAATTAAAAGTTCAAAACTGGCCCGAGCTGGTCAAAAACGTTGTCAAAAATATAGATACATCAAATTTTATTTAAAATCGACATCTTTACCTAAATTTTAACTTACAACTAATACTAATATATCGTTTTTAGTTTGAGCAAAAAAGTACCTAGCAACGCTCGGTCCGCCGGGTACAATATGGTATATATATTGTAAGTCCAGTTTATGGATAAATAGTTTTCCAGATGTTACGTTCCCAAACATGTTTTTGCACAATGTGTTATGTGTTTTTCTTTATGGATTAATACAATAGGGACGGGGTGATGTCCTGGTCGTCGGTGAGGGTGCCGCCGATGACGCAGCCTCCGAGGGTGGTGAGGTCATATTATAGAATGCAATCTCGTGGGTGCTGTTTCGCTTGCAGTGTTAGAAAAAGGGTTGTTTTTGCGGGATCGACAGATGCGCGCCCCATCAAGGGAGGGATGAACGAGCAAGGGCAGTTGTCGTAACAAAAATCAACCACAAAATGCAATACTCTAATCAAATCAATACACTAGAGTCTATTATTTATTTTCCAGATTACTTTCAATATAGATTTTTATGACGTTTTGTGAATTATTTCTGAAATGCGGTTTTCTATAAAGAGTAGATAACAATTATGTGGACTGTATGAATCTGACAGTTCAATCTAGTTTTTTTATTTTTTCATTCAGTATTTAAAAAAAAGATCAAAGCAAAGTAAATCTAAAATTGGTATTTAATTACTGTTCTCCCTTTTGAGGGTATTCACGTACAGAAACTAATTTTGAACGAAACTTTTAATATAATAGTTGCATCCTTTGTTTTTAAAATCTCCAGCTTTGTCAAGTGATTCGTGATTGATATGGGGGAGAATTTTTATAGTTTTAATAAAAAAAAAAATAATAAAATAAAGGCGCTCCTATTTGTAATGAACTATTAGTGGGTTTTAAAATTAAAAAAACAATTAATTATTAATAAATGGAAATTAAATTAATTGAAAATTTTCATATAAAATACTAATAATTATTTATGGATTCATGCTTGCTTCTTTATTATATTTATTTATTTGTTTTTTATTCTAAAAGATATGAAAGTTATAGTTATCGTAAGTAGTATATATATATATATACACTTGGTTTAATCTCTTTTTATTTATCTATTTATTAATTATTATGATTTATTCAAAAACAGGTTTATCAAAATTCATCTTTTATTTAATTATTATTATTATTATTATTTTGTTTTGTTTTTAGTACAACCCCAGCAGTGAATTAGGTAAAATAGAATATTAAACGCTTCTGCAATAAATTCAATACTAATGTAATTTTTTTATTGTATTAACATATACCCATATATGGACAAAAAATTTATTCGTTTTATAAATTTAAAATAAATAAATACAAATCTATTTATAATCATTCTGGGCAAATTAACGACAAAACAAATAATATTCATTCACATAGTAATTATAGTTAATTTTTTTGAAGTTA
Source organism: Forficula auricularia (assembly GCA_024734495.1). NCBI lineage: Eukaryota > Metazoa > Arthropoda > Insecta > Dermaptera > Forficulidae > Forficula > Forficula auricularia. The sequence continues at coordinate 625,310 of JALMQS010000542.1, read as the reverse complement.
AATTCTCAATGTTTTGGCGAAAACTAATCGACATAAAAAAAACCGAAATGATTTTTTTACCCCACCTGTTTTTTTTTTTATTAATTAATTGTAGTATAAAATAAAATAAAACGTGTTTGGAAAGGTAACCGTTAGAAAAACAAATCACTTTCATTTCTGGATTTGTTATAACTCTCGGAAGAAGGGTGAAAATCCAGCCGGTGTCTTCTTCTTCTTCTTCTGGTTTCTCTTTCGAGTGGTCAGTCAGTGAGCTGACCATTTCTTGAACCGGCTCCTCTTCCTTTTTCGGGCTAAAATGATGACCAAACCATCCCCTTAAATTATTAATATCATAACGTGATATTTGGAAAGCCATACCCAGAGACGAACAACCCCTTCGAAAAAGAAGAAAAATCCTCCCCAACTACAAAACTGGTTGGTCTGCGCGTTTAAATAATTCTTCGATTAATGACTGTGAGGTCAACATAACAGGGTAGGGGGTCAAACCCTGGACAGATGCAAGACCGGCCGGCCATAGGCTAGCCATGCATTCGACGTTTTCGTGCTATCTATGCAGATTGGGGACCCCCCGGAAAAAGGGCGCTGGCCGTTGCATAAAGATGATTAATAATCCCTTCGGGAAAAACTTTGAAGATTTTTGCTCAATTGTGTCCGGTATAAAAAATGGGGTTAAGAAAATACGGAAACAGAATATTAATTGATATTTTCGTCGCTTCCCTATCATCCTGTGAAAGTGGACGACTTGGCTTGTCTACTCGCTTTTTTATATCTTCATTATAGAGTTTCGAATTTTCCCTTCAACCCCTCGAAAATATTAATTAATAACCATGAACAAAAGAATTCAACTTTTAGATATTCGTGAACTTGAAGATTTTATCCTAGTTTTTTTTTCTTGCTTGCGGCAAGAAAGTTAATCGGATGATTATTTAAAACGAGGTTAATAATATAATTTCACTTCTCTTGAGGTACACACACACCTATTGTTCAAAAAAAAGAAAATATTTATTCATATAATCAAAATAAGGAAGAATTAGCGAGATAAAAACATTTTTTAATTTGATAATAATATTGAAATTTAAAGAATTTTCAAATAAATATAACTAAAAATGTATAGACTAAAAAAAAGATAATTTTCACTTCAATAAATTTTTTAATTTCAATTTATTTTTTAAGAAAATAATATATAAAACTGATTTGCACATCATACGACTTTCATTTAACCCGATTATGGATAAAAGATGAAAATTTAAAATAAACAAATAAATAAATAAAATGAATTTTTATTTTATTTATTTATTGAAACAAACATTGAAATCTGTGATTAAAACAAAAAAGTAAAGTCTATGTATAATATAGATATATTTAAAAAAAATTGTCTTAACCGAGACTCGAATTTTTATACTATTATATCTCAAAATCCCTTTACATTTATTAGAATAAAATAAAAACCTAAATACATTTTATACGGTAGAACATACAATCACTTTTTAATAAATTCGACAAAAACAAAACTAACAATAATAAAACGATAATTTAAAGAATTTTCGAGATCAGACCACACATGTGAAATTTGAAAATTTACATAAAATTTCTTAGTAATTTGGTAGAAAAATTATATTTTTCATAAATAATATGATGATATATTTGTTTATCTATTTATTTGTATCTTTTGTCCATGGGTTCTATAAACAACCCTTTGAAGAATACTACTTTTCTCTAAACATTGTTTTTGAATTCTTAAAAGAAAAAAATATGTCAAATCGGAGTATTTGTGGAGTTGTGTTTGAAAGTATGAGTTCAAATTTATGATAGAAGTAGACTTTAAATCCCATCTAGATGTCAACTACTAGATAAATTGATCATTTTTAATTATATATTAGACGTGTTGTTTCTACTAATTTATTTGCTTTTGTTTTTTATTTATATATTAATTAATAATCATAAATTATCCTTTCCTTATCCCCAAGAGAAAAGCACCATGTGATAATTCAGGGAAATAATAAATTGTTTCAAAAAGGTTTTCTTGTGGAAAAAAAAATTCAATTCCACATAACGAAGGCGTTTTCCTCGATCCGAAGCCTTTTTCTTTGCTAATTATTGGGTGCAAAATTGGCACGCGTGTCAGTGAGGACCAGGTGCCTGGGCTCCAAGGACACGCAGCTGCTGAGGAAGAGAGGTCGATGTCCGAAATGGTCATCGTGGCGATCAATCCGAGGCCATCAAGGGGTTGTTATCGACGCTGATTTTCTTCTCGGGATAGATACCACCTGCCCACCAACTTCCTGTTGTTAACTACGGCAATCCCCCCTTAGGCGCCGAGATCCTATCTAATATCTCCTCTCTTTCTCTCTCATCTGGTCTCCTAATCATTTTTCATTTTCAACCTTGCGACGAGTTTTTCGTTCGCAGATGCTGATCCGAATTTATATTTATAAATCTTTCCAGTCTATAATTATATGAGCCGGAGCGTTTAAGGGGGAGTGGACCACTTATTATACAATTGCGTATATAGGTAAATTATCCTATAGTGTAATATTACCAATTTAAATTCATGCAATTAAGGGATAAATAAGCTGATTAGTTTGGTTACCAAATTTATTTATTTATAAAATGAAATATGAAACAATAATTCGCTTTTAGTCTGGAGACTTCAATGCGTTAGATAGGGACAGGGATCAAAATGATATGATTTTACTTTCTCAAAAATAAAATAAAAAAATAAATATAATAGAAAACAAATCAAATAATTACCTTGATTTATGGCCTTTTAAGTTATTATAATTTTTTTAAATTATTCTCTTAACATTTTAGTTAATATTCAAGAGCATTTTCTCAATGACTTTGAAATTTTTGAAATGTTTTTATTTTTAATAGAAAAATACCTGAAGTTTTAGTAGGATTTTATATGCAATAGGTAATAGTTTCTTATCATTTTTAGAAAATTCGTAGTTATTATTCCTATCATAAAAAATATCAAACTTATTTTATTTTTATTTAAATATTGCGAATTTCTATTTAAAGAATTTTTTATTCAATCGGAAAGTTGCGAGATCGTCGAGAGACTAATACGAGATTTCATCTATTCGATTCTCATCAATAGGCCCTCTAATAGTTGGGATTTTTTTTAAATAATAGGTATAAATTATTGGATATCATCATTGTAAATTTGTAATAACACACAATATATATTTCGAAATTATTTGTTAGTGAAATTATTTTTGTTTTTGGACGAAACGTTGCTTAAACGTTAAATAATAAGTTGTTTATTTGAGTGTCCTGATTTCTGATAATTCACCTCATAATTATTTATTTAAAATAATTAAAATAACTAAATAATTAAATATTTATCTATAGAAATCTCTATAAAAATAACTAAATACCTAATTGATATTACAGAATGCTTGAATTTCCTATACAAATAAAATTTATTGTGGTGATATGAAATGAAGTAAAAAAAATTATTTTGAAAGAAAGAAAATGACAACTTCGATTATTTTTACGATTTGTAAAAAAACTCAAATAAAATATGTTTTATATATAACAAAACCAAAATATTTCTGTTAAACACGTGGTGGACATGAAAAAAACACTCTTCGAACTTCATCTATCTTCATTCTTCACTGGACAACTTATAGCTTTCTTTATACTTATAAACGCCTTCTTATTTCAATGAATAAACTAGCTCAAGAGTGTTTCTTTTTTCTGTTGCTCATCTTTATAATTTTCATTAAATGCAAACGAAATGATTTTACTTTCTTTCAAAGCTCCAATTTCTAAAGTGTGTTATTTAAAAATAAATAAATAATTTTTCATTCACATCGACACAAACAACGTCATCCGTTCTAACCCAAGTAACCCCTGCCTTTCTCCTTTTTCATATATCATTAATTCTAATTTTATTTTTTCCGGTCTCTTCATCAAGACGTTCTTCCTTTTAACCCCAATTTCCCTTAAATTCGATTCATATATCATTTTATTGAAAATCGCCCTTTTTTTCCACCCCCCTGTGATGTTTGTTCATTTCTCGAGAGATTGAAAATCCAAGGGGTCGTTCAACCCTTCAGTTGCATCTGTCCATTTTTCCGCCCCCGCACCTGGCTGGGTGTATGTATATGTTAAGGGTTGCGCTGTTTTTGGGCAAAATAACCGATTGCATCTGTGTGTGTATCAACAGGGGCAGATGGCGGGTTATTCAATCGGGCTCGTTTTGGGGTTAAAGATCAACATCCACCAAAACTTCCAAGCCAGTTGACACTTAACAAACAACAACAACTTTACTTTTTTGACTGTTACCTCATTCACCACGTGTTCTATTATAAATAATCAAATTCGCTTAGTCCTTATTTAGATTGACTGATTTGTTTCTAATATCAATCATTAGGCAATTATAATATAAATAAATATTTCTATATAGCAAAAAATAAATAATTAAAATGCAGTTCGCTTTTTTATAAATTTAATTATTTATTAATAATAAATTATAAATTAAATTAATTTTAGTGATGTATATTTTTTATGGAAATATAATAACTCTTTTTTGTTTTTTTGTTTTTTAGGGTCACTGCCTCCAAGTCCTGCCGATTCCGGTGTATCTGATGTCGACTCCTCAAGTAGCGGTCATGCCAGTAATGACGAGCTCAAAGCCAGACTTCAACCTACGCCAGGTCAGTTTTCATTAAATTCACTCTTTAAATTTTAATTCATACTTTCATCTGTACATTTTTTAAAATAAATTTCTTTAATTTTTAAGTTTTCTTTAACTCTAAAAAATTACCTACCTATTAAAAATTGTTTTTAATAAAAAAAAAAAATGATGAAAAATTCGCAATATGTATTTGTACCTATATATCGAAATTTTTTCCCAGGAACCTTCAAATACGATACCTATATATTAGGTATTATATAAAGAGGCCCGACTGTATTTCAATATTAAATTTAAGTATTTACGTAATATTTAATTGAAGAAATTATAAATTCAAAACACTTTGAATAATCTTTATTTAGACTAAATATATATGGCATGGTCTAGGTATTTAAATTTAGAAAAACTACTAGACTGCGAAATTTTATCTTTAAATGAAATATTTAGTGTGATACATATCGCTCGTTTGATGCAACAGAGCGACATAACTCAAAAACTGTAATTTTTTAGAAGAATCAATTCAAAATTTTAGCTACCTAACTTGATACATTTATTCGAAAATAACTTATTATTTTATATTTGTATTCTTTTAATAAAACATGCTGTTAAATTATTTTCCAATAAATATATCAAGTTATTACATGTCAAAATTTTGAATTGATTCTCCTGGAAAATCACAGTTTTTAGTTATGTCGCTGTTGCAGAAAATAAGCGAGATATCAGAGAGGGTTCATCTCACAGAGAGGCTTCGCTCTCGATTGCATTTTTGTTGCCACTCGAGTTCACTCTTGTGGCATGTAGATAATAAAAATTATCCATGACAGCTCGTAGAAGACAATCTTCCGTGGTTTCTTAACATATATTCAATTTATTATCAATATATGATCGGGTGGTATAAAAAAGAAGGAACTGTTTGTTCAGGAGCATTGATCTCACTCCGTTTGTTTGTCTTCCATGTTTTTGGTTGCTTGACCGCGAGAGTAGTTCCAAACGCGCGGACGCCGGATAGTCCTGGGCCTGCCACCAGTAGTTCCACCCTCCTCCACCTGCACCAGCTGGGCCACCACCAGCAGCCGCCCCCGCCTCCACCGCCGCCACACCACCCGTCTTCCCAGCCGCCGCCCCCGTCACATTCCGCCGCCGCGCAGCTTTATAGTACGGCGGTGGCTGCGGCTGCAGTGGCGCACAGCGCCGCCCCCGGATCCACCACTGGTGGATTCCTAACCCCCTATTACCACCACCATGCGGCGGCGGCGGCCGCCCACCAGCAGAGGACGACACACTACACAACCCCTCGATGTAAGTAACTCTGATGCCTACTTATTTACTATCTATTTACTTTAGTTTTATAAGAAAATAACACCTGGTGTAGCTAGTTAAAACGCATTCTTGGGCTATTGACAAACTGAGAATTCCGATGCCCTATCTGGTGGTCTTAATTGAAACTAACCACTGTGGGCTAAAAATAAGCCAACCAAGTGTCCAATGGGAAGCTGAGAATTCCGATACACGCTCTATCTGGTGGTATAAATTGAAACTAGCCACTGCTGTCCAAAAAATAAATCTACGCCCTTAGATTCCAACTAGAAGAAAGATCGCAGGCTCGAATCCTGTCGGGTGCTCAATTAAATTTTTTTTTTTCAAAAATAGTATACCTAGATCTGTGGATCTGTGTAATTAAGTCAGAATAATTATTTAACTTACGCGGTTCATTTTCTTATTTATTTATTTATTGTATTACTCAGCTTTCAAACACCGCCTCCCGGCCAAATGATCAACTACTATACACTGACTTTAACTACTATTTCATATTTGAAAGGTCATATACAAGATGCTAATCTCAAATCGAAATACAATAAATCGTTTCTCTCTTTCTCTCTCCCTCTATATATATATATATAGATAAATGATTTGTCTTTGATTCAAAATGGCGGCAAATGTGTCTTTTTGTCTCTAGATAAAATTTATCGGTTAAAAAAGGAAATGCTCACGCCTAGTGTGAGAAACATTCTTTTCTATCTCTTGATTTGGTTTCTCATCCTGTGTTCTATTTTCGTTTGCCAAACAACAAAAAAAAGGTGGTCCTCATACAAGAGATGAATTTTAAATAATAATTCTCAACCAAATAAATTATATACTAACTTGATCAAAAAATTTAGGAACGATCACATTTCAGTCACCCGATTTTAGTTCTTTTTTTTGTTAGATTGCCACATCTGTCAGTGACATTCCCTCAACGAGACCAAAAGAGACCAAACGAGACTAGCCCTGACGAAACGAGACCGAGACCGAGACCGAGACGATACTGTCTTTTTTGACAATTCACTAGACCGAGACGATATTTTCTCAAATCTCGTCTCGTCTCGTGCGAAGCCCTAGTTTCATAACTTGACATTTGTAAAAGTTACCCCTTCTATATATTATATATATGTATACATAATTATATTTGGTATATACAGGGTGCGCCATCTTGTCCATCCACTTGTCTCACTAATATGGGAGGCTACTTAATCTATATTGTTTTCCAAAACAAGTCGAGATAAATTGTAAAAGAGTAAGCTTAATAAAAAAACACAATTTTTTAAAATCTATTGAAAATTATCAAAGTTGTACAAGAGTTCCATTTACTACTTTGAGATGGCGCACCTTATATATACCTATATAGTATATGTATGAGTTTATTTCCATATAACAGAGGACAACCTCATTGACTTTTCTTTATGAATCCGATTTGATCGTTAATATAGATACATAAAAACTAGTATTTAGTTATTATATATATGTATAATTTCCAAATTACCTACCTTTGAAGAAAGAACAGGTAGTGGCGAATTTGCTCAAATGGTTACGTCATAGACCTGGAGACTAGATATCGGGAAATGAATGGCAACGATCCCCAACAATTGTCTTTGCGAGGCATTGTCCTTGGCTCGATTGCTTGAGGGGCTCCCGTGGGACTCCACTTCCGCCTTTTTACACTCCCATTATCTCTCTAATCGTCTATTGAAAAGTTCCAAGCCGTTTCAACAACTCGATATGAATTTACTACCACACGAATAATATAATAAAAATAATAATAGTAATCTCTCAAACATAAATATATGATTTATTATTATTATTATTTTTATTCAGATTTGAAATCGTTTGGGATTAGATAGGAAAAGATTGAATCTTCTGTTTATTATAAATAGGTATTTTTATTTTATTTGACACTAGATTAGGTAGAAAAAATTTATTGATTTTTTTGCCTATAAGATAAATAAAAATCTAGTATTTAAAAAACATTCTGAAAACATTTATTTGAATTTCAAACGTTTCGAAAGAAATTCTCTCTTTATCAATGAAAATTTTTAAAATAGTTGCCTTAAAAATAAAAATAAAGCAATTATAATCAATAAATAAATATTTTAAAAATAGACAATGCTACAGATTTTCTTAGAGATGAAATTACTTATCATGAATAAAAATAAAAAATACAAATATTTACGAAAAAATATGTTTTGATAAATATTGGAAAAAAAAGTTTATTATCTGACATTTTTTATTTCACTTTTTGTTATTTAATTAAGTTTTTAAATATTATTAATATTACATAATCAAAAATTTTTAGAAAAAAATAATTTGTCGTAAATTTTATTTTTATTCAAGTTAATTTCATTTCAAACACAATCTGATGTAGCAACCGGGTCTATTTTCAAAATATTTATCTGATTATATAGGTGTATTCATCTCTCTTAAAGCGACTGTGGGTCAGTGGTTAGAGTGTCAGGCCGCTGTCCTGAAGTATGCTGGTTCGCGACTGAGTTTCGGCAGATATTTGAAGTCGCCTCTTGGAAAGCAATGGCAAACTACCAAGAGTATAATTGCCCAGTCAACCTCTCCAAACTGAGACCTGATATGGGACTTAAAAAAGCAGCTCTACCTATGGTATATTTTTTCTAATTTCTTAACTTCGATAAAAGGAGAATTTCTCCCGAAACGTTTGGATTTCAAATTAAAATTAAATATTGTTTTTTTTTCTCATAAAAGATTTGTATTTATTTGTAGATTAGATATATAGTTTTTTTTGTTTTTTTACGAACAAGTCATTATATCTTCAGTCTAAAACAAATTATTTTCATAGATTTTTACAAACGACAACATTTCTTTCTTAGTAAGTAAAAATAAATCTAATTTTATATTGTCATAAATTAAGATAGGATTGGGATTACACAGCAAATTCTATAGAATGAAGAAAAAGATGAAAGACCGTCAAGTAAAGAGAAATGGCGGGTATGGTAAGGGGGGTATGTTTGCGCCAGCGGAATGGATGATCAATCCGATAACAATTACATTAAAATGTTTCACGAGAAGTCATTAAAAAAAAAAAACGATCAAATCTCATTACCTTCTCCCAACTGGAGTTATCTCCAGCCCCGTGAACGTTGAATACTAATTTAATATCGATAAATCATTCAAGTCAGTTACCTTTTATAATTGCCTTTTTACGAAAAAAATAAGTGAAAAAAAAGACAAGCAATCAATAAATTTATTAACTTAATAACTTCTTATGATGACGATAAATTTTTATTTATATATTTATTATGTTTACAATCGATTTTTTTCCATTAATTTCCCCTATAAATGTGATGTTTATTACAATAAAAATAAAATACAAAATTTTAACAATGATGTTAAAAAGATAGGTTATGTTTTCTTTTTTAAATAATTAAAATACTAATTAGTGATTTTATTAAATAAGTAGATATTATTTATTTCGATTAATTGTTTATTAAATAAATATTATCTATTTAGATTAAATATTTCTTTTCACGGGTCATTTGATTATTTTCTTATCCGTATATAAATATATAATATTTTATTTATCGATATTCAATTATAATTATATAATTTTATTCCACTGTCACTTATTGTTATTTTTATTAATTAATACTCTACTCCCGGTTTATAAATTGCAATTATTACAAATATCAATATTTAAAAGATTGTATTAATGAAAAATCAAAAAAACAAGATGGTGTCTTTTATTGTTTAAATGAAAACATTAAACAAGTTATCAACGATATTAGTGAAATCTTTTTACTCAAATGATTCTCTATTATCACAATAAGCCAAAAAAATTATAACTAAATATTGAACAAATTAATACATTTTTTGATTAAGAATCAAAAACCAAGATGGAGTCTTATTATTATTTAAAAGAAATGCTATTAATCCTTTTTTTATTATTTTATCTTATTCAGTTAATTCATATTTTAAACTGGATTATAAATTAGATTATATAAATATATAATTATAAAGTATGAAATAATAGTCGAATTTTAAAGAATCAAGATGGCCTCTTATTAGTAATGAAAATAAAAGTGAATCTGAAAGAAATGATATTGATATTAATACTGTTTTTAATAGTTTATTTAATTCTTTTATCTCCCTAGTGGTTTATAAATTACACTTATTAGATAATATAAATTATTAGTCAATAAGATAATACTAGTATAAAAATAATAAAGAATTCGAAAAAACAAGATGGCCTCTTATTGGCGTTAAGTTAGCAATAATATTAGTGTAATTTTAACAATAGTAATTTGAATCTTTCTCTTCTTCATAGTTTCAAATAATAGAAAATGGGAAAAATAAATCTTGTAAGTTATGAATAGGATTTGAAACGTGGAATATTATTTATAATTGTGTTTTGTAAGAATGTCTCAATCAATGGGTATTTAAGCGAATTGGGCTATGTCCTGGATCTGGGATTGATGGGCCCTAGATAGCGTGGATCGTATGGCGTCAGAGGGAGTGGAGGGGGTCTGTCTCTGCGAAGACCATGGCCTACCCCAAGGATTGGTAGTCAGCGCTCCACGCGGCGAGGGATAAAAGCCCCCTTCGTTCGCTTTAGCTTGCCAAACAGTCGCCGCCACTTAGTACAGCATAAACACAAATGTCGGAAATCGAACGTTACGTGCGGATTAAAAATAGGAGCCTGACTATATTCGGCCTGCGAAATGAGAATTTTCCGGTCACGCCATCAACTCCTCTTCCTCCATCCGTCCTATCCCCTCCCCTCATTTTTTTTCTTATGTAACACAATAAATCAAATGATTTTTGTACTTTTCATTCTCATTTCTGAACTTTAAATACTCACTAGGGGTAGTTTTTCTTTTATATACAGACTTACACACTGCCTTCTGGAATGCATTGCTTGGAAGACATTGTTGTCTTAATTAAGGATAGGTATATACTATATTTTAGAAATATAGATTTATGAAAACCTATTAGTGTTTCTTATTTTTACTCTAAAATGCAAAAGATTAGGCGAAAACTCAGAAAACTAAATATAAGAACTTTATCTTTTACTAACAAAAATACACTCTCTGCTTTGTAGGATATGTTGTCTCGAAGGACCTATCTTAAGAATATTTAGATACGTGTATAAATAAATTCATTATAATATTATTTTCTAGCTTGAAGCACTCTTAAAATAATAATAAGGTCTCTATATAGCTTCGCGCAGCTAAAATACTGGATTCGAATCCAGCTATATAAAAAAAATAATCTCAAATTTAATTTAATAATAATAATGTTTATATTGCTCTAGTTTTTGTTTTTTAATAAATAATTTATGAAAAAGTGTTAATTTTTCTATTTTTCCTGAAAGAGGCAATAGATATGTCGAAAACTCAAAAAAAAAGTATTTATTTTGAATAATTTAAATAAATACATTTGAGAAATCACAATTAAAAAAAAATTATAAAAGTAAATTACAAGAAAAATCAAATTAACCTAAAAAATAAACAATTAACTAATAAACAATTAATTCAAACAATAGAGATATTTTTAAAAATTCAAATTCAAACTAATTGTAGATTTTAAACAATGATCTTAATATATAGGTATGAAATTAATTTTCTGAATGTAGAGCGTATTCTGAAATAAGGAAGAGTTGAACAAAAACATATTAAAAATTTAAAAATTAATTTATGTGGCATTAGAGTAGAGTAGAATTAGCAACGATTTCCGAGAACGATAATACCTCGCCCCGTGAACAAGGTAAGCCAGCCGGCGAGCGAAACGTGTGGCAATTAGCGAAAAAAAAGGAGGCTGTTGATTGGCGGACACACGAAGGGAGTGGGCGTCGCAAAGGGCCAGAGTGGGAGGGGCATAGCCGAGGCCGGCACCTCCCCTCCGGGGTGGAAGACCCATTCAAGGTCCTTTGGAAATAACTCGAGAAGAGCTAGCTGCCTGCTTGCTCTCTTCAAGGGAAGGGGCCTAGGGGGGTGAAGGGGCCTTAGGGGGGGGGGGGGGGGGGATTGCGAGGCGCGTATTATTTGCGCGCTCCGCTCTTATTTCGGATTATCACGTAAGAATTTTTTTTTCGGAATATTTCAACATTGTTCCTATCTTCAGCCACTTCCTCTCCTCTTTCAGGCGATTTCAATCCTATCCAAATAAAGCGAAGCAGATTATAATAATAATTATAATAATAATAAAATAAAAACATTTAAAGATTAAAATTTTAGTAAATGTAACACATAATTGTAAATTGTATTTAATTGAAATATTAATAATTAAATAAATGTTTTATTTATTTATTCACTTAACCTCAGGATTTCTTTCTTTTGTTATATTGATGGTAAAAATTTGAAAAAATGAAATGAAATAATAAATAAATTCAAAAATTCATTAAATGTTTATATTATTAAGTAGAAATTAACAAAAATTATACTACCTAATAAATATGTTATCTATTTTTTTATAAAAAATTAATTTGCAAAGTTCATGTTCTTAATTTTACTTTTTTACATATTAAAAAAATATATTGGTACTTATATAGTACCTAGCTATCTATATATTTTTATTTTTCTATTATAAAACATTGATTTAAAAGTTAAATTTAGGGAACGAAGAAAAGATTACACACACAAACACACCCTTTCTCATGCCATAAAATTATAAAGTTAAACAAAGCAGCCTTGAGGATTTACGCCCCTCATAACCAAAAGGCGCGATACTTTCAATTAGAGAGAGATTAATTAATACTTTGTTTCTAAACAAGAATAAGTGAAAGTTGTGTGATATTCACATCAGTTTTTGTTTTCTATATTATTCTAATTGTAATTTGATATTTGATAGTTAATTTGAAAAAAATTTCAAGTATTTAGTTATTTGTTTGATTTAATATAATATGGAAAGTGTTATTTATAAATATGGCATTGGCAATGAACTTCAACTTGGAGCGGGTGGGGAGTGGGGGGGAGTGGGGGTGCGAAAAATTCAATATTTTTTCTTTTTCTCGTTGCGAGGCAGCAGATAAAGGCAGAGTTGATGCCAATCTTTGTGTTATTCGGCATATTTATATAAAGGGCCCCCCAAGGGTGGGGAGGACGCGCGCGCATTGGTTTCGCATTAAGTGGGGGTACGTCGTCGTTGTCGTTGCCAACCTAACCTTGGTGGATGTCACTGTGTCGTTGAACCAGAGACCTCGAAGGAGGCGGCGACGGCGGCCCCTCACACCACGTGACCTCTCCCCCACCCCCCACCGGCAGGGGGGGCAACTCGCCAATCGAGGCGTGGGCGCGTCACCCGGCCCTGCAAATGATGCACCATCAATCTTTCTATTATCTATCCATCTATCGAAAATCAATACAAAAACTCCATAATCATTAACAATACTGAAATTATGTTTAAAAAAATCGCCTTTATTTTTACAGGGTTCCGCGTCTAAAGTAAAACGCTATTTTAAATAATATATATTTTTTTACATAAAAGAGACATGTGTAAAAATTTTACAAAACGTTCGAAAAAGTTTAGTAAACGCTGTTTTATAATATCTTCTAAAATACTTGAGTTATCAAATTCGTTTTTATTTATCATTGATAAGGAGAAAATTAGTAAATTTGTAGAATTTTTTCATAATTTAAAAAAATAATGATGGTAGTAAATTTTAATCGAATGATTATTTTAAAACGAGAGGTGAACCGCGACCTCATATCGTGGACACCTACTTCCACTTCCACTTTCATTTCCAAGTAAAAAACAATAGATTATCTAATGAATTCCAAAATAATTCCACATAATTCCAAAGACGGTGTACACCTAATTCTAATCGCGGCTTACCCCTCGCTTAGAAAAAGAGTCAACATTTTTTATCTGGTCAAAAATAAAAAATAAATATTCTTTTAATCATAGGTGATGGTGTATAGGACTGTGTAAAGATTTCTTTAAGTAGAATTAGGCTTATTTATTTTTTATTCATTTCCTTTTACATTGACCATTGTAAAAGATAAAGATAAGAGTAAATAAATATTATATATAATATCCTTAACTCATAGTAAATGAATATTAGGTACCTATATATAATATTTATTTACTCTTATCTTTATTAAAGATGTTTCACCTTGCACCAACACCCCAATCTCTACTAATTACATTGTAAAAGAGCCTCAAACTAGAAATTTTTAGCTTATTTTTGTTCCTGTTGGCCTTTCAAAGACTCTAAATTTAAAATTATAAAGAAATTCCACAAATTCACTCATTTTCTCCTTATATTAATGAAAAATAAAAATAATTTTATTACTCAACAAGTACTTTAGAAAATATATAGCTATGTATAGGTATAGAATAACATATGGTATATATATGGTAAGTTTGACTCTCGATCTTGACCGGCTTATTTTTATTTTCTGCTCTAAATGAAATTTTAATTTTATTTCTGAACAAATTGGCATAACATTAAAAAAATAATTTATTTTTTTGTCCAATCACTATGTGCATTCATTAAGTCTTTGTTTTGTCGACAAACCAAAACAAATACAGGAATGCAATTATATTATAGAAAAAAAGTGAAGTTTTAAAATTCAGAGAAGAAATTATTTAAATCACTCATACATTAAAAACATAATAAAAAGGGAAAAATATCATATCAAAATTCCATTTAAATAGTGCAGAACCATCATTTTAATTTTATAATGAATCCTCCCTCGTATTTTCATTAAACTATTTTGAAAACATTAGTGGTTAATTTCAAAAACAACCTTTTTTTATCCTCTTTATTAATAGAAAAAAATTATTATATAATTTTTATATCTACTATAATTAAATTATCAACATTTTCTTGTTTGACTTCGAATTAAATTATTTATTTATTTTTCAACAATGCCGCACTTGATTTGACTTTTATTCTAGTATTCGATTTAAAAAAAGCCAAAAATAATCAATTCTTTCTTCAATATTAATTCTAATTTTTTTTTATACCTATAAGTTTCCCTTATTTTTCGATTTATGATTTATTTTTCAAAAATGCTGTAGAAAGAAGTTCATTTGACCTATTTCCGGTTCTATTATCAATTGAAAAACAAAATTGCCACTATTTTTGTTCTAGATTAGGTACCTACTATTTAGAAACTTTTTTTATTAGCAAATAGTTTTTTTTATTTCGATTTATTTTTCAACAATTTAGAAGCTTATTTGACTTGTTTCCGGTTCTATTATTATCAGGTTTAAATAAACCCGCCAAAAATCCTTAAATACTTGTTCTATAATATATTTAAATATACATAATTTTTTTTTATTTTTAATACTTAGCTTTTATTGAGGTTTTCCTTATATATTTAGGTATTTATTATTCTTAGATAATTATTCATTTTCATTTTTGTTATTATTATTTGTGTTTTGTTTTTCCTTATCATTTTTCCTAGTAGGAAGGTAAACATATATATTTTTTTCTTTTTCTTTGTTTTCACAATTTTTTATTTTTATACTTACCTATAATTATATTCCCAAGCTCTCTGTTTTAAAACACTTCCTCTAAATAACGTTATTTTAACTAAATTAAAATGAAATAATAATAATAATAATAATTCAAGATTACAAAATTTTCTTTCTTGATGTGAATAAATTAATTAACATTTTATTTACTAGAAATTGGTAGGGGTAGGTGGTAGGGGGGGTATTTTTCCAACTTGATCTCGAGTTTATAGAAAATATTTGAAAAAAAATATATATTTTTCTGATTTTAATCACGTTTAAGAAAAATGGACTGGTTAAAATACTATATTTGGACTTTCTCAATCGATTAAATACAATTTTAATATCAATATCTGATATCTTTTATTAAATTATTTCACTTAAATTAAAATGCGCGTTCCCTTTTATTTTTAGTCAAGTGAGTAGGTATAGGAAATTTTTTCGAATAGTACGTTTTTCAAGTAAAATTGTTTTAGTTTTTAAAAATTTGAAAGAATATTTTTTAAAAAATACACTTAAAATTATAAGTTTGGTATTCTCATCGTATATGTGCGAAATTACAAAAAAATTGACCCTGTTGAAGAGGATCAAAATATGATTACAAGATTCTACTTGTATGACATTCGGGTGAGAAACCACCAAATCATAGAGTACAAAATAAATACTAGTTGACTTATATAATATCTTGTAAGCTGTGATTTATTATTAATGTTTACATTTTGTTATATTTTTTAAAAATTTAAAATAAATTTATCTGAAATTCGATTACAAAATTATAATCAGAAAAAGGAGGCTAGGTAAGGGAGAGCTTACCCATTCAGGTAATATGCCTTTTTCTGTTAAGGCAGGTTTAGAAGCTATTCTAGAACGAGTTGAGGTGTTTCAGGTTTCCCAATTAAAGTCAATTCCACCTCTTTTGTTTGTTTCTTGATAAGCGACGACGTGGGCATCAATAAAACGGAAGTGGGCACCATAGTGGGGGATCAATAATGAAATCGATTGACACGTTTTGATGTTCCCAATCGTTTTCATTTGTCACGTGATCCCTTATTATTATTATTATTATTATGTTTTAACGAAAGATTTTTTATATCAAGAATGTTGTTTATCCTTTAGTAATGGGACTTAATCGTGGTTTTATTTTAAAAATATACCTCTTGGGATAAAAATAAATTGAAACGTAACTGCAAAGGTTAATGTAATTGATTTATGAAAAACAATAAAATGTAAAAATACACGGTGTTGTTTTTTCTCTTTTTTTTCTACTCTTGTTTCTTGAATTATTTTTTTGAATCATTTCCAAAATTTCCACACACACACATACTTATATACGGGGTTGACGTGAAAAAAAAATAATAATTTCACTTTCAATACACCTTCCCTAACTTCGTATGTCTTTTTTTGTGCGAGCGGTTGAAAATAAAAGTGAATTTGGTTTCGTTGATAAGTTCATTATTGACATAACGGGGGATCCACATAAACGCTTTATTATTACAAAAGACGCGCCATGTTTAAAAAACACATAGTTAATTCTCACAATTCTATCTTACAAAATAAAATTTAAACATTTTCGTAATAATAAATTAAAAAAAAAAAAAAAAACAGATGTGCATAAAATGAAGAAATAGAAATTAGTATAATGTTTTTTTCTCTCCTTCGTTAACGGATGAGTTAAAGAGAGAGTGAAGTAAATATCAAGTGAAAAAAAGGAAAAAGTTTTTATTTTTCTTCTCTCCTACATGAGTCTCATATATATATAACATAAAAATGAAACCGTTGAAACAAGGTCACGGCAAATGAGCAATGAAAATGTTTGAAGATGTATGTCGTTTGAAAGAAAGTATGCGAACATGTTTATATATATATATAGATATATAGATATATGTTCAGAATTTTTTTTACCCTAAATTAAAATTTAAACAATTCAATACTCAGGTATAGGTACTTTATATCTATATATATAATTATATAATCCTTAATAGGTAGATACTTATATATTTATAAATAAAGTTTATTTTCATTGAAAAACGAAAATTTATCTCGAAATATCATAAGTTATAATAATAAACCTATAATAATGAAGATTCCAATCCACCCAATCCATTGGCTCAATTTTTGTAAAACTGACTTCATAATATACTTATTGTATTTTAAATGAATGCAAAACAAAATATAAAATATTTTTTTTTTAAGATTGTTGACTTTGATCACTAGCACATTTTATACTGTATAACAAATACAAAGTATATATATTGTGACGTCACCATGCTTTTTTAAGGGTAACCTCGCAATAAACATTTTCACTGTTAAAATATAAAGTCTTGAGATGTATATTTATGGAGAGGGGACAGATCTGGGGTCTGGCGGAAGTACGGCTGCTGCTTCATGGAGCTGACGTCACCCCTTTTGGCTTAGGTTATGGTAAAGGTCAAAAACAAGCTGAAAATTTCCTACCCACTATTTGGATACGTCTATTCGGCGGCGAATCTTTGTCAACACTTTACATAACAACACTCGCACACATATACACACGGAATCGTGCCAAAATCTCATTCAAAAAGGGGGGAAATGAATATTTTTATGTATTATTTCCAACTAGATGAAATACCATTATATAACGCGTTATTTGTTTATTGTGATTGGCACACACACCAAGGAAGAATCGTCGCTTGAAGACAAGTTGAAGTGGCTGGTGGCTTATCAGCCCCCAGCCCCCCGACCCCCCTCGAGATCATTGCAGTGTGTGCGCAGAGAGCAGATGCTAAGTGTGGAGCGCCGGGTGCCAAGGACACCCTATCTGGTGCTAATGACATTTTATCGGTCCACCTTGAACCTTGCTTGGCACTCAAGGCTAGATTAATGGATTTCCACGCATACTTGAACAGTCAAAAGAAAGAAAAACCATTGTGTAACATCTATCCATTTCCAAATGCACTCTGGCGATACCACTCAGCCAGCCCCCCCCCTTTTTTTATGTAAAATCTATAACAATTAATTAACCATAGAAAACATTATCAATATATTTATATTATTCCGATTTCTATTGGTAATCTATTATTTTTGATGACTAATAAATATTTATACAATTTCCGATTGTAAACTGTTGACATCTAGTGCGAATTATAAATCAATGTATTTTCCCATATCGTCTTCGATGAGTAAAACACATTAGAAAAAAATTCAATTAAAATCCGCCATATTTAGTAAATCAAAGAAAATAGTTTGGTTATGTTTGATTCAAATATTTCCATTGTTATGATTTGATTATTTTTCGTTTATTATTAAGGTTTAATTATTTTTAAAAATAATTTAAAAATATTCGAGTATAAAGTTAATTGAAACATCGCAAATATTATATAGATAATATAAGTTTTGTTTACAATTTATATTGTGACTAACTTTTCAACAGATTGATATTTTTCATACTTCTCAATTAATCCAAAATTTATGATGAGATAGAAATATTGTAAAGTAAACTGAGAATTATAATTTAAAGAATCTTGTCCACTTTGCCATGCTAAAAAAGAAAATCAAAAGCATTTTAAACAATGGATAAGAGGCTAAAAGTCGCCATATTTAAAAATTTAAATAAAAATTAATTAACAGGAATAGCAGGGAATTGGATAAAAATAAAAAACAGAGTTTTTATTAAATGGGCCAGACGTTTCGTCGATTAATTTCGACTTCCTCAGTGGCTCATTCTATCACTCTTTGTCAAAAGACAATTCCACTACGCGACGAAACATCCTTTAATCCTTTTTATTTAAACTATAATACATTGTTGGATCATGCCCCAATTGCTCAAGAATCTTGAACTTTTACACACTTGACAATCAAAATTTATCACAAAAAATAAAAATAAAAAGTTTGGTTATGTTTGGTTCATTGTTGCTTAGATCTGTCAAATATATGATTTTAAGTCTGAATAAAACATCACTTTGAGCAGTATTATATATTTTTCTCTCAATTTTAAATTTTTAGGATATTTATAAAACTTAGACGACAAGTTTTAAAAACAATCTTAAATATATATGTAGATTTGTTTTTGATTTTAAAAATATATTAGACATGATGATATGATGTTGTTTTTGAGATAGAGAATTCCGAATTGGCTTTTTGAAGTTCATCCAAAGGTCAAAATTAAATGTTAGGCTTAACTTTAGCTGAATTCTTATATAAAAAAAGATATAATTAATTTTCTTTTAGTAGCAAGAGGGTTGGATAACCTTTTAGCTCAATTCAAGGTTAACAAAATCTTTAACAATGGACGTTTGTAGACTAAACATATATTAGCAACACAATTTGGATATTTCTTTAAGGTTATGTTTTTGTTTTGAAATGTTGTTTTATATTGTTTTTGATGATTATAAAAGGGGGTTTTCTTGATTTCTTTTCCTCGTGGCAATGATTTCTAACGAATGATTCGTTGTTTATTTATCGTTCTTCTTTCGTATGCGCGCTCTTTTTTTTTGTTTTCTAGAGAGTGTAATTTGCAAAATAGACTGTGAAAAACTAATTTTGTCCGCTTTGTCATAAAACCAAGGAAATAGAAAACTGGACAAGCGACGGCGAAATCGAAACGGCGCCGGTTTCGCTCGGACTTCCATCTAGGTTAATGTGCTACTTGCACTTGATAGAAAGAAAACCTCTCCTCTCGAACCGCGTTGCAGTTTTCTGCAGCTGAAGAGTAGGCAACTTTTGGTCATTTCCTTTCCGTTTTTTTATTAATTCCAACTCTCGCCGTTGGTTTCGCTGACGCCAATCACTCTCATACCATGTTTAGAAATCTTCAGAGATGATCGATAAATAAATCCTTTAAAAGACAAATTCCTTTCCAGAGGCGATACGGATGATTGAGCTGATAGATTTAGAATCAGCTTTTTTTTATTATATATAAAGATTTGTGAATTGGTAAAAATGGCCTGCGGGGGTTTTTCCAGAAGAAGAGAGTGAATCCTCCTGGTAACCTCGTTTCTCCGGAAGCGGCCTTAATTCGAGCGCTTCTCAGTTCTCACACCCACAGAGATTGTGGGTTCGACTTCTTGTTTGTTCATAATGAGAAATAATTGAATATGTTGGACTTGGTCTTGGTCTCAAGACTTGTCTGGCAGACAAAGCGATGTGATTGCCCGTGGACAAGGTCGCTGCCAAAGAGGAAACCAGACTTCCTCTCCTCCTTGTTTCTAACGTGGTTGCTCCTGGAAAAACGACAATAGGCCTCTCTCTGCAGGTGAAGGCGAAACGCCTCTCCCGCCCGCCTGTCTTTTATTCCTTTTTTTTATTTTTTTATAAAACCTCCTTCTAATCATTTCACAAATACAAAGATCAGGGTAAAAAAACAAAAAAAAAGAACACGCTCTCCAAATCTTGATACATGTCCAAATAACAACTCATCAGAACCACTCCCCTTTTAATAGCTTCCTTTTGAATAACATTTGGATAAACTAAAAAAAAAAAAGTATTAGTACTAGTCAAACTTTTTTAAAGTTTATGGAATGTAGAACTATAAAAATATACACACTAGTAATTTCTTTTGTGTTCATCTTATTCTGAATTCTTATTTTTCTTTTCTTTTTTCTTTTTTAATGTCATGCTTTAATTGGCGACCACCGGATCTCGCTTTCTTTCACGTATTCAGAGCGCAGGATTTTCATTTTCTGCCAAGTGATGATGATGCCTACGCCAATTGAGTTTCTTTGCAAATTTGTTTTCTCTAAGGCGAAATATAAAAATAGCGAATTTTCTTTTCTATGTTTTTTATAAAATCAATTTTTTTTCTTCTTAATATCCCGACTAATATCCCAATCTATTATTGGGACCCAATTGGGTACTGATATGTCTTGCCCACTAAGGCTATCCCAACTGGGATCTGGTTGAGAATTTGTTGGGCTAACCCAATTTATAAACTTGTGTGTTTTTTTTTGTAAGGCTATTCCAACTGGGATCTGATTGGGAATTTGTTGGGCTTACCCATATATATATATAAGGAAATGGTGATTCATTTATTTATTTATATTAGGTAATAAAAAAAAAACTAGGTACTTATATATTAATGAAAATTTTGTTTTTTAAATTATTTAAAAATTAAATTTATTATCTAATTTTTACATAATTAGGATATTTAAATTTTATCATATTTTAATTAAATTGATTTTACCTGTTCAGCATAAAGTAGTGATTTGTTCATTTATTTTTTATCAATATAAAAAATTTGAAAAACACTATTATCTATCTATATATAAAATATAATTAATAATTTTAAAATTTTAAAATTGGGAGTCAGGTTGGTCGAGTGGGTAAAGTACACTCGTAATCAAGCTAGCCGGGGTTCAAGCCCGACTCTCGGCAATCCGACTTTAATCTGATTCCTACATATTTGAGAATATATTAAAATATAGTATCGTAAAATGGCTAATGGATGAATCCGAGAAAGCCAAAAAAAAATTTTTTAATTCATAATTATTATGTGATTATTATTTGACAAAAATAAATACATATCCTCACGCATGCGCAGGACAAAATTTCGTAACAAGCAACCATGAATCGTGAGAGGCAAAACAAGATTACCCCCAGGTGGTAACCAATCCACCCACCCTCGAGTGGCAACCGGGCATTCAGATTCTGGGGGACCCGGGCCATCACGAAATCAAGGAAGAATAACGTAAATCCATACATACCTGGGCATCTTTAATATCAACACACTCATCCGGTCAGGAAAATTACATAGCCTGACCATGGAACTCGATAACACGTTCCGGAAAAAGATAGAGGCATGGAAGGTCCAACCAGACAGAGACATCAAGCTTTGCGTGATCCCAAGGGTCCAAACGAAAAAAAAAAAAAAACTTTAAATTAATTACAAAAACTTTTATGTGAATATTTTAGAAAAACTTTGATTCTTATAACTTTGAAAACTCTTCCTTTTAAAAACTTTTATTTTTCATTTGTATTTGTGAATTAGGTATGTTTTTTTTTTTTATCAGTGTTCTTAATTGGAATTTGTTATTGCGATTTCCTGTTCAACATCCAGAAACGATTGGCTTAAATAATAATAATTTGGTGGCAGGTCGACTGTGTGTTTGTTGTAGGGTTAGGGGTAGGGGGTTGTTGGTTAGTTAATCCAATTGCGTATCAGTGGATGTCGGAGGAGATAAGGCCCTCCTCGGGCTAATCGATTTGCCATTGGCAGCCCAGCCCGGCTCCTCGCCGTTATGGCCTCTTCTCCCTCTTGCCGTGCTATTTCTCGTCACCTTGAAAGTGGGCTGACGCACGGCGCCGGATGCCAATGACCAGGAAACGACAGTGGCGGACTGACCTTGGCGTCAGCGCATGCGCACCGGCCCCATGTTACGTAACCGTGCTCTGCTGCCGCCGCCGCTTCCTTGCTTCCAAATTTCTCACTCCTTGGTTCTTCTTCGCGAATCTACTTGAACAATTTTTTGTTTTCTTTTCAATCAAAAGATGCCAACTTTTCGCGGGCGTCTATTTTCGCCAACATAAACCTTCTTCTTATTTTTTTTTAAAGGTTATTTTGACAAAATTCACCTGTCGTCTTGTTTGGCTTGTACCTGGTCATTTTTTTTAGAAATCCATCCGATATGAGCTACTAGGGCAGACGGTCACGCGTGACCGTCACCTGTTGCCATGACCGGCTCCTCCTCGGACCGATTGGGAAGCCATCTTTTTTGCAGCCGCGTACACGCAGCTCTCAGACCTAGTTCAATGGTACTGACCGCTCTCAAGGCCGCGCCATTTTTATCGACCACTGTAGATTGGTCAGGACTCCGCTCCTCTTACAACTTAAGTATGCATATCCCCTTGCCTAAGCGAAAACAGCAAGCAAGCCAATTTCCATCCAAGAGAGAAAGAAGAAGAAGAAGCCTGGCAATATGAATAATATTAGAAATTGAAAAAGAAAAACCGAAGGGTGAACCGCGACCTAAGATCATGTACACCTACTTCCACTTTCATTCCCAAGTAGAAGACAATAGATGAAGGGGCATTATTTAATGAATTCCAAAATAATTCCAAAGACGGTGTACACCTAATTCCAATCGCAGTTCACCCCTTGAGAAAACTAAAATAAAGGCATATTTTAATAATTGCTATTATAATAGCATATCGGATTTTTAAATTGAACAATATTACAAATAATGTACAAATATTAAAGTAAAGAATTTTTTTAAATATAAAATACTAGGTAGGTTTCACATAAATAAAAGATCAGATGCTTGTTTAGCACGACTCAATATATATTTCGGGGTGTAAGCCCATCTTCAGGACTTCACAAAGGACACTTGAAGAACTCCTGAAGATGGGCTTATAACCGAAATATATTTTGAGTCGTGCTATGCATCTGATCTTTTATTTATGTTAAACCTACCTAGTCTATTTTTTAAAAAAGTTCCAAAAAAATTTTCTTTACTTTATGTTTCACCAAGAACCTACACCATTCTTCTTTAACAAAAAAAATCTACAAATATATTCCATAATAAATTACGGGATCTACAATCGTGTAGCGCTCTTTAATTCTTCCAACTATCAAGATGACAACAGCTCACAAATAAATGATTTCCGATTTAATCATATAATTCTAATTTCAAAGTCCTCTTCCATTAATTCTAAAATTAGACACTGTCCTTTTAAATTTTCAAAAATCATATTTTGTAAATCCACTCTTAAAGATGTGGAAAAGATCATCATTTGAAATTCCAGCAACTTTTGGACCACCTTATATATATATTTAGAAATAAGGAAAATTCTCTAGTGTAATTATGTTATTTATTTCAATACGCAATTAATATTTATAAGCGCAGCTACTTCCTGCTAATAACAAGTGTTTTTACTTTTTTATCACGCAGACAGATTAATAAATAAATCATCAATAGGTAGATATATCTACAAAAAAAAGAAGATGATGATGAAGCTTGATGACATTTCAAATTCGAAATCTTATCATCACTGGCGCCAGATATGATTAAGAAATGTTTCGATAAGCAAATCTCTAAGAATTGTTTTTGTTTGTTTTTGTTGTGTAGTGGCTGATAGCTACACCAGCTACCTCGCGAGCTTGCCTGGGCACCATGCAGCGGCTGCAGCGGCTGCAGCGGTGGCATCCAACGGGTACCATCCCGCTGCAGCGTTTCCTGGCTCTGCCCATGGCTCAGCGGGTCCACATTCACCTCCAAGACCTGCGATCCCGACATCGGTGATTCAGGCTGCCACCTCCAGTGTTTCAGACGATCTGTACCTGCTTGAAATGGGAGGGTATCAGGCTAGGCCAATCAAAAAGAAGATGAGAAGGACGAAGACAGGAGAGCCCGGGGCTGTGAAACGCAAAAGTCGCGAAGGTAAATTACACATTCACAATTTAGTATTTATCTCACTAATTTCCAATAAACATTCTTTTTTTATTCTTGATTCAACCACATGTTTTATTTTGATTCAACCATCTGTTAATTATTACTTACACCTATGGTTAATACTTTTCACTATAAACCAACACCCATTTCCCTAAATGTTAATTATTACTTAGTTTAATTAAAAACCTTATCAAAATTATTTATCGTAAACCTAGTTAGATTGTATTTTTATCCTTGAAAATGTTTAATAAACGTTGTTTCATCAAAATCGTTACAGCCGTTTTCGAGATAAAGGGATTCATATTTAAGTATTTATATTTATAAATACTTGTTAGTTGTTTAATAAGATTGAATAATTATTATTTATAATTATTTTGATTATTTATGTCCATCGAATAAATTAATAACGTTGTTTTAGGGAAATAAGGACAATAGCTTATGCAAATAATTTTTATTTTTTGCCAACGTTTCGTCAACTTTGTTGACTTCCTCAGGGCTCTAAAAATGAAAGGCCTCAATTAATACATATTATAACAATTTCAAATCAAAAACAAACTTTGATTTTGATTTAAAATTATTATAATATGTATTAATTGAGGGCTATTCATGTTTTAGACTCTAGGAAGTCAACAAAGTTGACGAAACGTTGGCAAAAAATAAAAATTATTTGCATAAGCTATTGTCCTTATTTCCCTATAACAACCTTATTAATTATTTATAATAACATCCAAACCATTAACCTTATATGCTTTAAGGGCTTCTTGTGATGCTTATGAAATCTATTCAAGATTTCAGTTAATGAAAACTCGTTAAATAAAATGAAAACTTAAGTATATATTTAGTTCATAAAGTTTCATTTTTTCAGTAGATATTTAGTAGCCTGCTAGATTTTAGTTGTATTAAAAAAAAAATGATAGGGCTATCTCACGTGGACTGGGTTTTCTTTTTTCAGCAGGGATATAGTAACATTTTTGTTTTTTGTCTTTGAGAATGTTGAATAATTATAATCTTTTTAAAATTTCACTATCGAAACTCATTAAATAAAAATTTATATATTCATTTAGTTAAAGTCTAAAATTTGATGTCTATTTCTCAATCCATAGTATAAAGTATAAAAACATTTTAGCAATTCAGGAGATAGTTGAATGTTTTTTTATATTCAAATTATCAATAATAATAATGATAGTAATTAAATTTATTAAAGATTCCAGTATAGTTATTTATTTTACTTAAAAGAGGTTACGGGGTTAAAAAATTGGTAAAAAAATCTTTTAGATATAAATAAACAAATACAAAAATATATAAACAAAACAACTTAATAATCCTATAGACTGTGACAATATATCTACGGCTAACTTCTGGGCCTGAATTCACGTAATTAAAATTTCATAATCATAAAATGACCAAATAAATAAATAAATATTGTATGATTGTAATTACTATTATATATTTATCAATCTTTAATTTTAGAATTAATAAATGTTACAATATATTTAAATATCGTAATTATACTTACGAATTTCGTAGATAATAGCCTGAAAGCATTAATGTCTCTAAAACTTAAATATAATAATAAATAAATAACTAAATTAATTTTTTTATTTTTCTTATTTCTTTATAGGCTCTACAACGTACCTGTGGGAATTCCTGTTGAAACTTTTACAAGATCGAGATTATTGTCCGAAATATATTAAATGGACAAATCGAGAAAAGGGTGTATTTAAACTTGTCGATTCAAAAGCAGTTTCCCGATTATGGGGTCTACACAAAAACAAACCAGATATGAACTACGAAACAATGGGACGAGCACTCAGGTGGGTATCTTATGGAAAAACCAAAATTTCCTTCAATATATCTTTTTATAATGAGATTTTCTTAAAGTTTATTCACAATTATAGCATTATATACTAAAAATTCTAAAAATTATATAATATAGATCTTTTTAGATAATTTTTTATGAAATTTTTGATAAAATTTTTTAATAAAATCAATATTTTCACAATCTTTTTAAACCCTTTATACTTATTATTAATTTTTACATTCAAATTACATTTAAATCAATTGATTTTTGTATCTTTTAAATTTCAATAAAATAAAAAAAAAAAAAAAATATTTTTATGAAATTTTCAATTAATTTTTTTAATAAAATCAATATTTTAACTCAGCAAGTGTTTGAAAACTGAAGTGAAATGAGCCATGAAATAAAACCTATATCTTATTATTATTGATATATTCACTATAGTTTATTACAATTTTAGGTTAATAAGAAAAATATATATAATATTAAACAATTTTTTTAATTCGTTATACAAGATATATTTACTATTAAATATATCAGGTTATATTTTAAATTATTAAAGAATCGATCATTTTATTTAAAAAGTAGTAAAAGAACGTAAAACTATTAGATGTCGTCATCAAAGAATTGGTAACTGTTACTAACCATCAAAAACCAGCAGAAAAAAAAATTATTTATTTAGATCGTGCCATTTCTTTTCCGGTTTAGAGCTCTATCTTTATTTAAAAAGTCTAAAAAGAAAATTCGCTTTCTTAATCTGTCGTTTTTTAATTGAATTCAAGGCCTACTTGAATCTTGTACACAATTTATATCATATAGTTACCAACCTGATATATTTTTATAGAAAAACGTGTTTTTGGCTCTAATATTTTTATTAATTTTACTAATAAATATAATAAACTTGTATCGTCTTTCATATTAAATTGATAAAAAATAATAAAAAATGATAAATACTCATATTAATAACAATATTTTCATCTTTTAATCAATAAAAAATATAAAAAACCCAAAAACTTGAAATTACTTACATTTGATGAAAATGAGGAAAATTTAAAAAATGAAATTTAACTAATTTTATTAAATGTTTTGATTAAAAAACAGTTTAGCAATATCTTGTAACTCCTCCTCTTGCTCTTAATACCTCTTGGATTCTGTTCGGCATTGAGAGAATTAAATTTTGTATTTCTTCTTGGGAGATGTTCTCCCATTCCTCAATTGATGCCATTTCCAATTCTCCAAGTGTCCAATCAGGTTGACTTCGTGTTCTTAGGCGTCTCCCCATTATGTCCCACAAATGTTCAATAGGATTGAGGTCAGGACTTCTTGCAGGAAAGATATACCGACTTCTTTCAGGTATTCTTTTACTGCATGAGCAGTATGAGGACGAGCATTATCATGTAAAAACTGAAATCTTTCTCCAATTAAAGGAGCAAAGGGCATTACATATTGCTCTAGGATTTCTCTCATGTACCTTTCAGCATTCAGAGAACCTCCAGTTACTCTATGAAGTTCCGTACGGGCATCGAAATTTATCGCACTCCATACCATAATGGAACCTCCTCCAAAACTTACTCTTGGTGAGACGTTGCACTCTGAATATCTCTCTATTGGTCTTCTCCATACCCTTTCCCTTCCATCAGGTGAGTGTAGGACAAACCTGGATTCATCTGAAAACAAAACTCGTCTCCAATCATTCAATGTCCAATTTGCATGTTGTTGAGCAAATCTCAGTCTCGAAATTCGATGAGCTCTGGTTAAAAGAG
Organism: Forficula auricularia; assembly: GCA_024734495.1. Taxonomy (NCBI): domain Eukaryota; kingdom Metazoa; phylum Arthropoda; class Insecta; order Dermaptera; family Forficulidae; genus Forficula; species Forficula auricularia. The sequence continues at coordinate 597,002 of JALMQS010000542.1, read as the reverse complement.
GACCTGTTGCTGGTTTTCTTGATTTAATTCCAACTTCATGAAGGCGTCTTCTTACTGTGGAACCAGAAATTTGGGTGTTTCGAACATTTTCCAACATGCCTCTCAACTGGCTGCTTGTGAAAAAGCGATTTCTTAAAGCAGCAAGTTTAATAAATCGGTCATCCATCTGATTTGTACTTCTTGGGCGGCCTTGTCCAGGTCTTCGGGTATTATTTCCAGTCTCTCTAAACCTTTGAAGAACTCTGGATACACTTGATTGATTAATCTGAAGGCGTCTTGCAATTTCACGTTGGCTCAACCCTTCTTCAAATAATGTTATGATCCTAACAGAATCATGTTCCGATAAATGGTAATTACGATTCATTTTTATTAGAGTTTTATTTTAGAACTCAATATGTGATTATTTTATGAAAATTTGAAGTGATTGGTAATGCAAAGAAAAATGTTTGGGCTAGAGAAATTGTTTTTAAAACAATGATTAAAATAAACCTAAGAGAACCAATTCGTTTAAGAGATTTTATTTCAATAAAAGATAATATTTTATTTTAATAATTTTTATTATTTGAGTATTTTGTTATTATTTTGATGATTATGATATTTTATTTTGTTATACAAAGTTATTTAATTTGATAAATATTTGATATTTTAGTAAAATCAATGGTGATGCGATAATTTTGCGCGCAGTTTATTTTAAAAATATCTATATTTGATATATATTTATTTATTTTTTAATTTCAAAAAGTAGACAAGAAAATCTAGTTTAATTAATAGTTTTATGGATTTTAGAACATGCTTATTAATTTGTATATTTTTTCTTGATTACAGGTATTACTACCAACGAGGTATTCTGGCCAAAGTAGACGGCCAGCGGCTTGTCTATCAGTTTGTAGACGTTCCAAAGGATATCGTCGAAATCGACTGCACCGGTGCGTGACCACCACCTACACCGAGACTTGAAAACAAAACAATGTGCAATTTTTTTGATATATTTTTTTATAAATAATTATTATAATTCCTTCCCCTATACTCCTCCCCTCACCCCCAATATTTCAATTTCTCCCTTATTGTTATGCCTATTATATATTTCTTCCTATTTTTATCCTCTCTCCTACGTATATATGCCCCACCCCCCGACGCGTACGCGGATTAATTAATCATCGAATTAAAAGATAAAAAAAAAATAAAAAAAAAAATCTAAATTTAACGCAAAAGTATTGAACTAAAAATGAAAAAAAAAATAAAAAGATGGATTATATTAAAAAAAATATATGTATATTATTGTAGATCTCAGGAACTGACAGTGTGTGCTAATCCAGATGAAAAGAGACTTATATTTTTGTAAAGTGAAAAGAAAGACTGGCTTAGGTGCTAAAAAAAGTTGGAAAGCGAAACGCTATTGCAATGAACTTGAACTGTGTTAAATTTAGCAAACTAAATGGTCCAATGTACTCCAGAAGAAAAGAAAATATATATATAAATATATAAAAGAAAACTATATTATAAATATATATAAATAAAATGCAAAAGAAATTATATATATATATATTTATATATTATAAATACAGTATAAATATATACGAAGATTTTAGAAATCCACAAATTAATCCTACTTTGTGGATTTCTTAAAACTGAATGTTAAATACTATGTGGTAACATGTATCACAAAATTCTATATTATATTATATATATGTATATGTATGTTTATGCATAATGTTAATGTATATCGATATGTATACATATATTAGTCTTGTAATTTATTTATTAATTTTGTTAATATATTATAATAACAATACTGCTAAGAATCTAGTAAATAGAATACTAGGTGTAAGGTTGAAAGATCATTTTCCACCAAAATCTTGTATATTTTGTTTAAAAAAAAAATAAGTAAATAAACGGTGGCGCGGTTCATTCATTCAATCATTCATTTCATTGGAAAGTTTATTCAAGACGCATATTCAATTTTTTTTTCTAGAAATGGTTAAACCGATTTTTTTGTTTTGTACTTTCTTTTATTTTTTTGTTCTGTTTTGAATATTGTTGTTTTCTTTATTTTTTTTGAGAAAAACCAGCAACAATATATATTTGTTTACATATATTGTTATTGATAACATAACCTAAAATAAATAAATAAATAATATTTGTTTAATTCTTTTTTCAAAAACTACATATTTTTTAGATACATGTGAAAACATTTTTATAAAAATTATCAAAAATAAAAAAAAAATAAATAAATAAAAATCTACAGCACAACTCATAAATAAATATTTCAATGTATTTAAAAATCAATTACAATTTTTTCTAAAGCACATGTGATTATATATTAAATAAAAAAATAAATATTTAAACGTCAAAAACAGTCGTCAAATTTACGAATTATTGTATTAAATAAATAAATAAATAAATAAAATATTTCTAAATACATATTTATATAGGTACAAGACAAAGGCTCAATGTACTTATTAAACGTTTTTTGGTAGATTTTAAATGGAAATTTTGTCCGATGGTTGTGCGTTTCCCTAAAATAATATATATTAAAAAAATGATTGTAAAAAAAAGATTTCATTCGATTTCATTTTAGAATTTGTTATCAAAAATTAAAAATTCCATTTTATAATTGGAATATCGCTCAATTGATATAAAAAACAACAACCAAAGATGTAAATTTTGCAATTAATTATACATATAAATATATACTTATAGTCTATTCAATGTTTCTGTGCTCCACGTGAGGGGTATATAACTCTACGCCCTCCTTCCGCCATTTTATTTTTTCCCTTTTTTGAGCGAGCTGCACTCTGGTGGTTTGTGAGCGAAATATTCAAATATATTATTAAATAATAAACATATTTAATAATAATAATAATAACCTACAGAATTTTAAATATTTTTATTATTAATAGTGTATATATATATATAAATATAAAGAATACAAATTTTATTATTACGTTAATTTTTATTTCTATATTTTTGATTATGGATAGTTTTACATTTTACCTCTAGATGTCTGTAGGGGAAATAGAGAATAGAGAAAAATTAATTGGTGGGATGAATTTTGATAATAGAGGGGGGTAAGAGCACAGAAATTTTGAACAGATTTTTTATATCTTTGGCTATAATATATAAGAAAACAAATTCTATTCTGATCGAGTTAAAAAAAATGAAATCATTAAATATTTATTCAATGGGATTTCAATGTGTATATGTGTCTAATGAACATTTTATCAAAAATTGTATTATATATATTAAATTATATTAATGTTCAGACACACAACATGTTGGGCGCGAGTGTGTGAGTGGTTATAAGCTCCCGGGAACAAATCATATATACATTTTTTGATAATATTCTATAATAAATATATATATTATATATAATTAAATACCTTTCAAACGAAATTCTATTTTATTGGTAATGGATTAGCATTAGTCGGAAAAAAAATTAATTTTTTAATGTCTTAGATGACAAGAACGAAAAGACTGCGCGCCCGACATATTGCTGGTCGAAAATTCAATGTCCCACAAATTTAAAAACATTAAGCCTCAATATATATATTATATATAGAAAAAAAAAGTGAGAATAAAAAAAACATTATTTTTTACTTATTCTCTTTTGAGTTGTGCTGATTTGAACAAATATATAGTCAAAATGGAACGAATTAACTGGTACAAAAAAATATAAATAATAACAATTAATTCTATAACTTTCTGTGATTTTTCCCCATTATAAGAAGGTTCAATAAAAGAAAAGATTGACAGGCAGATGGTTGAAGTTATGTCCAACTTCATCATTCAGGGTGTGGTGCTTTGCAAAACGTCCATTTTTAAGTGATAAATAATACTTCTTTCTCACTGACGTTAGGAAAAAAAACAAAAAGGTTTAGCCAAATACAAAATTTTAAACGAACAAAAATAATAAAAACAGAGGCATTATTAATAATTCGCAAACTTTTTCAAAACACACAAAAAAATTCTAATAAATGTTTTCTGTCAATTTACAATATTATAATTGTACAATGTGAAATGTTAAAAGTCTAAATTTGCGTCCATAAAAACAATGTGATGTAATTGTAATAATAAAAATAAAATGTTAAAACAATTTTTGAGGTATATTTTTATTGTAAATTATTTACAATCTATATTTATAATTTCCTACTTCCTTTTCTCTTAATATACTATATTTAAAGTAAATAACACATATCTACGAAATTGGCCAGCAAGATGCCCACTGAAGGAGGCCTTCGCAGCTGGAAATTAGATAATTAAATAAATTGAATAATAATTCATCATATCATAAAAAGAAACAAAGAGATTGTCCTCTGCTTGATGCTAATAAACATACACACATATACAGGGCTATTGGTAATTCGATAACAATCTTGAAAGGGGTTATACTATACCTAATTTCCAATAAATTTGACCCGATGAAGCCGCCGGGGTCAAAAATCATTAATTTTGAAGTTATCAGAAATTTCCCTACTAATAACTGCTAATTGTAAAAAAGTACTTCACTCTGACTGCTAAAAAGTAACTTTTCTAATAGCTGATGAATAAGAGATTACTTAAAAAAAAATTCATGGCCCCAAATTACATAGACTCTAATTACATAGAAATAGAAGTTCAAAACTAACAAGTAATGACATTTTTTTTAAACGTCATTTAGATTCACGAGGATTACTAAAAAAAAGTCCAATACAATTGATGTAAAAAATATGGAAAAAACATCCTCGTTTGCGAGGTGCTGCCGAGAGAAAATGTTGAGGATCTTAAATAAAGCCGGGAAGAATAAAAAAAAGAAATAACGAAGTCGATGTTATAATTTAAAAATTGAATTTGAGTTGCTTATTGAACTTTGAATAAAAAATAATAATTAATAATAAAGTTGACAAATTGGAGAGATGAAAAAATTTATAATAAGATTTGAATTAAAAAAATTAGAAAAAATGTTATTAATGAAATTAAATAATTGAAAAAAATAATTAAACAAAAAAAGAAAACAGAAAAAATTAGCTCAAAAATTATCTGGCAACAAATTGGTGAGTTCAGTACTCCAAGTAGAAGTTACTTTGATCGGACTTCCTTGAGTGTTCTTGGGCTCAATTCTCTGGTGGGAACTCAAAAAGGTCCATTCAAGACAAGTGGTAGGTTACGAAGAATATCGCCCATAAAGGGAGTCCATGCAAGAAATCGGAATCAAATCTTCGAAATGAAACAAACATGTATTTTGAATCATTAAAAAAATAATATATAGGTATATAAGATGTTGCCTTCTTGATGGCTGAGGCATGAGTTCGACGATCATACTCTCTTCTGTTCAAAAGTCCGTTTATGCACGGAGAGAGGACCAGTCGCTTAATTTCAAATAGATTGAATCGAAATTGAGACAGCGAGTTCTTTTCTCCTTGGGTTTAGGGCACTAGACCCTTAAAATTTAGTTCATGGTTAAAACATCAAAAATGGAATGTAATAAGGTTATTCCTCTAGTATTAGATAATAATCGATCGTTATTTTTTATTTTTAAGTCAATATGAACTTCAAATAGCGATACTGATTAATAATAAAGGAATAAACATATTAATATTTCAAATGACTTTAGATAAAGTCTAGCAACGATCCGTTGCAGTTTATTTTCTTCTTAAGACAATCTCTAAAATGTTTAGAGAGCGTACTGAATCTTGAAAAAGTTTTCACTTTTTCTTCTTATCACTATTATTTCACGTTGAAATAAATAATTTAATTTGAATAAGATCAAATTGAAATTAAAAATTTATTTTGTAAAAGACCGTGGATAGAATAATTCTCTCTTGTCCTTATAGAGAATAAGCTGCGCGGATCAAAAAGTCAAGCCTGGACAAGTTTTAGAAAAATAGAGATTGGAGTTATTCTAGAAAGACCCGTTCATTTACGAGCTATACTCTTATATACGAGTATTTATTTATAAAAGAATAAAGAAATCATCTTGATTCAAATATCAATATATAGAGGGTAAATAACATGAAATATTTATTTTATAATTAAGCCCGCCGGGCGGCCCATAGTTTTGAACTCATTAGAAGGATAACTGATTAATAATAAAAGAATAAACATATATTAATATTTAAAATGACTTTGGATAAACGATCGGTTGCAATTTATTTTCTTATTCCTATTTAAAAGTGTCTGAATAATGGAGAAACTTTTAAACATGATTTTTCTGTATATGAGGCGCTCAGAGCTAAACTGGATCAAGTCAATAACTGAGGCGCTCAGACCTTAAGTGGATTAAGTCCGAAAATTGTAAAAATTTTGTTTGTTGCGGATTAATACTTGTTATTTTTTTTTTTTATTAGACTCCATAGTACATCGGCAATCTGCCCTTGCGGGCATTAAGCTTATTTACAGACAATGAATGAAAAATGACATGGTTAGTATTTACAATATTTGAGATAGAATCACTGGAGATTTAGCTTTACATTAAGGTGTGACTTTTGGGTTTTGTATTAAAACTATGATTAAAAATAAATTAAAATAAAATAAAAGATTAAAAGAAAGACAAGGTTTGGCGTGATCACGTGAAGCGCTGTGGTAGAAAGTCGATTGGTCTGTTTTTTTAATCTTGTTGGTGGTAATGTTGATATTATGTCTTGAGCATACTCATTGGAAAAATTGTTTATTTGAATGTTCCAAAAAGATTTTGAAGTTTAACTTTCTGATGGTCCTCTTCTGGTAACGGAGATAAAAGAAAACAAAGTACTTTAGACGAATGTGTGATGTAAATATTTGAAGTCCTCAAGAAATCGGCAAAGTCGACGAAACGTTGGTTGAAAATTAAAAAAATCACACAAAAAACTTGACCTTAATTTCCATTATAAACTTTCGAATTAATAAACATTATGGACGGAAATGATAATAATAACATTTTTCCAATATTTAAATCCAGGTGGAAGATATTTCCTTTCCGGATTTTATTTTTCTACTGTAGTGATTTTGTTACGCTGGAAAAGATTTGATATCTGCTACTATATCAGGATTTTGGACTTGATCCAGTTTAGTGCGGAAAATTTTTGAGAGTTTTTCAGGTCCAAAGACAACTGCTGCCATTTGTTAAAAAATAGCACTATGATTCTGAAAATATACACCATTAATAAGTATTAAAAACGAAACAAACAAAATTTTTACAATTTTGGACTTTATCCACTTTAGGTCTCTGGACGCCTCTCAAATATTTCTATAAAAAACATTTTTTTTATTTTAAAAGGTATATTGGTTCTCGAAATGAAATAAAATTATTTCATAGCTTCAAGGGGCAATTAAAATAAATGATTTTCCGAAAATGATGCCGATAGAAGGTTTGAACTCCCTACCTGGTAGATATATCATCCAGTTCAAGCAGTTTAAGTCGAATAAAAATTGTTCTCATTGTTGAGGAACTATTAAAATAGAAATAATACAAAAAAGGAATAAATAAAGATGATTCGAAAAATTTTTGGACTAATCCATTTCTAAGTCCTTTCAATATATACGATTGGAAATAACTAAGAGTCCTATAGACAAGTCATAGCTTGCTTATAGCAATAGAATTAGGAGAAACTTAAGATTTTCTTTAAGGACAGGCTGATTCATTGTGGAAGATGGTCGATTTCCATCTCAGGGACAGTGGGGTTTAACTCAAAATAATTAATTTCTGCCTCCTACCCTCACTCAAACAAATCAGTATCCGTTTGGGGCCAAGGTCCCAAAAATATATTTTAAAAATCTAATGTTCAATTTGAAAAATAACGAAAATGATGCCGTATTTGAGGAAATTTGCAACAAAAAAAGCGAAGATTAAAAATAAAATTTCAAAAATTAAGGGTACTTTTTTGGACAGCATCCCCTGGTTGAAAAGTCACCAACCGCCACTGGTGTGTACATATTTTGTTTAATATTTTAGATATAATAAACTATTCTTTCTTAATTTTTTTTATATTTTAATATAAATATATAATTATAAATGAAAGATTTGGTCGCCTTTTTTGGTTGTGCATAATATAATTGTATAAATAAGATTGTATAAGCAATAAGTAAATTTTTTGTACCAAGTAGCTCACATGATGATTTTTTAACTTCGAAACTAGCTCACGCACAAATTAAGATTAGAGACCGCTGCTCGGAGCATTCCCTTAACGACTGGACTCGCCTAGCTCTTACGCAGCTTTCACTATTCCGCGCTCAACGTGTTGCCTAAATACAGGCGCACCGGAAAGTCACAAATCAAGTTCAAATTCAGACTACATTTTCAGGATTTTAACTAAATACAATTATTTATTTATATTTAATAATTAAATATTTTTTTATTCAAACCGAAAAAATCGAATTAGTAAAAAGCGAGGGGTGAACCGCGACCAAAAATCGTGTACACCTACTGCCACTTCCACTATCATTTCCAAGTAGAAGACAATAGATTATCTAATGAATTCCAAAGTAATTCCAAATAATTTCAAAGACGGTGTACACCTAATTCTAATCTCCGAGGGTGACTCTCGGTAAAAAGCTCTAAATGAAAAAAATAATTCAAATTTAAGTTCAATTTCGTACAAGATCTAAAATATTCAATTCTTTAAAGTGGCGATAAGTAGATGTAATTGAAAAAAAAATTGTATAAACAAAAATATGAAGCAATCGAATTAGTAGAAATTGAAGATTTTCTTATAGTACAGGCTGATTTATTGTGAAAGATGATCAATTTACATCTCAGGGACTGTGGAGTTGAAGTCGCAAGATTTAATTTCTTATTCATACCCGCACTCAAACAAATCAGTATCCGTTTTGGACGAAGCTCCCAAAATATATTAAAAAAAATCTAATGTTAAATTTGAAAAATAACGAAAATGATGCCGTATTGTATGAAATTAGCAAAAAAAAAGCAAAGATTAAAATCAAATTTCAAAAAAATGAAAGGTATTTTTTTTAACAGCATCCCATGGTTGAAAAGTCACCAACCGCCACTGATGTGTACATATTTTCTTAAATATTTTAGATATAATAAACTATTAATTCTTATTTTTTCATTTTAATATAACTGTATAATTTTAAGCATTTTGAAGGATTTGGTCGCCTTTTTTGGTTGTATATATATATTAATAAGAAATTTAACACCCGAAGATGGAAAAAATTAGTCGGGATAAAAATAAAGAGAAAAGTGGGATAAAGATTGGAAAGGAGGATATAATATCCATGTTAAAAACTGTAAGAGATTCAACATATCAAACATCACCAAGTTCTAATTTGGGTCGAAAAGTACAATTAATTATTGACAGACTTAGAATAGGTCATACTAATTTAACACATGGACATTTAATTGAAAAGTTTTTGTTTTGCCGACAGTAGCAGAGTTGTTGATTCACAAAGAGAAACAAAGAGGTTGTCCTCTGCTTGATACAAATAAACATACACACATATATATCGAGATGATATATCTGTATATATATATATATATATTATTTATTTATTTGAGACTATAGTTTCGAAGACTTGGTCTTCATCATCAGTCTTTTTTAATTATAAATGTTGTTTTTCATGGAGTCAATATCGTATGGATATTGAAAATTTTATGTTCCTTCACTGGTGGTCAGCTTAGAATTAAAGACATTCTTCTGGTTCAGACTCAAATATAAACATATGTTTCCATTTTTCTTTGTTTGACAAAGGAACATGCTGACAATGGAAGGGGGGGTGTTTTTCTTTGGACATTTAATGTGTAACAAAGAAAGTCCAGTATGTGAAAAGTGTAGAAAATTAATGACAGTTCAACATATTTTAAGTGAATGTGTTTTTTAAATATTGCAAGATTAAAAACTAACTTGTGATGTAAAACAATGTTTGAATACAAAGTCTGGGACTGAAAATACAATCGAATTTTTAAAAGAAATAAAATTATATAAGAATATATAAGTAATTTAATTTGTTATGTTTTGTTTAAAATAAAGTCATAAATTGTATAGGAAATGATTAAGATTATGGATGATTTTATTATGTTTGGCTCGAAGGGTTAGTTGGAAAGAGATTTGCCGGGCTTGGATGGGAGATGATCTTCAGAGATTATAATCTCTATTGGCGGCTTTAGAGCCAGTTGAAAAATGCTATTTTAAATAAGAATTTGCACTAGGCAGTTGAAAATATACTTTTTATGAAATAATGGCACTAGGCCCGCATTTATTGCTTCTTCGTTACAGAACGTGTATACAAATTACTTCTTCGACACAAGCCGTTTCGTTCCAAATCGTTCCAAGGTTATCAGTCACCCCGGAGAGCTGCCTCATTCAAACCGAGTTTCAACAAGTGACAACTCACACATGACAACGGAATGATAACAACTGAATTCGCTTCGAGGAGCTGGCTTCTTTTATAACCTAATTAGCTCTAATTAGCAATTAAGCTGATTGGTTAATTCTTCCCGCGTTTTAGGTGACGTCAGCATAATTTTTCGAGCGCTGGCTTTTTTATAAAAGGGGCGTGTCCCTGCTGCTCGCTAGCCAGTTTATCGAAAGATTCCGACGGGCAAACGTCTTTTTCAAGGCGAAAATGAATCCCCACTTTCAAAAGCATTTTACATTGAAAGAAGCGAAGAATAAAATCCCACAATTATATATTCAAAATGTAATATTAATTGTATCGAAAGTGGTCGTTGATGGCCTTAGTAGCATAAGAACGACCTCAAATAAAATAAAGAAAAAAAGTTTTAATTTTAAAGAAATTTAAATTTATTCTAATAGTTTATTATATACAGAGCTCGAATATAATATTTATTTTTATATACCTCCTAAAAATTTAATTTATGAAGCACTCCAAACATCCTGAAGTGATACAAATGGTCGACCCTTACTTCTCATTTTCGGAATTTTTTAAGAAAATAAAGTTTTAATTTTAAAGAAATTTAAATTTATTCTAATAGATTATTATATACAGAGCTCGAATATAATATTTATTTTTATATACCTCCTAAAAATTTAATTTATGAAGCACTCCAAACATCCTGAAGTGATACAAATGGTCCCCCCTTACCTCTCATTTTCGTAATTTTTTAAGAAAATAAAGTTTTAATTTTAAAGAAATTTAAATTTATTCTAATAGATTATTATATACAGAGCTCGAATATAATATTTATTTTTATATATCTCCTAAAAATTTAATTTATGAAGCACTCCAATAATCCTGAAGTGATACAAATGGTCGACCCTTACCTCTCATTTTCGTAATTTTTTAAGAAAATAAAGTTTTAATTTTAAAGAAATTTAAATTTATTCTAATAGATTATTATATACAGAGCTCGAATATAATATTTATTTTTATATATCTCCTAAAAATTTAATTTATGAAGCACTCCAATAATCCTGAAGTGATACAAATGGTCGACCCTTACCTCTCATTTTCGTAATTTTTTAAGAAAATAAAGTTTTAATTTTAAAGAAATTTAAATTTATTCTAATAGATTATTATATACAGAGCTCGAATATAATATTTATTTTTATATATCTCCTAAAAATTTAATTTATGAAGCACTCCAATACATCCTGAAGTGATACAAATGGTCGACCCTTACCTCTCATTTTCGTAATTTTTTAAGAAAATAAAGTTTTAATTTTAAAGAAATTTAAATTTATTCTAATAGATTATTATATACAGAGCTCGAATATAATATTTATTTTTATATATCTCCTAAAAATTTAATTTATGAAGCACTCCAATAATCCTGAAGTGATACAAATGGTCGACCCTTACCTCTCATTTTCGTAATTTTTTAAGAAAATAAAGTTTTAATTTTAAAGAAATTTAAATTTATTCTAATAGATTATTATATACAGAGCTCGAATATAATATTTATTTTTATATATCTCCTAAAAATTTAATTTATGAAGCACTCCAATAATCCTGAAGTGATACAAATGGTCGACCCTTACCTCTCATTTTCGTAATTTTTTAAGAAAATAAAGTTTTAATTTTAAAGAAATTTAAATTTATTCTAATAGATTATTATATACAGAGCTCGAATATAATATTTATTTTTATATATCTCCTAAAAATTTAATTTATGAAGCACTCCAATAATCCTGAAGTGATACAAATGGTCGACCCTTAACTCTCATTTTCGGAATTTTTTAAGAAAATAAAGTTTTAATTTTAAAGATATCTATAAGCAATAAGTAATAGGCAATAAGCAATAATGTATAAGAAATAAGTACATTTTTTGTAACTAAGTATCTCATAGGATGATTTTAACTTCTAAAGTAGCTCACTCACATTGAGAAACACTTGCTTGGTGCATTTCCTCAACGACTGGACTCGCCTAGCTCTTACGCAGCTTTCATTCTTCTCCGCACAATTTGTTGCCTAAATCCAGGCGCACCAACGTCATAAATCAAGTTCAAATTCAGACTACATTTTCAGGATTTTAATTAGTAGAGTTATTTATTGATATTTTATAATTCAATTCTTATACGTGCCAAAAAATTGAATTAGTTAAACAGCTCTCAATTAAAAAAATAATTCAAATTCAATATTCAATTCATGTGCCGATAAGTAGATATAATTAAAAAAAAATTGTATAAACAAAGACATACAAGTATTTTTATAGTCCAAAATAAAAAGACCTTCAATTTTACTCGTTTTCCAATTTTAAAATCCCCAAAACATATTCGAAAATTAAGATTTTTTTCTATTTTCTTTTTTATATTCTTCAACACACGGAAAAGTAGACATAATTTTAAAACAATTCGAAAAACCAAATACATAAAAATATTTTTACAATTCAAAATAGAAAGAAATTCAATTCTATTTGATTTTCAATTTTAAAATCCATATCATCATCATCATTAGCCTGTCGATAGCGACAATCCACTCCTGAATATAGGCCTCTTCCATCAAATGGAAGGGGGTTGGCATTAAGTCACCACGCTTGCCAGACGGATTGGTGACTAGGAATCAGATTATAGCCGGTCAAATATCAATGCAGGGACTCGGACTCGAACCCGGGACTCCTGCTTAGAAGGCTGGTGTCTTAAGCTCTAGGCTAATCCGATTCCCTAAAAAAAAATCCATATAACTTAATCAAAATTAAAATTTTCGATTTCCTTTTTTTATATTGTTCACTGTGCCGATCTGAAGATATGATTAAAGAAAAATAATAACGGGTAACATATGCAGTGATGTGGCCATATGACTTTCTCTTATATCTACTTATCAAATTAGCGTCCTCTAACCAGTAGACCAAATATTGCGGTTGGTAAGGCAGGGATGCATATTGTCGCTATTATTATTTGCTAAAAACGCCGAAAGTCTGAAAATCAGATTTTTGAGATGTTATGTATTCCTGGTTCTTCTTTATGGAGTTGAGTCGTGGACCTTTACAGATGCATCTATAAAGAAACTGGAGGCTTCTGAAATGTGTCTTTAAAGAAGAATATTGAAAGTGAAATGGACGGATAAAAAATATCCAATGTTAAAATTCTACAATGGAAAATAAAGAAAAAGAAATACCCAATACGATCAAGACTAGCAAACTTCAATATCTCGGCCATATAATGAGAAACCCCCAGTGATATCAGCTGCTGCAGGTTGTTCTCCAGGGGCAATTCATGGAAATAGTGGAGGCGCCAGGGTTGGGGCGAGCGCCCAACCCAAATTCTTCTAGCCCAACCGCTCGCCAAACCTGATAAATTGAGCATTTGGTTAAAATATATTGAAAAATCCAGTTGATAAAATTAAAAAAAAGGTAAACCATCGCTTTCATTATTATAGATCTAATATTGGGAACTGACAAATTGAGTCACACAGTCTGGTGGTAAAAAACAAACTATTAATAGCTTACAACTGTCGAGTAAATACATAGTAAATACATGCTGTTTATATTAGCAATACATTTTTTATAACAAATTATCTAAAAATAAAACATAAAAATGGAAGTTGGAGTATTTACAGAACGTAACAAGTCAAAAAATAGAGTATGTTGTGCAGTTAGAGATTGTCAGAGTAAAGCTAATAAAAATTTAAACTTGGTTTTCCATAACTTTCCAAAGGCTGGTGATCGTTCAGTGTTAGTAGAAATTTTTTTTGGTAATTTGGAAAAAGTTGATAAATTTAAAGCGTGGAAGAAGTTATTAAAAATAAATGTAGTTACTCCTCAAATGAAAGTTTGCTCTCTACATTTTAAGAAAATCGATTATATGTTACCAGCCAGGTACGTTTAACCTAAAAATTCAAAACTTAAATGTAAAAGTGTCAAAGTTTACAAATATTAGAGGTTATAAATTTTAAACTCACCGCATGTTGCCACTGCATGTTTACGCTTTTCTCCTAATCCTGCCTTACAAGAACATGTAATAGAAATTATTTTTCCGCTTTTACATATTTTCGCATTTATTTCATGCGGCTTTTCATTCATGTGTGACGTTTGTATACAAAGCGCGGTAACTACGGTCACATTTTTATCACTTTTTCATTATTTATGCCGCATTTAATTAAATGACCAACAGATAAAATCCGTTGCGCATCATTAATATTTTTTTGATTTGGGTTATCACCCGTCCAAGATAATATATCTGTGATATTTAATAACATTTTATTAATTTAGCCTACTATCACACGGGTTAAACATTTAAAAGTGTAAGCTACTTTCCGACATGTTTTTTAAGCCACACCTCCATGTCAGTTCCCAATAATAATAATAATAATTATACATTATACCTGAACTATTAAAAAATAATATCTAAATTATACGAAAATCTGTATTACCCAAAATAATGCATATTTTTGCTTCCCATCCTTCAAATTTTTCGTCCAACCAAAAAAAAAAGCTTGCGCCGCCACTACATGGGAAGGAGAGTAGGTCGGAGAAGGATATCCTGGATGAAGAATTTTCGAATCTGGTTCTCCAGGACAACCAATCAGCTATTCAGGGCTGTAGGGAATAAAGTATTGTTAGCCAAGATGATTGCTGACATCCAAATGGCACTTAAGAATAAGAACCAGTAGCAACATTCTTGATTGCTTCTAAGTTAGGGTTTTTTTAGGATTAACAAATAATACATTTTAAAATATACTAAAAATATTTTTTTATTATTATTATTATCTCTCAAAGGGTGTATGGAAAATTTAAACTTCTTTTTACATACATAGTGTGCATACATATATTGAACCTAAATGACCATGTTTTTTTTTTATTTTCCATTCCCATTAAAATTCTTTATTAATTCCATTTATAAAGATAAAATATAAAACACAAGACACTATTTACAATATTATTTAAAAGTTTTATCATATATAATATATATATAGAAATTTAAATTTGCTATATTTACAAAAAAAAGGTACAAATCATTTAAAACTTAATGTAGTAAAGGCAATATGACTGGACGGTTTGTTGTTATTATAAAACATCATCATTGAAAATTTATATTTAAGGTATATAATATATATATATTTTTATATAAATTTTTCTTTGGTTCACACTTTTTGTATTTTAGCAAAAATTGAATTTTTTTATTTTAGATAAGAAAAATTTCCAGATTAAGGCACACTAGATAATATTGCTAAAAATTTGATAATATTAGATAATAAAAAAAATTAAAAAAACTTTGAATAAATTACTAAATAATAAAATATTAATCTCTGCGTCACTCAGTGATAAAATATTAATATCTAAAAATATTTATATATATTTTTAATAATGGAGGGTGTCTAAGTGAAAACAGATAAATTTTGCTTTTGAATAGGTAAAAATGATTCTAAAAATTAAAAATTATTGATAAGTTTCACCACGAACTTCAATTAGAGTGAAGCGTACAAAGCATTTAAAACGGAAACCTTACAATTTAATTTCCGGTATAAAATATGAACTAGAGGATATTCAAATCTATTTTACATCATAATATCACCACAATAAAGTATTAATGTACATTTTGTAGTTTAAACAGCGCGCCCACTTGCACCAGAGACATGTGAATCATAGAGTAATATAGAGTGGAAGGCTACAATATATCGAAAAGCGCTCTCTAGCGACTGCAGGGCGAAAATTCTTAGCTCTTAAGAGCTATCCAAAGATCATAGAATATTTTAATTACAAAACAATCAATAAAAAATTTTTCTTTTATATATATATGTATATAGGTAATCGCATTTTTTTACTCTTGATAAAATATTTTGAATCATCCGCTAGCTGATTGTGTCGTCACCAAAATTTGCCCCGAAGAGAGCGGTTCCCGTCACTTTATTTCCCAATGGTCTCGCCAGAGAGCTCTGTAACTCGTATACGCTAAAATACATTGATTCCTTATGGAGCCTTCCACTATATTACTCTATGATGTGAGTAATGTAGCCTAGCATATATCACTAGTTTAAATAAAACATTCGTAACAAAAAAAAACGACAATTTATTCTAAAATAAAATTTGTCTGTTCTCGTTCGGGCACCCAGTATATATAAATTTCTGGCTCTATACATACATAATATTTATTTATTTTTATCACAAATGTTTTTTTATAATCCATAAATATACCTATCTAATATTATGGATAATGTGATCTCATTTATATTTTTTGATTAGTTTCTATTATTTCAATCAATTACAATAATTAAATTAGAATAATTATTACGAAATTGTGTAACAATGCTTCAATCTGAAGCAAATTATATTCTTTTTATTTATTTATTTATTTATCTTAATTAAATAAGTGAAAGTAAGGCATTTCACATCAATATCTAGAATAATTTAAAATTGTTGTTTTATTTTCAATATTTCAAAAAAAAAAAAACGTGCATTTTGAAATCATTAAAAGTAAATCCATAGAGATATAAAGGAAAAGAAGGTAACAATAGCATGGTAAAGTGAAATCACGGCCGCCTAGTTCTGACATATCTACTCAAGAGGACTCTGGAATAGTTGTTTATATTTAATATCACTTGGAGATTAATAATTAAATGTATAATCACCCAAATTGACCCCTTTTGATATCTAGTGGGAGATAGTTATAGGGGAAACAAAATATTTTCTCCCAAAAGAATATTATAAAGCCTCTAGCGGTTGCAAATTTTCACCAATTAAAAATTCAAATTGTATTATTGACTTGAAATTGGCGTCAATTATTATGTTATCTAAATAGAAAGCGTTTCCTCCACTACCTTCATATCTCAATGGATAAATGAATAAAATAATAATAATAATATTATCAATAAAAAAAAGAATATATAATTTTAATATTATTCAAGAAAAGTAGAAGAGACATAATTTTTAAATTTAATATTAGAAAAATTAGACCAGGAATGTCCAACAAACATTCGGCCCGTGGGTGTAGATTAAATGCAAGACCCTGGCCGTAAAACTAATGAGCATTATACGAAAATTGATAAATAATCTATTTTCTTTTTAAAATAATTAAAGTCATCGAAACTTTTTTTTTTTTTTTTGGGGGGGGGGGGCGGATAATATTCTATCTAATAATTTCCTTAAAAATAAATTAAATACAACACGATATTTTGTATTTTTATAAAAAATACATTTATATTGGAGGTAATTATTAAAATCTCAAACAACAAAACAACAAATCTCCACAAATAAAAGACCCTTCCCTATTTCTATTATCCAAATTCAACCCAAAGATTTAATGTAAAGTAATTAATTACAAATTCGAATGGTTAAATCGATCGCCTTTTAATTAGTTGTGACTACAATATTGTACAAGGCCTATGCGTACACAAACCTATCAAGTGGTTTATTAAGCGGTTAGTATTTCCATGTGACGTCACGGGCTTTATTTTTTCAATTTTTCATCAATTTTCATCTGATTCAACAAATTATCGCATATTTTATTTTTACTCTCGAAATATCTAATTATTGCAATCTAATATAAAGTTATTAAAAATACTCGAATAATTATGTAAATATACATAATTTCAGGGCCGAATTTAAGCAAGCTACCTAAGCTGCAGGCACGATAAATGGGGGACCGCACCACAAAATTCTAAATACTCCTACCGTAAAGGTATATCAACTTAAATTTTTTATAATTTAATAATAAACTTTAAACGTTTATTTTTAAGTTTTTAATTGGATAATTGCTGAATATTATAGGTTAATTAAAAAAAAATATATTCCCCGGTAGGGCCCACGCCACAGGTCCAGCCTAGGGGCCCACACATCCCAAATACGGCCCTGAATATATTTATTATATCTATCTACTAATAATTAATATTAATTCACACTCGGCCCAGTAGGTTCACAGTATGATCAATACGGATTGGACACCCCTGATCTATATATAATAATTTACTCAAACAAACATTATTATATCGTATTTCACAAACAACCAAACAAACTTGCAGTTTGAAATAATGATTTAAAATAATATATATATAACTATATATACAGAGAGAGAACGGTAACATTAAACAAAAAAAAAATCATAAAAATTTTACTATATTATTCAAGGGGTGTAGAAGAGAATTAAGTAGAGATCACATTTGAGTTATAATTAAAAAAATGAGACATTCAATAAACAATTTGGATTAGAATAATAATAATAATAATATTAAGCACAAATGAAAAAATAAATAAATAAATAAAAATATATTTTTCAATCAAAATACAAATGAATAAAATAATAATAATAATTCTTCCAAAAAGACTAGTTACTATTCGAAGAAACGAGAAGAATCGGGTCTCATTTATTGTATTTTGATTGAAAAACACTCCAGTGGTAAAACTATACGAATGCGATTAAAACACGACGCATGCGCAGTTAATATTTTTTCACTACAGTAAAACAATTTTCGTTTTTATATTATTTATTTATTTTCTGAATATTTCCATTTAATAAATTCTAAATTGATAAGGACTAGAGTGAAAAAAATCTAGTATTATACTAAATTATTAATTTAAGAAATAGAATTATATAAATGATCATGAGTAGTAGAATTATAATAAAATGAATGAATAAACATTATTTGACAAATTTATCTATTATTCTTCTATTTATTTATTATTTTTCGATATTAATTTATTTTATATCAATCTAATTATTAAAATATATATATATATATATATATGTATATAAATTTCTCAAAAATATAAAATTTTTATTTGTTAGGTTAATAAATTGAGTCTGAGAATTCATTGAGTGCATAACAAATAGGGTAGGTTCAAGGTGAAAAATAAAATTAAAAATATATTATTAGGTAGGTTACACTAACAAATGAATAAAAATATATATTTTGTGAAACCTACCTAGTAATCTATTTTCAATTTTATACATATATAGATATGCGTTCAGCCTCAAGTTCATTTATCTCACAGGTCGATACTATTTGTAGGGACGTATGAATCAGTCAGTGAATTTAATTTTATTAAATATATTTTTTATATTTCCCATATATTTATGTATTTTTATGGTCTATTCCTGATGTAAATACTTACGGGCTTTCTTAAACGAACCACATGACTTTTTTACACCCAAAACATAGCAGTAAAAGGCACGTCAAATTTTTTTATACACCAAAAAAATATTAAAAAAAAAAAAATAATAATAATATTACAAATAATTAAATATTTCAATTATTTTCAGGTCATTTATTGAATACAATCCTATCCCCCTTCCCCCTCCCCATTTCGGACAACTCACATTTATTTCACCGGATGCTACAGAAAACAGATTTTTCAAATTACTATTATAGTACAAATAAGTTAAAATTTAATTATTCTCAGCCTTCTCAAATTATACTTATATCTTATTTCATTTGGTCCTAAAAAATAAATATGTACAGAATTTGACTAAAAGGTTTAATTTTATCAATCCCCGCCCCCTCTCAATTCGGGTAAAAGAGTTTGTTCCATAGAAAAAGTAGAGCTCGAATCAACCTTAAACTAAGGTATGTATTACTTAAAATAGCTTCAAACCATATTTTAAGGTGAATTGAATTTTGCCAGCGATTGCTTAGTTTTACCTTCAATTAAATTAAATTAATAAGTAAGTTGATTAAAACGTCGTAGTTATATTCTACAGTGGCGGGGAGTCAGTTTTCAACCACCTACGGCATCCGAACTCCGTATGGGGTATTAAAATAATTTTAATAAATTTTATTTGTCATGAACTATTAGTGGTTTTTAAAATTAAAAAAATCACGTCGGCGTCGTCGCGCAAGCCGATTATAATAAGAATAGATGGAAAGAGATAGATCTTTTTCAATTAACATATATCGTTAGAATTCTTATATTTTATATGCAGCCCGAGTCAGAACGATGCTTTTGTTAGTGGCGGGGGGGGGGGGGGGGAGTTCACTTTCGTTTTAAGCACAACCTTTGTATTTTTTATTGTATCTATCAAGTTTCCTATTAATAAATATTTTAGCGTCTAATCAATGGAATATTAGATATATATTTGTTGTATATTTGATATATATTGTTTTATGGTATCAATCTAGAAAGAAAAAAAATTCTACTATGTCTCAGTTATTTTTATCTTTATTTCAACCAATGTTGTTCTAACCAATTGAGTACTTGAGGAAGTCTCGAGAGAGACGAAACGTTGTACAAAAATTGAAGAAGAACTTCAATAAAAAAAACTTTGTCCAATAAACTGAATTTTTAATCTACTAATTATAATTAGATATAAATATATAATTAACAGACGTCAAATATGTTATTCATTCATTCTATTAAAAATTTAAATAAGCATTGAAAAAAATGATTAATTTTTTTAGAAATATATGAGAATTAAATTAAAAATTGGTTTGGGGGGTGGGTGGGGGTGAATAAATTAAAAAATTTCCGAACAGA
This sequence comes from Forficula auricularia, assembly GCA_024734495.1. NCBI lineage: Eukaryota > Metazoa > Arthropoda > Insecta > Dermaptera > Forficulidae > Forficula > Forficula auricularia. The sequence goes on along the minus strand of JALMQS010000542.1, from coordinate 576,226 downwards.
TGTAAATTATGACTATGAAAATTACTCGTACTATGTACTCCAAATTGCTTATTAATATTAATGAATGATTAGATGAGTCTCTCGACGGGCGGCGGCTTCATCACGTTATCCATTTCCACCCGGGGGTTGTGGAATTCCTGCTGACTCGGGGAATACGTCCCCCTTGTGGCTCGCTTCTTCCTTGCCATGGTGATGAAGACACTCAGCGCCACGGCGGCAATCAGAAGAATTGCGCCCACCACAGGCACTACGATGATTGCGATATCAGCAGCCCGAGTGGACGCCAATTCCATCTGAAAAAGAAAACATACCATATTAGTATTAAATATAAATTACTTGTTACTTTACCATACGGGTAATGTAATATTTTTAAATAGATTATGGTAAACAAATGATTTTTACTTTACCATACAGGGTATGGTCAAGTATTGTAATCGTGCATGAAAAAAGTGGTTTTTTTTGCTTCTTTTTTTCGAAATATCTCAAAAACGGCGGTAACTATTTTGATTAAAAAAATTGAGCAAAACCATGGCATTTCGGTCTACAAAAAAGCCCTAATAAGTGGACATCTAAAAAATTATATTTTTCGAGATAATAACTGCTTTGTCAAAATGTCTGTTGGTTACCAATATTTTGTGGACAAGCTAGCTCAAAAACTAGTGTGAATATCAAAACCATATTACACACGTAGTTTTGGTCCATTGAGATTAAGAGCTGATTAGATTTTGGTGCATATCGACCCAAAATTAAGGTGGGAGGAGGGGGGGTTTAAAAATTAAAAATCTAGGCCATTTGAGCAAACTCAAATTTTGTATACTTATCAGTGGACTCCCAGAAGTCTAAAAATTCAAAAATTAACCGGCCAAAATGGGATGGGGGGGGGGGGTGTAGGGTCAGAAAATGAAAATCTAGGCCCTTGTACCAAACTCAATAAAATTTTAATTCAAGTTATTTATATTTAAGATTATTTATGGTAGATTGGGGTGAGACGCCGTATTGTACAAGATGCACTATCACGTGGTCCACCCACGCCCAAGCGATAAAACAGCTAACCAGTAAGTTGGAATAAAGGCGCGTGCCCAGTGAGAGTATACAAATAGTTTATGTTAATTAATCATAGTTTTAAGTGGCGTTTTTAAATGATTTTGTCATACTGATTGCTCTGGTTAAGTTCCCGAAATCATATCCAAACATACTTTACTTAGTCATATTAGCCGTAGTTTTGAAAGAAGATAAATAACTCGGTTAGTTTTAGTGAGTTTGAAGTGTGGGCTTTCTATTAGTCGCGTAATGATCCCCGTCTGCCACTGCTGCTGCAGGCCGGCGTCTTGTCCAATGTTTTGGGGGAAGACGACGAACATTTTTTGGGGGTAAGATGCCGTAGTTTTCGCGTTGGTGTAAGATGTTTGTTTGTATTACTATACATTTAAAATTGGATACTATTCCAATTGTTTCTTTCCAGAAATGCCGCGGACATACATAAGAAAGTCTAATCGAGGATCATGGAACGAAAATGACCTCCAAAAAAGTTTCAAATGGGGAAATATTACTTAAAAGGGAAAAAGAACATTAAAAAATAAATAAACAGTAATGTTATTACATTTTAATAAACTGGAATTGATTTAATAAAACTTTGCATTGATTCCCCATAAGGCATCTTACCCCAATCTTGGGGTAAGATGCCGAAATGCAAACGTTTACAAATTATTTTTTTTTAGGTAAAAAATAGTTTTTCAAAGCGAAACTTATTTTTTTATTAATCACAAAAGTACATATATTGTTGATAAAATGGTTGGTTAAAAATAAAACCAATGTGCTATTTTATATAAAATAAAGTTAAAAACTACGCGGTCTTCCCCCAGTCTACTATAATTATAGACAATAAATGAATCTGGTGGTTGTTTGAATGGATGCTTACCTCTGTACAATAGGTTCCTGTGAACCCGGAAGTGCAGTGGCAGACGAAGGTGGGTGGCTCGGTGCCCTGATCGCAGCGGGGGTCGCAGCTGCCCCCATTCTGGCACACTGGCTTCTCCATACAAGGGTTGGGGATTTGGCACCTGCGGCCGCACATGCCCCTCGGGCACTCGCACTGGAAACTGCCCGGAAGGTTGATGCACGCGCCCGAATTGCACAACGACTTCTGCTCTTGGCACTCGTTTATCTCCTCGGTGCAGGTCAACCCACGGTAACCTTTAGAATTCAACATTAATAACAAAATAAAATCAATCAGATTATATCAACTGCGCCCAAGAACATGACTGCCCCATCCCTACTGTTGTTCTTCAATTGGGGATCACATAAACAAATCTGAGTAAAACATTTTCATTAAGAATTAGGTATTATTGAAAATATACATATTTATAAAAATTTTCATTTTCCTGAAACATTTTGAAAATTCTCATTCTCCTGTAAAATTTTTGAAAAATTCTAAAAATTCTGCCTGAGTAGAATAAACTAAATTTTTCCAACAATTTTATTTTTTTACAATAATTATATAGGTTTTAAATTTCAATTTCGGATTTTAAAATCATGTGTCGACTTTTCCATATCAAATTCAGGATATTAAAAATCAAATTCAGGATGTTTCAAACCAAATTAAGAATTTTAAAAATCAAAATCAGACAGACTTTGTCAAATCAATTTCAGAATTTCTATAAAAACATGCATATTTTACAATACATATTAAATTATAGCTTTTTACCTGAAAACGTTTCTTGAGAGGACAAAATGCCAATCTTTATAGGTTTTAGTTAATGAGCTGAAAATTGGTATACGCGAATATCTTAGAATGCACCAAATTTTAGCTTTTTATCTGAAAACTTTTCCTGAGAGTTAAATTAAATTAAAACTTTTTCTCAACTATAACTTTTTTCTATTTCTTCTACTTCTTTCTAGATTCTGAATTTGGTTTGAAACATCCTGAATTTGATATGGAAAAGTCCGCACTTGATTTTTAAAATCCTGAATTTGATATGGAAATGTCCAAATTAGAAGTTAAGTTATACCTATAAGTATATTGAATAATTATTTAGCCATGAAAGTAGCAATTTTTGAAATACACTATTACCAGAGTGTAATTCCTCACTATTTGCTAATAACCTTTTTTTTAATTTATTAACATTTTCCTGAAAATTTACATTTTTTTCATAATTTTTTTTTTACAATTATATAATACCTATTGTTTGGTGAATCGCATCCATAATTCAATTATTAGATCTCAGGATTTTAATAATATCTAATATTAAATAAGTATTTTGCTTAGAAAGAAGCAATTTTGAAAAATACTCTTACTAGTAATAATTGATATTAAAAACAAATAAAATTTAGTAAGTAATTTTCTTGATTCAAATCCATTAATTGATTGTGAAAGGATTTCAAAGGAATTGTATAAAAATATAAACGCAAATTCTACATTAGGTATCAATTACGATATTTTAGTTTATATACTCAAGCTTCTTTAAGCTCTTGATTTAGTATATTGTCGCCTTAGAGTGTAAAACTGCTAAATCCATTTTTATCATATCGTCACCCTAATGCGCAAAGGTCGTAACTCCACTTTTTATAAATTCTCAGGTTTTATTTTTTATTCAAACAGCTGATGGTCCATTACAAAAGCACAGAAAAAGTTGTAACTCCAAAAAATTTCTTTCTAGATAATAAGTAAAAATATATTTTTACTTATTATCTATTAAAATGTTTCATCTAGAACCGACACCAAAGTCTTTAAAGATTAATTTCTTTCTAGTCTAAAAACTTAAATTAGAAAAGGCTCTTTGCTTTGGGAAGGTTGATAACAGAAACAGTTTTATAGCTCTCCTGTAAAATAACCTATTTTGGAGTTAAGACCTTTGCGCATTAGGGTGACGATATATGACATATTAATACCGTTCGAAAGAAAAAGAGATGCAGCATCGTCCAAGTAAAACTGCTTCTTTAAATTAGGATCGTAAGTTGTAGAAAAAAATGTTAAAAATAGTTTCTTTCCATAACAACAATATTAAATTTTGTTTGTTTTTTCTCTGCCCTGTAAAATTTCCTTGTTGTGAGTTAGCAGGTTTACATTGTAAGGCGACGATATATCATTTCTTTATATGATATCGGTGAAAGCAAGAACCTAAGCGTTGGTCGAAAATGAGATTATTCAAGGTAAAAAATGCTTTTACCCTTATCTCAATTTATATTATATTATAGGTATTAGAACAGATATTCCTATATCTAAAATAAATATCGATTTCATAAGATTAATAAATATTATCATCCCAAATTGATCAATTAAAGTCACAATGATAAAGGTTTTTTATTATCAAGATGAATAAAATTATTTCATTGATTGAATTAGAATAGAATTAAGTATTGTAATCGAGCATAAAAAAGTCGTTTTTTGATTGAAAATTTCAAGATATTTATAAGAATTATTGTTATGTGATGGAACTGTTTAATGTTGAAAATAACTAAGGCCAAAATTTACTAACAACAAAATGCATATTGTACATATAGCATTGGATTTCTTGGTAATTTAAAAAATTACTGGAAACCACCAGAAAAGTAATGAAAAAGAAAAGGTGAATTTATTAAAAACTTTTTTTTTAATTTTTATAAAACTTTCATAATCAAGGAATTGATTCCTTTCAACAATCATTGATAGTATAAGATCCCGACCCAGGTCGACCTTCACCTATCGAGTTTCCTAATGAAATTAATATTTTGATAATATTTTAATAAAGCAAACTTGATAGGGTCGACATCCAATTTCCTTCCATAGCTATTTTATCTAATTTATTAGATTTATTTATTTTTATTTATTTATTATTTATTTATTTATTATTTATTTATTTATTTTATTTTTTTAATTATCTACATTTTCATATATAACGATAAAGGAATCTCTATAACTACAAAATACTAATTCGAAGTTACCTGGATTTATGCAGGGAAAAAAATGGCGACCCAACTTTGGCATTTTACATACATATTTTATTCTCGATTGGTAATATATTTATCCGGAAACTCGATAACTACAATTATGTAATCAAATTAACAATTTTAATTCTTTATTAAAAATAGCTATGCAGGGAAATTTGATGTCGACCCTAACAAGTTTTGATTATTAATACATTATATTATCAAAATATTAATTTCATTAGGAAACTCTATAGGTGAAGGTCGACCTAAGCCGGGATCTTAGACTATGATTGAATTGTTATTTAAGAATAGAAGTGAAAAGTTATAATCCCTATTAAACTGAAATTTAGTGTGAAAGTTTAAATGAATTAACTGCATCTCTGCCCATATTTAAGCTTTCTAGCTTTAACAGTCTGTTGATAAAAAGTTGCGTAAATTTTAATAAGTCTTAATAAAAGTTTTCACTTTTTCTTACTTTCAGTTTAAATGGAATATGAAAAATAAAAATATATTATGTATTACGTAGAAGACACACCTTTCATTTTATTGATTTATTATATATGAGTGAATTATTTTAATTACCTGTTCCATTGCAATTGCAATAAAATTCCTGAACCCCGTCAATACATTGAGCGTTATGTAGACATTTGGAGGTGTTATTCTCGTCGACACAATCGTCGATGTTAATTTCGCATAAACGTCCCGTAAATCCGGCCGGGCAGACACAATACGGCACCTGCAAATGCCACATTTCATTTGAATGACTCATTCAAGCCAATCGACAAGGCTAAGTAAAATCAAAATCCTTGAGGTGAATCTTAATTAATGGCCGTGACTTATTTGTCATGTTGTCTCTGATAAAGCCAGGCCGTCAAGAAATGGAAAAATTTATTGCTAATAAGAATAATAGTAATAGTAATAATAATAAATGAATTGGGGAATTGAAAGTGGAAGTGAATAGTTATGGGTTATGAAGCAGCTCATTGGAATTATGTCTATTTATTACATTAAGATTCTAACAGATACAGTTATTTAATTACTTTCACATATACGAGCAGTGTTCAAATGAAAAGGTAAATTTTTATTTTTCTCGAAAAATATTTATTTATTCATCAATATCTATTTTGTTCCCTTCAAAGTAATCCCTCTTAGATATAATACACTTGTGTCAGCGCTTTTTCCTTAATCCGTTTGAAATAAAGAAATAGGGTGTGAATTAGGAGTATCGCAAAATAAATATTTTATTTGTTCATTTATATCTCGGCTATTGTAAGTCGCAGAGCTATGGGATTTAAAACTTATCTAGCTATCTAGAGGCTAGAAGAAATACCTCAAGATTTTGGTTAAAATCGAAGAAATGGAAGTACATGTTTACTTGAAGATTTTTCGTAATTTGCAATTTCGTCTTTTTTCTGGTTTTCTCAAAATGGCTTGGGGAAAAAACAAATTAAAGTAATTTGAATGAAGAAAATTGGAATGATGATTTCAAATAAGGGAGAAACTAATGGAAAAGTAGTGTGGTGAACAAACCAGTTGATTTTCCTATTTTCTAAGGCAAATTCTAAGAAACCTTGAGAAATTAATAGTACCAACTATTTCTCACTATTACTTCTGTTTTATTGTCGCCGGTATCTAAAATCATTTAATTTTACCTCCTGAGTTTATTATTTGGTCTATATTTGTTTTTATTAATCAACCCGATTAAATATATTCTATCAACCCTTTGAGTATTTTCTTAAATTATAACTCCACCCACTCATTCCTTAATAAACTCCACGTTAGAGTTTTAGCTTTAAATTGAGTTTTAATTGGTCTAAAAACAAGCAGTAAACTGGAAATTGAAAAAGATTTTTTTCTATAGGGAGCGTGCGTCACTACTTAAGCGCCAACTGGCGACGAAAATGTAAGCTTTGGGGGATGATTTATTAAACGTCCAAGACAAAGAGACTCGCTCACGGACACCTAGACTCCATGCATATCAATGATATATAATATACAATACAATTATCCGATTCCCCCAAATTATTTGAAAAAATAAACACAAGAGAGCGCTACCTTCGGCAATAGTGCTGCCTCTATGTTTAACGTAGATACGAGATAGAATATTTTGATCTTAAATTTTGATGTTGCATATCTATGGCGCCTCAAGAATAGACTAAAATTGCCTTTTTCAGGTGTTTAGATCAAAAACATCTCAAAACCCTGTCCTTTTGTAAAAAATAAGCGTATAAAACTCTACCTGGATCCATTGTATAAGTATTATGGATAAAAGATTTTATTGAGCAGGTGTAATTATAACTTGTAGATAAATGTATTGATTCAGATTAAATTGTTTCCATAGAATTTTGATATTAAAAAATGTTGCCGGAACTTACCTTGGCAGTTTGATTACAAATTCCCTGGTTAATACACCGGTCTAAACAGAAAGCCGTGTCGCATCGTATTCCCTCAAAGCCTGGTGCGCAATCACAGGTGAAGTTCTCGCCTGTCTGCGGATCTACACAAGTAGAAATAACAAAAAAAAATATAATAATCTCTTATCAATAGAGTTAAAATATTATCATACGCTGTCACTCTCGGACAACTATCTATATCAGATAAAAGGAATAAATCGACAGAGTGACCTCTAGCTTTATTTTATTAGGTTTTTTTTAACAAATAACTCAATAAAAAATAAGTAATAAATAGAAAAAGGTGGAAAATAATCTTTTTACATTATTTTTTGAAGTTTTTATAAAGAAGAATTTAGATAACTAATTTTGTATGAAAAGCAATTTGAAAATTTATTAAGTAGATGTAGATATGTATATAAAGAATACAATTATATGTTATAAAAACAATCTCAATAGGTTTATTAAATTTAAAAGAAATTCAGGAGAGATACTCTTTTTATCAATTAGCCTAGATTTATAAATTTTCCATAAAGAAAATATTTTTTTAAATTTTCCATTTTGAAATAAAGAAACAAATTTTACAAAGCCACACTCCCCTTATATTCAATTTTTCGATTTTGATAAGAAAATAAAAGTAGAATTCTCAAGATACTTAATTCTTATAGAGTACTTTATAAAGATTTCAAAAAATACTATTTGATCAAAATTTTTCGAAAAAATTCAGATTTAGTACCCTGTCTCAAAGGGAAAAATGCTAGAAAATGTCTCCCCCAAATGCTAGAAAATGTCTCCCCCATATGAAAAATATTTCGATTCTGATAAGAAAATAAATGTACACTTTCCAAAAATTATAATTAATTTCAATGAAGTACTTAAGTATATAGATTTCAAAAAATATAATTTCGTTAAAATATTTAGAAATAATTCACTTTTTGCAATTTTCCTAAAAGAGGAAAATGTTACGATGATCATTTTTCACAATTTGAGAATTTTTTTTTTTTAATTGTCAAGAAATTATATAGTTATTTGTTATCGGGTATTTTATATAAATTTCAAATAAATTAAAAAAAATATATTTTGAATGAAATGTATTTATAGTTGCTTTGATTTTGAAAGAGAAATAGTTACAATGAATCCAGATTTATTAGAAATTATTTATTTTTCAGTATGATAAAATTGTACTAAACTGACAATGACTCGTTTAAATATTCAAGCATCACAACACTCTGAGGTATATGAGTCAAACCATTGACCAGGAAGTAGTTGCCGTTTGCCACAGGGTACTTCTCCCATAAGAACCAAAAACAGAAAGATTTCTTTCATTTTTTATGGAAGAAATTATTTAATTAGTGATTAGAAAATAATTATTTTTTTTAATTGAAAATTTTACATTTATTTAAATGATTATTTTATATCATAGAAATGAAACAATATTCGAGGAATATAAGATCTAAAGGGACGAAGTGTCGAATTCGGATTTTTGAGTTATACTAGTACATATAGAAAAGGTCTATGTGCCAACATAGTTTTTCTCAGGGGTCTTACTAAAAGGAATTTAAAATTCATAAAAGATGTTTACTACTTACCAAATACTTTTATTTGATTATCTCGGTTCTACATTTTTGAAGTTAGACCCTTTAGAACTTACACTCACTCTTTATACTTAGTTTCGTTAACTTTTTTCGGATTTTTTTTTTATTGATTCCAATCACCATGGGGAAAAATCTTACGAAAATTCTCCATTATAAAAGATATAAGTGGATATCGATGAGGCAGTCCAATAAAAGAAGAAGATAATTTACACTATCTTTTTATTCATAAAACCGACGTTTCGGAGGCTATTCCCTCCTTCTAAAGGGTTTTGAAAAGTCAAGAAGGAGGGACTAGACTCCGAAACGTCGGTTTTATGAATAAAAAGATAGTGTAAATTATCTTCTTCTTTATTGGACTGCCTCAACGATATCCACTTAATTCACTTATCAGTCCGTCTCTAAAAATTACTCAATCTTATAAAAGATGTATTTTGATTTTTTCAAGAAAATAAAAATTTTATTTAATTGAAAAATACAATCGTATAGGTACAATAAATTAAATGACTATTTTATATATAAGAATTAAATAATTTATTTTCATTAAAATATCTCTAAAAACAAAAATCTCGTCAAGTGATAAAATGTTACTCAAGGTCCCCCCTCTTATCAGCAATTTGTCCTTTTTACACGAAAATAAAATTTCATTTCCACACTTTGTCCCCTCTTCTAAACCCTCTATTTTAAAATATAATTTTTGGGGTTGTTTCTACGATCTTAAAAATTGATTAAAAATATGTTTGTTGAACTTACTGAATCCATCGGTGCAGCTGCTGCCCATCCGACAAGGGTCGTGTGCACAAGTAATGACCAGCCGGGACTCGCACATTGGCCCTGTAAACTCTTCCGTGCAATTACAAGTGAATTCACCAAGCCCGTCAACGCACGTCCCGCCATGTTGACAGGGGCTGCTTAAACATTCGTCGATTTGTTCATTACATCTAAAAAAACAAAAAAAAAAACAAATATATATATTAAACATTTGTTTGTTATTAAGCTGTTCAAGGTTGTATTTTTATTAAGGATTGAAATCTTGATCACACACAGTGAAGGATTTATGATTTTGCTGCCGATAGGCTGAAATATTTTGCCTCCTATTCTCAGGGGCGGATTTAAACTCTTTTGGGCCCTAGGCAAAATCTTTATTTCGGGCCCCTACGTAAAAACATAAAATATATTTAATACATGTAAATATAAATAGTTCGAATCAATTGCCTCTTTAGCCTACCAGAAATGGTAAAAGGGTTTAATTTTTTCCTCATCACATATTCAATTAAATCTATTGAAATTTCATATACATATATGAAATATTTTCTTTTGTATTTTATATCAAATAGTTTTTATTAGAATATTTGCATTTTAAAGGGTAGTTATTTGAAGTATCATTTGAAAAACACTAATTACCTTGAAATAATTTTTAACCATATGAAATTAATAAATATTATAAAATAATCGATTATTAATAATTATATTCAATTTTCAACGAAATTGATTGAATAGTTTATAAGAAAATGGTAAAAAGCTAGAAAAGCGTAACAAATGATTCGCTGGTGCCGGGTGACTTGCGACCCAGCCTCTTGATGGAACAGACCAAAAGAATTATAAAACGATCTTATTTTATCGATTTCATCTATCTGAATGTTCACAGTATGTCTTCTATATAAGAAAATGCCATTTTGATTAAGAATTTTGTAGTTTAAAAGAACTTGTATGAAAGGAATCAATTTCTTCTCTCCGAATGCAAAACAACTAGAAATGCCGAAAAGTTTTATTTTTTTCTCATTATATACTTAATCAAATCTATTGAAATTTAATATTTCTCGGTTATTTCTATTTATCTTTTGTATTAAATTATTATTATTAATAAATTTGCATTTTAAAGGGTTGTTTATTTGAAGTCCAATTGGAAAAAACGCTAATAACTCCGTTGAATTTTTTTTTAAATATGAAATAAATAGATATGATAAAACAATTAATTATTAATAATTTCTTTCAATTTTGAATGAAATTGATTAAGTACTTTTTGAGAAAATGGTCAAAAACCATCTGAACCGTCTATAAAACGATGTTTTTTGAAAGCATGGGAGGCCTTTGAAAAAAGTTTAAAAAGTCATATGAAACGAAACATTGACTTGTGACATGGAAGTGGATTTTAAAATGTTTCTAAAACGGCCTTTCATAGACGGTTTTTGGGGTTTTTGACCATTTTCTCAAAAACTACTTAACCGATTTGGTTCAAATTTGAAGCTAATTATTAATAATTGATTGTTTTATAATATCTATTAATTTCATATTTAAAAAAAATTGTCAACGGAGTTATTAGCATTTTTTCAATTTGGACAACAACACTTTAAAACCTAAATTTTCTAATAATAATTATTTTATATAAAAAATAAATGAAAATAACAAATAGATATGATATTTCAATAAATTTGAATAAATATCTAATGAGAAAAAAATAAAACTTTTTGGCATTTCTATTTGATTCGCTCCGGAGAGAAGAAATTGATTCTTTTCATACAATTACTTTTAAACTACAAAATTCTTAATCAAAATGCTATTTTCTTATATTAAAAAGTTACTATGACCCTCAAGATATATACTTAAATTTCAAAAAATATAATTTTGTCAAAATATCTTGAAAAAATTTGTTTTTGTACCTCCCTCAAAGAGAATAATGTTGCAAAGGGTTCTGACCTATTTTTCGATTTTGTTAAGAAAATAAAAGTATAATTCCCAGGAAATTATACTTATTTTTTTACTTTTTTTATTGGGCCTGGAGTCACCTTATATTTAAATTAACGGAGAAAATTTTGAATTGAATTGAAAATGATTATAAATTATGCCAATCTTCTTGGAAAAGGTTATAGCGTTAGCTTAGCGGCAGCCATCTATAATCTAAATAATGTACTACCTATTATAAATATATATTTGCATCCTTCGTCAGGGTCCCCCCATTTGAGAAATTTGTCCATTTTAAATAAATATAATTTTTTTTTTTGGAGTGCGACCGCCCCCCCCCCCTAACCCCTCTAGTTCCGCTTTCGATTTACAAGCACCTTGCACCTGGTCCTATCTATTATTATAATTGGCTTGCGCGTCGAGGACGGCGATCTTTCTGATTGGCTGTTTTGGCTTTAAATAAATACGAGGGAATTCAAAAATAGTTTAAAATCTAAAATTTTCAAAAGTGATGATAAATTATTTTTTATACCAGTGGTGTACAGGGGGTGTAGCCCCTGGAGAGCAAGATACCCGTCGAAGGCGGGCTTCGCAGCTGTTAATAATATAATATTAGTAAATAATGTATTATAAATTACTCACAGCCATCCTGTCCATCCAACTTGGCACTGGCAAGTGTAATTGGCAATTCCATCTATACATTGTACACTATTCGTGCAGGCATTATCCAGGCATTCGTCGATATTATGGCCACACTCGTCGCCATCGAACCCAGGTGGACATGAACAAGCATAAGAAACATGGGGATCGCGACATTGTCCTCCGTTCAGGCATTCCTGGTCGAAACAGAGTCGGCAACCGACGTTACTCGACGGCACTGATTGCTGCAGGGCAAAGTGAGCTGACCCGGAAACGTTCAGTTGTTCAGCAGTGAAATACGGTAGAAGGATTTGGCCGATTCGAACTTCCGCCAGGCAACCCTTAAAATTTAAAATGTAAATTTATTAATTAATTACAGTATTTATTTCAGAAGAGATATAATTTTTATCAGAAAATAATTCCTTACAGATAGTCACCTAGACGTTGGTAGATATAGACCATGAACTTACTGCTTATTCTAAATACAGCGTCTGCTCTTAAGGTAGTTGTTTCGCCATATTGGTTTTGTTAGAATTTTTTGAAATTTAGATAGATTATTGTTTAAATACTTCTGCATCGATTGGTGGCAAAACGAAATTTATGAACAATATAGTTCCGGAGATATTAAATTCCAAAGATAGATTTTTTCAGACTATTATACATTGCACTATACGGAATATTGGAAAGTTTACATACATTTTTAATTATTATTAAGAAACTCTTCTTACCATTGTTATAAAAAACTAAACCAACATTAAACAATAACTAATACATTTTTTAAGAAAATTTTAATTCATAGTTACAACACGGTTTTTGAGATAATAATTAATAAATATTGAAAAATGTATAATGCAAAATTTACACTAAAAATAAGCTGGCAACAACGCATTTATTTAACCTAAAAAGTGAGTTAACTTTAGTAATTTTTTGACGTTTTTTCGATTCAGCCATTGTCTCAATAGCTTTCAATCACTTTTTAAGAACTTTTTGTTTCATAAATCGACCTATATAATGTACTTTATCTTACATTTCTATGGTAAAATATACCAAGCTCGGACAGTGTTGCCAGATTCGTCAAATGAGCACGGGATTGGCTAATAGTGGTACATAAACAGCAACAAGTTTTAGGCTTATGAATTATGAATCCTTATTGTCTATTCTATATACTCTAGCAATAATTTTTGCTGGTATTATCGCGAAACAACTACTTAAAAGTGGAAAATTACTTTTCTTCACGTTTCAGGCATTTTTAAACCTAGAATCCATAACCCGGGCTTGTCAGTCACGGTCACACCGTTTCTTCCCAATAACTTTCAGAAAAGGGGTCCCATAAATTCCAATTTTTTAAATATTCCTTCATTAATACATAATAAAAGTATTTTTAAAGGGTTTTTCAAAAAAAAAAAATTATATACCTAATTTTTTCTTGGAACAATTTTACAAATACAAAGTCATAAGATGACCCTTGGTTGTTCTGTGTATTCAAAAAGTAAAAATGGTAAAAAAGTATTGGTTTATTATTTATTTTTAAATCCCACACTCACAGATGTGACTTACATTAATATTAATTTTTTCTCAATTATTTTTTTAAAACATGTTAAACAATAAGTTTTTTAATTTTTTTTTGATAATTGAAGGGTTTGCTGCAAAAGGAGGTAGCTCCATCCTATTGATGTTGGGAGATATTAACACTATCTTGTGCAAAAAAAGCTTTTGTTTGGTACAAGAAGGATGTAGCTACAATCGTTATTTCCAGCGTTGCTCAACAGATGGAGCTGCCCGTCATTTTGAATTTTTTAAACGTTTTTTTTTTTTTTTGGTTTCCCAAAAACTGAAAAAATTGGAGCTACCTCCTTTTTGCAGCAAACCCTTTAATTCTTATATATTTTGTATTTTATTTTTTTATTTTTAGACCTTGACGGAAGCTTGGTTTAATTATAACGTTTTTATTTTGTTTTGACCATATTCAAGATGATTTTATTGTTATTTAAAAATTAATTTAATTTTAGTGATGATAGGCTTAAATACGTTATAAGTATGTTTATTACCTTAAAATAACTTCCTTCCAAAATTGAGCGAGCATTCTCTGATGTTAAGCTCGTGAATTCGACACTATTGCCCTCGAATGGGTCGCTGGTGACCATTCCGATTTCCTCTGAGACCGGCCTTTCCAAGCTGGACACTCCATAGTTGTTGATTGACTGATACCTTGAGGCTGACTGTTGTTCATTAGTTAGGCCCAAATCGCCCACCGGGGTCGCAGCGCTCCCGCCCAAGTATATAATACCAGTGGTTACTAAATCACGCCAAGCTTTTGTTGAAAAGTTAGAGGCACTAAAGCCAGGCCCATTGCCGCTTAAATCCTCAGCGCTCTGGCCCAAATCGAAACCTCCGCTGAATTCACCATCGTTTATTTGAAATCTAAAATAATAATAAAATATATAATTGTAAAGATTTTGTTTTGTCGAAAATAGCAGAGAGTTGTTGATTCAAAAAGATAAATCAATGAGGTTAATCCCTGATTGATGCAAATAAACATAATCTTAATATATATAAAACGAGAAGGTGATGTTTCATCTATCAACGCATAGCCTAAAGCGCTTGACCTAGAAAGAAGAAATTTGGAGTGGAACGATTTATGGGTGTGTTAAGAAGAGATTTTTTGAAATTCGAACCCTAAAGGGGTTCTCCCAAAATATGTTTTTAGAGTTTTTCAAGATCTCTTAAACCAAAAAAGATATCAATATGGGTTTAGTTTAGAAAGGTGAAGCATTGAAATACAAAAAAAATATATTTGAGTATTTTGCTCTATTTGTCCCCGAAAGGGAAATATAGTTATTTTGGGGTAATTTTTTGAAATTTTTAAAGTGCTCTAACTCCTCGAGTTTTCAAGTTTTAGGATTCAAATTTGGTACATAGGTTTAGTAATGCTAAATCTCGGGAAGAATTTTTATTTTTTTTTGAAATTTGGCCCCTGAAAAATGGGGGATTTTTGATTTTTGGTCTAAAACACAAATAGCATCATTCTTGCCCTTGGACCAAACTCAACCAAATTTTGTATACATAACCACTAGAAGGCTAGAAATGTAAAAACTAACCACTCAAAATGGGGGGGGGGGGTCAAAAAATGAAAATTCTTGCCCTTGGAACAAACCCAACCAAATTTTGTATACATAATCTGTGGACCTCTAAGTAGCTAGAAATGCAAAAACTGGGTGCGGAGGGGTGGTTCCGGGTTGGGTTCGGGGGTGGATATGGAATGGAAGGGTTTGTAGTGGGGTGCAGAGGTGGAATGGGGTTGTCGTGCGTGGGTGGAAGTTCGGGGTCGGGGGAATAGGTGGGAAAGGTGCGTAGTAGGGTGTAGGGTGGGTGCGTAGGTAGAATGGGGTTGGGTGGTGGTGCAGGGGGTACAGGGGCGTAGTCCACTGGTTAGCATAGCAAGAGGGCCGCCGAAGGCGGACGTAGCAGCTAGTATAATGAATATTATAATTGAAATAAATAAATAAATAAATAAATATATATAAATTCTAATAAATACAAATCATTTAAAAACAATCTTCATACGATTAAATTTGATCTTTTATTAATAGAATTTCATATCATAGTAAGAAAGAAAAAAAAAGTTGCTCCACGATATGAAATTCTATTAATAAAGGAATAAATTCTCTCGAAAAGTTTGGGTTTAAACAAATTTTCGAAGATTGTTTTTTAAAATTTTTTTATTTATTTAAATTAAGAACTATCATAGAAAAATTTCTATATGGCTGCATGTATCAAATATAAATGTGGAAATATTATATATATTATTTGTTTGAGACTATAGTTTAGTACGGTTTGACCTTCATCATCCGTCTTTTTAATTAGATATATTTTATCATTTAAATATTAATACTAATGCTTGATATTTTTTTATTGTCAATTTACAAAATAATGATCAAAAATAGAGAAGGAGACTCAAAAATAATCAGTGTTATTGTCAAAATTATGTATGTCTATTTATTCTTTTGATTGATGGATTTTTTTTGAGTCTCGCCTTCTATTTGTGTTCATGATGTTGTAAATTGACAGTAAAAAATATCAAGCCTTAAAATTAATTTAAAGATCGTTCGAAAACGTCAAACATGAACTACTAAAAATTTTGAGCTACCTTTAAAAATTTATATTTTGAGCTAAAATTTTTTTATATGTATAGTATATTATAGAGAAATGTCTGTTTAAAGAATAAAGATTTTCGGGGGGGGGGGAGGAATAGTTTTTGGTGCATTTTTGAGAATATGTAAACTCTTGATTGACCTCTAAAATAATTTTTATAGAGCAATTTAGAGAGGGTTCTTAAAACATGAATAAGTTCGTAAAAATGGTTCACGCTAATATATAGGTATGTACCTATATATATACAAGTGCTTCAAAAAAATGTATACACACTTTGAACTTCCATAGAAAATTTATTTACCGTTCTACAAAGTTAAATTTCAGGAAAATAGAAAGCTGAAAGTCCAATGTAAATGAAACATAAATAACAAATGTTAATACTGTTCAAATTGGTGACCTGCAGCATCAATACAATTCTGAGTACGAGTCACCACTGATTCTGTACATCGTATCAAAACGTCCAATGAGATTTCTCTACACACTGCTTGAATCTCATTCCAAAGAATGTCTAGGATACGTGGTTTACGTTTGTACACCTCATCTTTTACTGTGCCCCACAAGAAGAAATCCAGTGGTGTAAGGTCTGGAGAGCGTGCTGGAAACTCGATTGGCCCCCTGCGTCCTATCCACTGGCCCGACAAATTTTGATCCAGGTAAGCTCGTACGTCCCTGTGATAGTGCGGCAGGGCACCATCTTGTTGAAAATAAAAATCATCATTACCGGACGTACGAGCTTACCTGGATCAAAATTTGTCGGGCCAGTGGATAGGACGCAGGGGGCCAATCGAGTTTCCAGCACGCTCTCCAGACCTTACACCACTGGATTTCTTCTTGTGGGGCACAGTAAAAGATGAGGTGTACAAACGTAAACCACGTAACCTAGACATTCTTTGGAATGAGATTCAAGCAGTGTGTAGAGAAATCTCATTGGACGTTTTGATACGATGTACAGAATCAGTGGTGACTCGTACTCAGAATTGTATTGATGCTGCAGGTCACCAATTTGAACAGTATTAACATTTGTTATTTATGTTTCATTTACATTGGACTTTCAGCTTTCTATTTTCCTGAAATTTAACTTTGTAGAACGGTAAATAAATTTTCTATGGAAGTTCAAAGTGTGTATACATTTTTTTGAAGCACCCTGTATATATATATGTTTATTTACATCAAGTAGAGGACAACTTCATAATAAAATAATTAAATTAAATTAGATATCATAAATATTAAAGATTAAAATATATATAAATTTTTTAATGGAAATTCATAAAAGTGTTTTAAAAATATTTACTTGAGTGTTGTCCAGTTGCCTATTTCTGATTCACCTCCTTTTCGAAAACGTTTCAAAAATCCGAATTCACTAAGACGCCAAGCAACAGATACTTCATCATGTAGTATAGATACAGAGAAAAAGTGTTTCAAATGGGGAGCGTGAATAAATAATAAAGTTCCTCCTAAAAAAAAATAGAAATTCATATTTAAATAAAATTAGAAATAAAAAAAAAATCCTGAAATGTTACAATCTTAAAAGACGTGATATTAAAAAGGAAAAAAAATTAAGAGGCCTCTTCCAAGCCTCCGATGCTCAAAATTGTCCTAAGTACGCATTTATCACTTAAAAATAACCTCCATATCAAATTTTAAGCTACTAACACCCACAGTTAAGGCGAACTGTGATAAAACGTGATGAAAACGTCGGTGGGTTTATTTCTTTCATAAATCATTTAAATGTTAATATTTTAAAAATTGTATTTATAAAGTATTATTTCTCAAAGGTAATCTACATCAATAATTTCAAATTATAGTACCTACAGTGTTTCCCAATGTTCGAAAACCGGCTCAACCTAGTGGTGTGTATTTGTATTTTATTTTTATTTATTTCAGTTTTAGAAGCTTATAACTCATTTTTCAATTGGAAAAAATGTGTTATTTTACTGTGAGGAAAATGTGTCATATACATTTAAATATGCATTGTTTACTCCACTTCATCTTAAATTAATTATAACACATAAGTGCATTATTTTTTTTGTGATTTTTTTTTAATTTATTTTTTGCCCCTTTCTCCTTTAAAATTAAAAAATTAGTAAATTATCTTAGGATTCACAAAAAAATTAATAATAACAGCGCAGAAGAAAGGAGTAGAGCAAAATAGAAACGCTCAAAATAACTAAATTAATAAAGTTTTAGTTTAAATATAAAAATCTACAAAATTAGTTAGCTTTATTTGAAAAAAATAAAAATTAACAAAATTTGTTAGGTAAGTAGTGACAGCAAGATATAAAATACACTTAAATGAACGTAGAACCATACAAATCAACAAATTTTGTTTTTAGTAGAAGTACTCAAATTTTAACGCTGATTTTACTTGTTTTAAGTACATATATATAAATTATAAATAAATGTATTGTAAGGCTCATTTGATAGCTAGCTAGCGTCTGTTGTGGTTGTCTAAATACAGGCGTTCCCATCAAGTGCTGCCATCTGTTAAACCCAACACAGTCGAATTTATAATTATAGAGATAATTCATTCGCGTTAGAAAAGAAAAATCGCATTTTTGGAGACATGTTCCCCTGGTTCTGAGACATCGATTTGTAATTCTATCCACCCAAAATCTTTAACATACTGTAGTACCTGAATTATTTGATTTAAATGCTGGCGGATTTTAAATATACGATGGAAGTTTTTGGAGACGGACTGGTAAGTGAATCGAATGGATTTAGATGGGGCAGTCCAAGGTTTAAAAGAGTAGATAATTATATCTATCTTGTTATTCCAAACTGATGTTTTGGAGGCTTCTTCCCTACTTCGTCAGGGTTCTGAAAGGTCAGTGAAGAACGTGGGGAGAAGCCTCAGAAACGTCGGTTTGGAATAAAGATAAATATAATATTACATCATTAGTATCCTTAGTAAATTAATAACAAGAATAGTAAGAAATTGAATAAAATTAAAAATACAGAGTATTTTATTAAATGGGCCAGACGTTTCGTCAATTTATTTTGACTTCCTCAGTAGCCCAACATAAAACTGAGTTTAATTTTATCCAATTTCCTTCCTACTATTCTTGTTACTAGATAGATATAATTTCATCTCTTTTTTGAACCTTGGACTCTCAACATAATCCATTCAATTTTAAATATACATTTGAAAATCATATTTTCAAATATGTTTCAGAAAAAATATTTAATTTTAAGATGTGAAGTCCGTTTTTGACGGTCCTCTTGCTAAGTATTATCCATAGAGTAATATAGAGTGGAAGGCTACTGTATATGGAAAAGCGCTCTCTAGCGACTGCAGGGCGAAAATTTTCAGTTCTTAAGAACTATCCAAAGATCATAGAACATTCAAAGCCTTTGTCATAGATAAAAGATATACATACACACACTTTGTGTTATAAATATACATGTATATAAGCGAGTTTTTTACTTTTGATAAAATATTATGAATCATCCTCTACCTGTTTGTGACGTCACCAAAATTTGCCCCGAAGAGAGCGGTTTCCGCCATTTTATTGCCCAACTAGCTGCAAGGGCCCTGGACTCCCGTCACTTGAACACTCCCTCTCCTCCAAATCCAACCACTCTCCATCCCACTGACCCTCTCCCCAACCCCGGAACTTCTCCCACGCCTCTGATCAGCCTCCACCCCATTAAACCTACCCCTAGGTACAGACACAGGCACAAATGCCTTAGTAGCCCCTGAATCCCCACCCCTGGACCCCGCATCCCTCGGGGCGGACATACAAACATAGGTACATACAGGGACAAATGCCCTTTAGTAGTATGTGATGATATAGGTACAGACACAGGTGCCACAAATGCCCTTTAGTAGCCCCTTGGACCCCCACCTTTCCCATGGATCCCACCTCCCAACCCCTGAGGGACGGACATAGGTAGGTACTTAGGTAGGTACAGAGGCAGGCACAAATTAGTATGTGATGATCTCCCCTGGTCTCTCCAGAGAGATCTGGAACTCGTATACGCTAAAATACATTGGACCTTCCACTCCATATTTCTCTAAGATATCATCATTTAAATTACCTTTTTTCGATCGATATGTAATATCAATCGAGTCGAGTTTCTTTTTGCCGAGCTCTCCATTCATCCGATAAATAAAGGTCCGATTAGTTCCATCGAATGTTGTATTGGCAATACATTCATAGCCGTCGTCTAAATTGTTGCAGCGACTTCCTTCAGGGCAATCCTGGAGCTGGCAAAACTCCTTCTCGTCGCAGCGCTTGCCTTTGTACCCGCGCGGACATTCGCACACGAAATCATTCCAGGTGATGGAGCAGAAGCCCTCGTGAAGACACGGGTCACCCCTGCAGGCGTCGTCGGAGACAACGCCCTCCAGGACAAGCGAGTGGTCGAACGAGACATTGCCGAATTCCGGCGGCAATATCGCGTCGTCGTCCAAAAGGAGAGGGAAAAATTCCACGACCATTGTCCTGGAACCGTTGGTAATTTGCACGTCCTGGATGACGCCCTTGAACCCGGGAACGTTTTCGGTACGTATCATGGGCATGGATTCACCGTGGACAGCCGTTTGCCGGGTGACCCGGTCACTTGGCGGAAACGCGCCCAAGAACAACACTTGCGCGTCTAATTGACCTGTGGCTGAGATTGTTTTACGGAAATATTCCGTACCGTTGATCTTCACTTGTAAAAAGGTTTGATTTCGTACCACCTAAAAATAATAATAGTAATTAAAAAGAGTTAATTTTCTATTATTAAAAAAATTTCACCTTGAACCAACACCTATCTCCTTAAAAGTTATTAAAAAGAGTTGTTGATTTATAAGGAGAAAATATTATTATCTGTTATTTCTCATGGGTTCAAATGCCAAAATTATTATCTACAACCAAAAGGATGATAGAAACCATGAGAAATAACATATAAAATATTTCTATAAAGGTCAATCGTTCGAAACTATAGACTCTAACAAATAAATTATATATACATACACCTATATACATACAATTCTTTTATAAAAACAATCTTATGTTTCGGGAGAAATCCTCCCTTTATCAATGGAAAGGAGGTAAATACAACCCTTCCGCCATAAAATAAAAATCATCTAAAACCTCTCGAATTAACTTATTTTTTTATTAGAATTAAAAATACTGTAAGAATAAATAAATTAAATTAAAAATCAGTCAAAACTATTTAATTCAGGATTATAATATTTTTGGTTCAACAGAATAGTAGAAATATTTGTAGCATAGACACACACAGAGACAGACATTTTTAAAATGAGTTTTACCCATATACTTAGTATTGTAAAGATCTATAATAATATCAACTCGGAATTTTTATATGAAAACCAAATTTCCAGTATAGAAATTTATTGTATGAGCAGAGATGGGTAAAATACATCAAAACATGTATTTTCGATATAAAATACAAAATAGTATTTTGAAAATGCTATTCAAAATACAAAATACATATACAAATATTTATATAGGTATATATATATATAAATGATATATATTAACTAATCCATTCATTCTAATTAAGTTGCCATGGCAACAACAATGTATTTATTTAGATTAGGTATGTCCATCGATTAAATTATTAAAGTTGTTATCGGGAAATAAGGACTATATTTTTATGCAGATAAAATATAAATTATCTGCATAAAAAATATAGTACTTATTTCCCGATAACTAACTTTAATAATGTATTTATTATTATCGATAAGAAAGTAAACAAACATGTTCTTCATTCTAACTAATATTCGTACATCATAATTTATTTATAATATTATTATAGTGAATATTAAAAGTAACATCAATAAAATTAAGATTTTCTTTGTGCATTGCTCAAACCCCCCCCCAAGAAAAAAACTTCACGTTTCAGCAAAGTTATGAAAGAAAACACTACAAAATGTATACTACCTTGATCAAAAAGTTTCAGGAATTTATTCATAAAATTAAAAATACAAACTTATTCATCAAAATCGATATTGCCCCCTTCAAAGTACTCCCCACCGACTGCAACGCACTTATGCCAGCGCTTAATCCAATCCTCTAAACATTTTTTATATTCGATTTTCGGTATGGCCTTCAGAGCTCTCAGCGATTTTTGTATTATCTACTCTTGGCTGCTAAAACGCGTTCCCCGGAGCGGTTTTTTGAGTCGACTGAACAGGAAGAAGTCGCAGGGAGCTAAATCAGGTGAATTTGGTGGCTTTTGGCTGGTATTCGTTCCGTTCTTGGTCAAAAAGTTGCGGATAACTATGGCATTGTTCAACCGCGCGTTACTTGGTTCCCACAAATCAGGTCTTTTTTGGCGTCGCAAAGGCAAATCATTAAACAAAAGGTCTTGAACGGATTCATAAGCGGTGTTCAAGTTCGTGACCATCTCTTCAATTTACAGTTTTTGGCAATAATTTTTTTGATTTTATCGACGTTTTCGTCGGTTGTCGATGTCGACTGCGTTCATCATCCTCGACAGACTCACGAAAATTTGGGCCACAGATAAAAGATTGTTTTCGATAAAGTAACACTTCTTCAACATTTTCGCACCGTTTTTAACTCAAAATTTAATACAAACTCGTTGATTTCATTTTTAAAATATTAAAAATCGTAGACAGCTCTGAAGGCCATACCGAAAATCGAATATAAAAATTGTTTCGAGGATTGAATCAAGCGCTGGCATAAGTGCGCTGCAGTCGTTGAGGAGTACTTTGAAGGGGGCATTATCGATTTTGATGAATAAATTTGTATTTTTGATTTTCTGAATAAATTCCTGAAACTTTTTCATCAAGGTAGTATGTCTGTTTTCTGTATGTACGCAAGAATTCTGTTCGCAATTGGCATAAAAACGGCTAGAAGTATTTTTAAGAAATTTCATATTTGAATCAGATGTTTTCCAAATTAAAACCTAGGCTATAAAACTTATTCATTTTTCTGAGACCCCAGTTTATTATTTGCCTGAGAGTCTTCATATCAAGAAATAACATTTTATCAATTAACTAAACTTGAAAATTTTTCTTCCCTTGCTGCTTTTTAATATAGTTATGGATGAAATCATTGGCGAAATCAAAAATCTAAAAGGATATTCCTTGAGGGACGAGAATATAACATGCGTTTGCTACGCAGACGATGCAGCACTCGTTGCAGAAGATGAAGATTCCCTCCAGCACTTCCTGTATAAATTTAGCTGTGTTGCGCATAAATTCGGTCTCACCCTGTCAACCAAGAAGACCAAAACACTCACAATCTCTAAATCACCACTCCGATGTAAACTACATCTGTACGATACGATTGTCGAACAAGTCATGTCCTTCACATACCTTGGCATCCAAATGACCTCTCATCAAGACCTAGAAACAGAGGTAAGACATCAGGCAATAAGAGCCTCAAAAATATCGGGTTGCCTTAACAATGCAATCTGGTCAAATCAATATTTAAGAACGGAGGCCAAGGTAAGAGTCTACAAAACCGTAGTACGTCCACGTAATTTACGCAGCAGAGACAAGACCCGACACTGCAAAAACTTCTCAATTATTGGAAACGACTGAAATGAAGACATTACGAAGGATAATGAACGTGACCAGGCTCGATAGGATGAAGAGTGAAGATATTAGAGAAAAATGTGGAATACAAAAGGTGGGCGAATGAGTTAAAAGAAGAAGAGCGGAATGGTATGCGCATGTGAGAAGAATGCCAGAAGACCGACTGGTAAAGAAAGTGATGACAAACAAGCCGATTAAAATAAGAAGTAGAGGTCGTCCCAAGAAGAGATGGTATGACGTTCTGGAAGAAACAAACCTATAGGTTTAAAAATAAGAAGAAGAAGAAAATTTTTCTAAATGTATTTTGAGTATTTTCAAAGTACAAGATACCTAAAAATATGTATTTTAAATACAAAATACATGGGAAATGAATATCCATCTCTGTGTATAAGTAAAGTAATTGAAATGAAAAATAAACTACTTTCACCACCTGAATGAGATGCATATTTCCGTCGGATAATTTGACACTTCCGACTGTGTAGGATTCCGGTGTGCCGTTGATTTGGATTTTAAAGCCAAGCTCTCCGCCTTCCAAGAAAGTGGCAATAAACGTTTCATCCCGTGTCGGAGACCTCGGCTGAGTTCCCATATGGAAAATCGCGCCGTGCGCTTCTCTCGTTCGGATGAACATCGAAATGTCAACGATAGTCCGCACGGCACGCCGGGCGGCTTCATTTACTAGCACAGTCACCATACTATTGGTAATATTTTCATAGCCAAAGGTTGCAGCAGTCAAATCTGAAAAAATAATTAATATAACAATTAGTATAACAATCCTTATTCTATTTTGCGAGATGTGAAATTTTTCGAAATTTGAAATCTCCAATTATATTTCTATTTGAACTATATATGTTTTAGCTATAAAATGGATGGCTAATGGATCATTGTGTAAAAAATTTTAGCCGGTTATACTAGTATATATGCAGCTTGGTTTCGCTTCGAAGGATTTTGACTTTTGTGTTTGATTTCATAAAGAAGATGATTATAACGCGCCTGACCCAATATTAAGAAATTTGTGATTAGTTTCTTAATTATTGTAAGTTGGTTTTTATCCCAATGGGACTTTTTTCGTGATTTTCTGATTCAAATTCAAACGTTCACTTAAGAAAAGATTTTCTACCCCCAAAAACAAATAATATTTAGTTATTCCAAAATTATTACAAGGGGGGGGGAGTCCGGTACCTAAGTAAAAAAAAGGCTCGGTAGCCTTGCCAAGTTCATTAATTTTTATACTTTTGTGTAAGTAAATTTTAGTGAATATTCTCTCTTTCTATTATATAACGAGTATCGTTTCAAAATGCCATTTCTAGAATAATAGAAATTAAGAAATTAATCTCTTCTAGTCTGAAACAGGCATGGACTTGATTTTAGCATCTTAAGAAAATGCGAGACCATTCTATCCACGCTCTTTTTAGTTATTTTCCTCTATCAGATTCTAATGAAAGATTCGCTCACCCGTATATTTATTAAATAATAAAAAAAGTGAAAAATCAACTGGTGTGGGCACCACACGATTTTAACATTAATTTCTCCCTTATTTGAAATCATCACAACAAATTTTCTTCATTCAAATTAAATCAATTTGGGTTTTTGAGAAATCGCAAAATACCAAAAATCTTCAAGTAAATATATACTTTCAGTTTTTTGATTTTAGTCAAAATCTTGAGTACTTCTAGATAGCTTAAGTTGAAATTCTCATAGCTCTGCGAGTTACAGTAAACAAGCGAGATATATGAAGGATTAAAATTTTTATTTTGCGACACTCCTAATTTCCACCCTCTTCCTTTATTTCGATCGGATTAAAATTTAAACAGGACTTATAACTTATGACACTTGAAAGTAAAAAATTAATTTAAAAAATATCTTTTCATTCTAAAAATCCTATATTACCATCCACCATGTAAACAACCATATCCAAAAGACCTCAATAAGAATTCCATCATTAAATTAAAAAATATTTTTGAACAAATATTCGGTCTTAAAAAAATCTTCTAGTTATCAATAATTCACATTTCAATTACACTATTCTTAAGTAAGGGCTTACATTTACATGCTGAATTTTAACTTCCTAGAACATTTGGAATTTTTAAAATATTTATCTTTTCAACGGCTTACAATTAGATAAAAATTATTTAAAAAAAATTTGTTATGTATAACAATTATCTATCTAAAAAAGAGGTGGGAGAGGAGATATAAAATGAATAATTTTTTATAAAACAATTCAAACGAATCGGTAGAAATTCTTCATTTATTAATTAATGGAAGTTGAAAAAAATAAATTGAAATTCTTTTTGCCCAGTGAAGTATAATTTTTTCAATTAAAGGAGAAAATAAAATAGTGTGTCTTCTGCTGGAAAAATAAATTTTATTTCACTCTCTTTAATTGTCTCCTTTAATTGAAAAATAGTTGGTTTAAAAAGGAATGATAAAAAGCAACTATAAGCAAATAAAAATTTTGAAAATAGATAATAATAGAGATTGTTTTTTGGGAATGAAATTACCTACAATAAAAATAAAAGAATAAAAATATTTATGAAATTTTTTTAAAATTTTGATAAATATTAGAAAGAAAAATTGATCTAATTTTAATATTTGTCGAAAAATTTTAGAAAAAATTATTTTTTTAATTTTTATTCAAGGTAATTTCTTCTTCAAGATTATCTGTATCAATGTCTATTTTCAAAATATGTATTTTGTTTATAGTTGCTTTATCATTCCTTTTTAAAGCAACTATTTTTCCAAATTCTCATTGATTTAGATAAGATTTCTCCCGAAACGTTGGAATTTTTATTAAACTTTTTGAGATTGTTTTATAAAATAATTTTTATTTATTTTATATAAATCTTAGCACTTATTAGAGATAAAATTTTCCACTTACTATATTGACACTTGTGTCCAAGGAAAGGTCGTTCACAGACACAGCTGAAGGTTTGCCAGAGATCTGTACAATGGCCATTGTTGTGGCATGGATTGTCGTCGCATTGGGGTTGCCGAGGACAACCAATCTCAACATGATGCGTAAAAGCGGAAGTGCCCGGGTCCTTAGATTCTGGCAACACTCGCTCTTCGTTTATAATCACATCTTCAATACACCCCACATAATAAACCTTAAACCTTTAAAATACACAAAATTAAAAATAATAAATAAATTAAGATTTTTCATGCAAATTAGGTTTTAATTTACAGGGAATAAATATAAATAAAAAAATTCGTGTTGAGAAACTGGATATCTCGGTTCAAGTAAAGACAACATATTCTATACTTTTTCCATGTGTATCTATTTTAGAAAACTGTAATTGTATTTTAGAAATCTCTATTCAATTTCAGAAAACCCCAAGATCCCACAACTTGGTAAACTTTAATGCTGACAAAACACAATGCTGCCTAATTTCTAGGCGCAGAGATAGGAACCTTCCTCACATTTCCTTTGATTCGAGCTGATTGAAATTTCGTAACAAAATATCAATGTTGGGTGTCACTTTAGGTTCTGACCTTTCTTGGAATGACCATATTATCTCAGTAGCAAAGCTGCAGCATGTGAACTTGGCTTTCTTTTCCGGACCAAACGCTTTTTCACCCCCACTCAACTTCTTATCTTTTACAATTCGCCCCTATCTCGAATATTGCTCGCATTTGTGGAGAGGAGCCTCCAAGTATTCTCCTAAACCTTAGATGCAATTCAGAGGCGGGCTATCAGACTGATAGAAGATCCATCATGGACTGACACTCTCGACTCCCTAGCCCATCGTGAATCTGTCTCCACCCTTTCTCTTTTTTATAGATACTATCGTGGCTTTTGTCATGAAAAGATAAAATCAAGTTCTAAGTTCAGGTGTAAAGCTTTAAACGCTTGTGTAGCAGATCGTGGACAGTTGATTTAGAGATAAATTTAAATTTAATTTAATTAATTAATTCTAATTAAATTTTCACTATTACTTAACATAAATTTCCACAGCTAGGCTACCATGTACCACCTAACAAAATTGTCTTAGTTGTTTATTATTGAGTGGATATATTGATGAGGCAGTCAAAATTCAAAAAAAAAGAAGATAATTTAAACTATCTTTTTATTCATAAACCGACATTTCGGAGGCTTATTCCCTCCTTCTTCAGGGTTTTGAAAAGTCAGTGAAGGAAATCCAATATGACATTCTCCTCTGAAGAAGGATGGAATAACGTCGCTTTATGAATAAAAAGATAGTTTTTATTATCTTCTTTTTTGAATTTTGTACTGCCTCATCAATATATTCACTCAATTCCCTTATCAGTCCTTCTCCCAAAACTAACTAACTTACTTCAATGTTATTGGATAAAAATACTTGGTAGGTTTCACATTAAGATTTTTTTTTTAATTTTTATCCAATAATTTTAAAAAATGTTTCACCAAGTACCAACACCAAATTCCTTAAAAACTACTTCAATGTTGTTTATTATATAACTATATATAACCAAACTTCTTGAGGATACAAATTCTCATTTAAATAGGTGTTGGTTTTATTCTTTTTTGACAAAAAAAAACACATTTTTATCAATTATTTTTCTTTATTTTATTTTATTGTTACCAGGAACGTTTCGACATTTTCAAGTATGTCATCATCAGCCTAAAACATTTCAATCATTACATAATTTTTATACAATAACAATTTCTCCACACAATGATTGAAATGTTTTAGGCTTGATGATGACATAGTTGAAAATGTCGAAACGTTCTGGTAACAATAAAATAAAATAAAGAAAATAATTTATAAAAATGTGTTTTTTGTCAAAAAGAATAAAACCAACACCTATTTAAATGAGAATTTGTATCCTCAAGAAGTTTGGTTATATAAAGTTATATAAAAAATTCTCAAAAAACTAAACAAGAAGTTGTTTATTATGTTCATTATAAGTGTTTCAAATTAGTGTGGTTCTCCTCGGACACCATGAATATTTGTGATTTTCTATTTATCCAATTGAGAATACTCCAATAAAATTGGTATTTTCTGAAATTAACTTGATATTTTCTAAAATTAAATTTGAAAAAGAGTATAGATGACTCGGAAAGCAGAGAAAGCTTCTAATAAAAATGATTGTTTAAGGCAGAGGTTCCCAAACTCTGCGCCCCGGAGAACGCCGCGAATCTTCATAATTAATTGAAGCAAGACATTTGGCCTAACTAGACAATAAACAAAGTGAGAAGCTAAAAATTTATTTATTATTAATTTTTATCTCTAACTTACGATTAGACATACATAAAGCGAAAAAATGTAAGTTTGACACCCTCGAAAAAATCTGAAATGTATGGTATACAAAGGGTCCACAGTGTGGTCTGAATTTTAGATTTTCATAAAAAAATAAACTATTAATTTCCAAGATATTTTTATCAATTCTAATACAAGAGTATTTTGAGAGGCCAATTATGTTATTTGTTTTGATATATGTACTTTTACTTAGTAATCCTACAATACTGTAAATGGTAAAATAGGGTATGGTAAAATCATGTGAATGGCGTCATCAGCTTATTTTGAATTAACTTTCAGCTGCTGCAAATTAATTTTTTTCAATGTTCATAGTTTCATTGCCATTGTTGCCCTATGTTTCACGACCCTTAAATTTAGTTACTCGACCCAAATTGGGATCGCGACTCATAGTTTAAGAAGTATTGGATACATAGTTTACATTGAACTTCACCTGCTCATTCTAGATTTAATTTAAATTAGATATTTACAGATTAGGATAATTTGCGCTTACCCGCGTATAAGATGTCTAAGATTGATGAGATTATTCAAAGGAGCTCCAATATAAGTGGTGGGGAAACTAGTGTGGGAGGCGTTGGAGCCCTCGTTAGGATTAATTGGCTGAATTATTTGCTCTTCGTTGGCGGATAGAACGACATGCGTGGAATTGATGGCGACAAAAACCTGATCAAATTAAATATAAGTTAATAAATAATATCAATAGAATAGATAGAAGATTAACATTATAAATAAATACTGTACCTTTTGCCATTTGCCATCGTTCAGATTAGACCCTAAATAGACACCATCCCATTTGTTTAATAAACTTGATTGGAGATTTAAACGCCCGCGCACTAATTGTAAAATGTAATAAGTCGAGCTTTCTCCAAGAGCTAAAAGACCATTCGGTAGAGTGGTTTTAAATCGGAAACTGATATCATATCCTTCGTCTCTTGTAGTTTTTACAATAGCGTAAGAAGTACCGTTGAACGACATTGTAGTTACCTGAAAAAAAAAAACGTTTTATTTATTTCTATCTATCTATATCTATCTATACTTATTATAATCGGCTTGCGCGACGACGCCGACGCGATTTTCTTAATTTTAAAACCCACTATAGTTCCTGACAAATAAAATTTATTAAAAATGGGAAATTTAAATTATTATTTTAAAACCCACTTGGGAGTCCAGTGAGCGTATTTTCTTATCATAGAGACGGACTTGTAGAATTTCAATGGAGAATTGAAAGCCCAAAAATAATAAAAAAAATAAAATTCCAAAAAAAACGACGTTTCGAAGGACCTTCTCGTGTAGAAGGAGGGAAGATCCTCCGAATCGTCGGTTTTTAAGAGTAAAAAAATGACATTCCATTTATCAACAATTTTTAGAGAAAAATAATTATTCGTAAATATTTATAATTTTTATTTTTATTTTAATCTGTACTTTCATTTTCTATTTTCAAAATATTTATTTGTTTATATTTGCTTTATCTGTCCTTTTTAAAGTAACTATTTTTTTAATTTTTTAAAATAAAGGGAGAATTTTTCCTGAAATGACTGGCTTTTTAAACTTTTATAAAAAATGTGTATTTGGAGAGAAGAAGGAAACATTTTATTTGTTTCATACATTGACCCATTGAAACCCTGAAGAAGGAGGGAAGAATCCTCCGAAACGTCGGTTTGAAGGAAAGAAGGAAGGATTCCAATAAATTACACCTTAATTGATATGTGTTAATTTTTTCTTTCCTCACTACCCCTGGAGCTGCCTCCATTACATTCAATTTGTATTTATTTTTATATTTATCCATCTATACTTATTATAATCGGCTTGAGCGACAACGCCGACGGGATTTTTTTTAATTTTAAAACCCACTAATAGTTCATGCCAAATATAATTTATTAAAATTGGAAAATTTAAATTATTATTTAAAATCCCACTACGGAAAGCAAGATGCCCGCCAAAGGCGGGGTTCGCAGCTGATATACATATATTTACCATTTCACAAATTTGCCCGTGAAATCCGGATGCGCAGGTACAATTGAAAAGTTGTTGTGTCTCTCGTTCTA
Source organism: Forficula auricularia (assembly GCA_024734495.1). NCBI lineage: Eukaryota > Metazoa > Arthropoda > Insecta > Dermaptera > Forficulidae > Forficula > Forficula auricularia. The sequence goes on along the minus strand of JALMQS010000542.1, from coordinate 545,068 downwards.
CATACGGATGACAAAGCCCACCATTGAGACAAGGCTCATCTCGACATCCAATCAGCTCGACTGAACAATTCTTGCCACCATATTCAGGCTCGCAATCACAAAAATAATTGGCTCTCCCGTCCACACACGAGCCATGGACACACGGCGTATACAAATCACATTCGTTAATATCGTTCTCGCAGTGAGTGCCGTTGAAGCCGGGTTCACAATCACAGAAATAGCCGCCAACCTGAAAACACAAGAAAAAAAACACATTATTTAACAAATTAGAAAATTAAGCAAATGAAGCTATATCTATGAATTTACCCTCCTATAAAGGCCTTACTTAATCTTAATAAAATAAAAGTGGGTGATTTTATCAACAATGTAAATTCTCTTCATGACAAAATTAAATTTACCAGCGAAATTGAAAAAGATAAAACACTAAATTATTTAGATGTAGAAATCAAAATTTCAAATAAAAAACATACTTTTGGAATATTTAGGAAACCCACGACCACGGACACAGCTATAAATAATAGTTTTTAAGGAATTTGGTGTTAGTACTTGGTGAAACATTTTTTTAAAATTATTGGATAAAAAATACTTGGTAGGTTTCACATTAAGATATAAAAAATAAAACGAATTTATTTTTGGAGAATCTTTAATCTCGATATATATATTTCTTTCTGTTGCTCCTGAAGATGGGCTAGTCCCCCGAAATATATATAAGTATATCGAGATTAAAGATTCTCCAAAAATAAATTCGATTTATTTTTTATATCTTAATGTAAAACCTACCAAGTATTTTTTATCCAATAATTATAAATAATAATTCCTGCAGACCTATCAGACACAAATTAGCCGGCTTCCACTCAATAATTCATAGATTAACCAACATCCCTTTAGATAAAACAAATTTCAATAAAGAATTAGAAATAATAAAACAAATAGCCGCTAAAAAAGGTTACGAGAAAACCCTTATTGACAAACTATTAAAAAAGAAAATTGAAAAGTCAACTCTGGATCTGATTTATTCCCAACTGTCCGAGCCAGAATCAAAACCAAAATTAATAATCCCATAGTATGGAAAAATTTCGGAAACTTTAAAATTAAAATTCAAAACTTTAGGATATGAAGCAATTTTCAAAACAACATTGGGATCTGAAATTAGCAATAATAAGAAAGACAAAATTCAAAAAATGGACAAAAAAGGCGTATATTTCATAAATTGTGGAGAATACTGTAATTCGACCTATATAGGAAAAACAGAACGAAATTTAAACACACGCATTTCGGAACACAAAAGAATTTTTAAAGGGGGTTCAGGGGCCTATAGATTCTAAATCCGGCCCTGAATGGATTCATAAATAAAATAAACTAATGTGACTATCCACATGACTTTACCATACCTGCTAGTACAGATAGACAGACATGGTGTTCCCATATTTTTCCACTCTTTAATCTTTTTCAATAAATTATTCAATTAAATCTACTCTTTTGTGAATATATTGTAGCTCCTAAATTCGAATAAAACTGGAAAGGAAAACCATCAGCCTTTTTGGAATTATTTCAAATAAAAGCGAATTTTAGTAGGCGACTTTAGTATACTAGTGCTTTCGCCTTCTTTTCCCTTTAGTTTAAAAATTTTATTGTCGATTCATTAAAACTTTTTTTTCTTCTGGGCGGAAACATAGAAGAATATAGGGATTGGCTGAAGGGAGAGGAACAAAATCAACCAATCAGAAAAGAAAATGGTCACCAAATCCATAGAACATCTTAATAAATAATATTAAATTTAAATTAGCCAATAAATAATATGTAATAGTGTAAAATATATAAGAATATATCAAAGATTGAATCCTCTGCCCGATTTAACAAATAAAAATATAATACATTAGGGACGTATACAATTGAAGCGGCCCTTATCCACGAAATAATTTAGTGAATTTACATTAAATATAAAATATATGCAAGGCCTATTTAGCTTCGTTCTGTAATTTCTTTTGTTTTTAATTATTGTTTATATTTAATTAACCACTTGGTTTGTTTTGATTCAACCACATGATTCATTTGTATTCAACCTCCAGTTAATAATTAGCTTAATTAAAAAATCTATCAAAATATTTTTTCCTGAAATTAAGACCTGGTTATATTAATACCTATATAATTTGAAATAAATTCTTGGTTTATTTTTTAGACTATTAAATAAATACAATTTTTTATAAAAACAATCTTAAAACGTATTTTAATAATTCAAACTTTTCGAGGGAAAAAATATACTTATACCAATATTAGTAACTATCTATCGAAATTATAAGTCCGTTAAAAAAGACCTAGAGAACTAGCCCATAATATCTCTAAAGATAAAAGTAAATAAATATTTTATGAAATATTCATTTACTATGAGTTAAGTTTTCTAAGTCACTTGTTTCACATTAAAAATTAAAAAATAGAAGAGGTAAATTTTTTCAATATATACTAGTATATTTTGGGCTATCAACCCATCTTCAGGAAGTACAGAAAATAACTACCGAAATGTAGGTATATATTGAAAAAATTTACCCCTTATTTTTTTTTAATTTTTAACGTGAAACAAGCGATCTAGAAAACCTAACTCATAGTAAATGAATATTTCATAAAATATTTATTTACTTTTATCTATATTAAAAATGTTTCACCTTGCACCAACACTATAATCTCTATTAATCATAATATCTCTTTGAGAAAAATGACCTGACCCAGCCCATTGTCTATGGGAATATAAAAGAGAAATAAAACCTTTTAAAAATCCACACAATAATAATTTGTAATTAATTAATTGGAATTTCAATTGAAAATGGTAGATACCTTGTCAACGCAGGTGCTCGTGCCAGCTCTGCATGGATTACTTTCGCATTCATTAATATTGGTTTCACAATTGACGCCGATTGTCCCGGGAACGCAGATACACTCATAACCAGATGCATTTTCGAAAGTGAAATTTCTCTGAAATCGTTCCGAAAGAAAAAGCCCTTCAGGCGGGAATTCATACAAACTTTGATTGGAATATTGGACACAGGTGCTATTGAATTGACAAGGCTGGGATTCACACTCATTGATGTCGGTTTCGCAATTTTTCCCTGAATAAAATAAAAAAAAAAAGGTTCATTTATTAAAGAAGGGATTTTTGGCTGAGTAGATATGTTTAAATTGTAAAGAATAAATCAATGAAAATGTCTTTTGCTTGATATTATTAAACAAAAAATTATTATAAATTGTTTTCCTGGATCGGGTTAAGAAAACAAATAAAACTTTTCTATTTTATCTTATATATTTATAAGAAAAAGTTTTTTCTTTATAAAACGCTTGCTAATTCTGAAAAATAGTATTCTTTCTACAGATATTCCATGTTCATAATTAATAGAGATTGTGGTGTTGGTGCAAGATGAAACATATTTAATAAAGATAAAAGTAAATAAATATTATATTAAATATTCATTTGCTATGAGTTAAGATTTCTAGGTCACTTGTTTCACATTAAAATTAAAAAAATAAAGAGGTAAATTTTTTCAATATACATTTCGGGCTGTAAACCCAACTTCAAGAAAGTACAGAATTTTAGCTTTCTATACTTTCTTGAAGATGGGTTTACAGCCCGAAATATGTATATATTGAAAAAATTTACTCTTTTATTTTTACTTTATCCAATGCAAAGCATGGGTAAAGTATTGTAATCGCTCTCGGGGCAAGCGTGGCTTCAAAGGGTCCTCAGGTAAAGACTACGGAACCCATGGATTCAATTAAAGTCACAAATTGTAGTATTCATATAGGTTGAATTTTAACACGTGACGGTTTTGTCAAAAATTACATGGGGTCTCGTCGAGAGGCCAAAAAGGGCGATTTTTTCATTTAGTGCGTGCGTATGGATGTATGTATGTATGTTATCGCTTTTTTGGCCCACGATTTTTTCCACACCGTTGCACCGATTGAAATGAAATTGAAAACCTACCATTAGTTTAACAAAATGAAGCGCTGATTAGTTTTTGGTACATATCGGCCCACAAACATTAGTACTTTATTTCGGTACTTTTTTATTTTTTCTAAATATTTTGAAAATGACTTAACCAATTTTGATGAAATTTAATATCCTAATTAAGTACCTTGGGGACCACAAAAAAGGTTAAATAAAGTTTTTAGTAAAATTATATTTTAAAGTACTTTACTCTAAAGTAAGATAGTACTTTTAAAAAAATTTTAAATTTATTCATTTGATCGTTTTAATATAGCTCATTTAACCTAACTTAAGTAAGAATGGATAGGCTTCTCTCTGTGAAATGCTAAAAATTTGGGAGGAATTTTTATGAGTAACCATAGCAACTGCGTTGTTTTCTTATCCGTTACCTTTGCTGAAGACAGAGAAATCGATTTTAAACCAAAAATAGCGATTGATTCTCATCTAGTACTTGAGGAATAATCATTCTATATTGGATTTTTGACGTTTCGGTTTTTATTAGTAACCATTGCTGAAGACATAGAGAAATCGATTTTAAACCAAAAATAGCGATTGATTCTCATCTAGTTCTTGAGGAATAATCATTCTATATTGGATTTTTGACGTTTCGGTTTTTATTAGTAACCATTGTTGAAGACATAGAGAAATCGACTTTAAACCAAAAATAGCGATTGATTCTCATCTAGTACTTGAGGAATAATCATTCTATATTGGATTTTTGACGTTTCGGTTTTTATTAGTAACCATTGTTGAAGACATAGAGAAATCGACTTTAAACCAAAAATAGCGATTGATTCTCATCTAGTACTTGAGGAATAATCATTCTATATTGGATTTTTGACGTTTCGGTTTTTATTAGTAACCATTGCTGAAGACATAGAGAAATCGATTTTAAACCAAAAATAGCGATTGATTCTCATCTAGTTCTTGAGGAATAATCATTCTATATTGGATTTTTGACGTTTCGGTTTTTATTGGTAACCATTGCTGAAGACATAGAGGAATCGACTTTAAACCAAAAATAGCGATTGATTCTCATCTAGTACTTGAGGAATAATCATTCTATATTGGATTTTTGACGTTTCGGTTTTTATTAGTAACCATTGCTGAAGACATGGAGGAATCGACTTAAAATAAAAAATAGCGATTGATTCTCATCTAATACTTGAGAAATATCCATTCTATATTGGATTTTTGACGTTTCGGTTTTTATTAGTAACCATTCCTGAAGACATAGAGAAATCAACTTTAAACCAAAAATAGCGATTGATTCTCATCTAGTACTTGAGGAATAATCATTCTATATTGGATTTTTGACGTTTCGGTTTTTATTGGTAACCATTGCTGAAGACATAGATGAATCGACTTAAAATCAAAAATAGCGATTGATTCTCATCTAATACTTGAGGAATAACAATTCTACATTAGGTTTTTGACGTTTCGATTATTATTGGTAACCATTGCTGAAGACATGGAGGAATCGACTTAAAATCAAAAATAACGATCGATTCTTATCTAATACTAGAGGAATAACCTTATTGAATTCCATTTTTGATGTTTTGGACTATTAATGGAAACCTCTACTGAAAATGTAGAAGAATCGACTTAAAATCAAAAAGACTAAATGGTTATTCCTCGACTCTTAAATGAGAATTATTTTTGAATTAATTTCAATATGAACTACAAATTGCAAGTGATATCTGATTAATAATAAAGGAACAAACATATTAATATTTCAAATGAATTTGGATAAAGTTTAGCAACGATCCGTTGCAGTTTATTTTAATTTTAATGTGAATCAAGTGACCTAGAAATCTTAACTCATAGTAAATGAATATTTCTAATTAGTAGAAATTGTGGTGTTGGTGCAGGGTGAAACATCTTTAATAAAGATAAGAGTAAATAAATATTATATTTAATATTCATTTACTATGAGTTAAGGATTCTTGGTATATATGGTACCTATATATATTGGTATATATTGAAAAAATTTTACATCTTTTAATTTTAATGTGAAACAAGTGACCAAGAATCATTAACTCATAGTAAATGAATATTAAATATAATATTTATTTACTCTTATCTTTAATGAATATTAAATATAATATTTATTTACTTTTATCTTTATTTCATGTTCAATGTAGGTATCTGAAAAATCAATAATCTGGAAATCGGTAAAAAAAAATTTTTTTTAATATTTTGCTTTCAGAGCAGCAATTTCAATATATTTTTTTTCATATTTGTATTTACGAAATGTAGAGGTATACAAAATTGACAAATCACTTTAATTTATTTTTAAATGAAAATAAGGTAGATATAATATTTTCCAAAATTTAGTATACATTTCGTAAATGCAAAGGGACAAAAATAAAAAAAAATATATTAAAATTGCTGCTACAAGCAAAATATTTTAAACAAATTTTGAACGATTTCTAGATTATTATTGATTTTTCAGCTTATCCTGTACATCAGGCTTGTCCAACCCGCGGGCCTCGGGCCGCGTGTGGCCCGAAAAAAATCGCAAAATTACAACCTTTATGAGACTGGGGCCAAAAATACCAGTGATATACTAAAATACAGTAATTTAACAAGCTATTAGTAATGAGGTATTCATAAAATGATTTTTAAATAATTATAAAAACTATTTTCAAGTATGAACCACATAAAGAATGAAACTATCAAAATATTTGATGAGCACCTTGAAAACTTACTGACCATTCCTTTGAGCCAAATATCAACGGATTAATGTCTCAAAACCAATGATAACACTAAGTTCATGTTGGTGACTTGTCTTTTACTTTTATAATAAAATATTCATAAAGTAATAAAGCTTAAATTACGTAAATATGTTAACTATACTCGTATATTCTTTTTTTTGCTCATCAGCTATCATTAGCGTTAGTGTATTTCGAGGGGTGAACCGCGACCTAAAATCATATACACCTACTTCCACTTTCATTTCCAAGTAGAAGACAATAGATGACAATAGATTATTTAATGAATTCCAAAGTAATACAAAATAATTCCAAAGACGGTGTACACCTAATTCGAATAGCGGTTCACCCCTCGGTGTATTTTATGTGTGGCCCAAAACAACTCCTATTCGTCCAATGTGGCCCAGGGAAGTTAAAAGGTTGGACACTTCTGTTATATAGTTACATTAAACATGGAATATCTTTAGAAAGAATTCTGTTTTCAGATAAGCAAAACTTCTGTAAAAGAATAACTTTTTACCATAAAATAAATCGTAAAAAATTTCTTATAGTCAATCATATTTTACTTTAAGTACTTATATTTTTATTTAAATGAAGCAAAAGACACATTCTTTGATTTAATCAATTATTGGATGATAAATTAAAAACAAAAGAGCTTACCTGAATAACCCGGATAGCATTTGCAAGAATAGTCATTGATAAGGTCGACGCAGATGGCCCCGTTGACGCAAGGGTCAGGGTCGCAATCGTCAATGTTGATTTCACAATGCTCTCCCGTGAATCCGGTCGAGCCGCAATTACAAGTATAACTATTGATTCCGTCCTTACAAGTGCCGTCGTTTAAACAGGGCTGAGGCTAAATAAAAAAAAAATTAATATATGAAAAAGTATTATTGATTTTATTATATAAACAAGCTGCGAGGCCCGTCTTTTGACCCTCACCCCATTTTGGGTGATTAGTATTTGCATTTCTAGCCTTCTAGTGGCTCACAGAATATGTATACAAAATTTGGTTGACTTTGCTCCAAGGGCAAAGATTTTCCCTTTTTGGGTGGTTTTTTTGGGGAATTTTTTTAGACAAAAGTTGTCAAAAATAACGTCTCCTACAATTTTGCTCATAACAAAATTGGCCGTAGAGTTAATAATTTAAGGGTTATTCGATCATTTCCATTAGTGCTCCCCCAAATCCTTTTGGGGTCAAAATATCAAAAGGTTATATAGCAGGGATGCCCACTAACCTTAACTTTGGAAGCCGCAAATTTATAAAACTGTTTCAGCCACATTGTTTGGAGATTAATTAATGGTTTATTAAAAAAAAAAAGACACGTGGTCGGGTTAGGCTAGGGGTTAGCGTGTCAACCTGCTAACCAAGTGGACCCGGGTTCGAATCCGACTCAAGACATCCGGATAAAATCTGGCCCCGGTGTAGAGACAAATTTTAACAAAATAATAAGTAGTATCGTAAATTGGCTTAAGGCTAGAAAGGCCGAAAAGCCAAAAAAAGAAAAGAAAAGAAACACATTTTTTAATTTTATAAAATATAAATGAAGTAACATTTATTTTTTGGTCTACTTACTTATAATATTAGTGTTCAATTACAATTAATTACAAATTACAAATTAATTTAATTTTTTTATTATTATTTTTTTAATTTAATTATTATACTTTTTTAAAATCAGTATTATTTAAGAGGGTTCAAGAGCCGCACGAAATTGACCCAAGAGACGCATGCGGCTCGCGAGCCACATTGTGGCCACCCCTGTTATATATCAATGATTTTAAGTTAGAAGACATCTGATCCAAATATGAAATTTCATAATAATCCCTTCAGACGTTTTTTACGTAAATCATGAGCAAGTTTTCCGCGGAACCCACGGAAACATAGAGACAGAAATTCAGCCAAACATACAGACAGACAGACAGACAGACATGAATTTTGTTGAGGGTGTTTTTGTTTATAACTTAGCTCGAAAAGTGTGCAACCAAAATTTGGCTTGATTTGAACCAATGTACAGAGAAAACCTTAATTTTAGTAAAATAGATAAATATAAATCGTTTATAAAAAACAATTCTCAAATGTTTAATAAAATCTCATACGTTTCGGGAGAATTTCTCCCTTTACATATGTATCAATGGAATTTAAAAAAAAAATCATAAAAGAAAAAAGTTGCTTTATATGATTGTATATGATAAAGCAACAATCACACTCTTCAAACGATTGCTAAAATCCGAAACGTTTCGGAAGAATTTCTCCCTTCGTCAATGGAATTTAAAAGGGGCTTCTCGTGAAGTTTTGAGGATTTCTAACCACCGTTGAATAATTTTTGCTAATTTTTTGGAAATTAGTTTCAAATAACTCGTTGGATTTATTTATTTATTTATTAAAAACATCGTATCTGTAGGCCCATCTAGCCACTTTAATGTACAATTTTAGACCAATTTAATTACAAAAAATTCCATGATATAATACAAAAGAAAGAAAATGAGAAAAAAAGATAATATAGATATAAAAAAGGAATAAAAGGAATAATCGTTAAAAAAATCTGACACTCAAATAAGATATGGTCATATAGACACATAGACAGGAAAAAATACATGAAAAGAATGTCAAATTATAGTACTTACTTCACAATCGTCAATATTGAATTCGCAAGTTGGTCCAGATAAGCCCAGCGGACACACACAAGTGAAACTATTGACACCGTCAATACAGGTCCCTCCAAATTGACAGGGATCACTTTCACATTCGTTAATATTTATACTACAGTCTTTTCCTAAAAAAATAAATAAATAAATACATATTAAAAATGTAGCTGTGTAAGCTTTTATTTTTGTGATTAATTTTATTAAAATCACACATAATTAAGTAATTATAATTATTTATTCAGTTTCATTAAATAACAATTTTCTTGAAATTATTTTGAAAAATTGAGAATCATTAACTGAAGATATAACAAATATTTTTCTGTAAAAATAATTGTATCAAGCGGTATTCGTTTTCTATGAAAAATGTTAAAAGTTAGGTATTTTTGATCGTTTTCATTTTTTCTCTCATGGGATGGCAAGTGAGAGAGATGACGACTTGACAACATCGCACTAAAATCACTCAATTTTTATATATCTAAAAAACTTCTGCAGCTGTTTCATTTGAGATTTCTAGCTAATTCTATCAACCTAACTTGTTGTATACTGTTCTCATCTGGAATTTCACATTGAGCTATTTCATAAAGTCTTTTTTTTTATTCTTTGTCTTTTAGCGTCGGTAAGAATGCAATGTTGCCAGATCCGAGAAACGACGCAGTGAAAATATTTTTGCCTTTCTGTTCATGTGAGAGTAGGGAAAAGAGCGAACTGCTTCTGAGCTATATTAGTGGACTTCCTTAAATGCTAATCTCGCATTTTTTAGACCAATTATAGAAAGACATACTATAATATTATATTATAAGGCAAAGCACAAAAATTATTCTAGCCAAATTGCTCAACATCGATTAGAGAGGAGCAGCAAGGATTTAAGAAAAATCGATCATCAACAGTTGCTATCTTCATTATACGTCAGATAGTCGAGAAGTCAATTGAATTCAACAACCCGGTATATGTGAACCTTGCAAAGGCCTTCGATAGAGTAAGATTAGAAGATGGGCTGTGGATTTGGAATCGGAGTCGTGGAGTCGGAAGTCTGGCCTGGAAAGATTAGAAGATGGGCTGTGGATTTGGAGTCGGAGTCGTGGAGTCGGAAGTCTGGCCTGGAAAGATTAGAAGATGGGCTGTGGATTTGGAGTCGGAGTCGTGGAGTCGGAAGTCTGGCCTGGAAATATTAGAAGATGGGCTGTGGATTTGGAGTCGGAGTCGTGGAGTCGGAAGTCTGGCCTGGAAAGATTAGAAGATGGGCTGTGGATTTGGAGTCGGAGTCGTGGAGTCGGAAGTCTGGCCTGGAAATATTAGAAGATGGGCTGTGGATTTGGAGTCGGAGTCGTGGAGTCGGAAGTCTGGCCTGGAAAGATTAGAAGATGGGCTGTGGATTTGGAGTCGGAGTCGTGGAGTCGGAAGTCTGGCCTGGAAAAATATGTCGACTCTGACTTTCTCTCCCTTTTCAAGTTTAATATTCGAAATTAACAAAATTTCCTGGATTTTTGAACCCGAAATTCTGAAGCTAGAGAATCCAAAATTAAATCAGGTTCTCTGTATTAGTAATACATATATTTTGACACTAGAACAGACTTTCTAGGACTTTTCATTCTTGGCTTGTCGTGGGTATCGGGAACCAAGTACACAGTAGAAAAAAAATCATATATTAGTTAAAAATTATTTTTCTCTACGTTTCAGACAATTTTATACATAAAGAGAGAAAAAAATTGATTAAATTCAATACTAGGGTCGACTTGCAGGCAATGAGAAAATAAAATATTTTGAAATAAAAGAGAACTTTATGAAATAGAATTCCACCATTTTGGAGTGGACTTAAAAATATTTTTTTTTTTTTTTAGCGCATCTTTAAAAACGTTTTTTTTTTCAAACTCATTAATTTTTATTTTTATTATTTTAGAATAATATTATAGAACAAGCTATTAGTTATTACCTGTATATCCAGGAGTACAAATACAATTAAAACTATTTATAAGATTTTGACAAGTGGCATTGTTATAGCATGGTCGAGAGAGGCATTCGTCAAAATCAATATCGCAATGATCGCCAGAAAATCCGGGACGGCAAAAGCATTGGTAGCTGCCTGAAATTGCAAACGAATGAATAAATTTCAAATTTGATTTTTTGTTTTGTATTACAAAATGATTTATAAATTAATTACCGATTGTATTTTGACAAATTCCATGATTACAAATGCCAGCGGTTGTATTACATTCATCAATATCCAATCCACAATCAGACCCGAAAAAAAAGATTTAATTAATAACATTAAATTAATGTGATAATATACATTTTTAAACAAAAGTGCTAGATAGTCTTAAAAAAATTAATTAAATTAAAGTTAAAAATTAAAAACAGTGCGCTCTTTCTTAATCTCTTTACGTAAATTATAAGTATAACTAAATGAAAATGCTTGCCTTCTTATTAATTAATTATACTGCTCAACAAAAATTTGTATCGGTAAACCTAACAATGGATTCCTGTAGAGTTTTATACGGTCATGAAATTTTCCGATTTTTTACAACAGGATCAGAGTTTTGAAATATTGTCGGCCAAAACGACGAAAAAGGCCATTTTGACTTTATTTTCGAAACTCATTAAATATTAAACAGCAATATTTAAAATCACGATATTTTGTTGACTTAATAGTAAACAGCTTCCTCTTTGATTTTCAAATTACCACTTGTTTTTAGCTCAATTAGAACTCGAGTTCTAGCTAAAAAACTAAAATTAGCTGATTATAAAGGATAAAAACATAGATAAAAACATATGAGTCTTAGTTTTTTAGTTATAGCTCGAGTTCTAATTGAGCGAAAAACAAGCAACGAACTGAAAATCAAAGAGGAATCTTTTTTCTATTACGTCAACAAAATATTTTGATTTCAAATATTGCTGTTTAATAATCATATCTACTGGGACTCGAAAATATGTCAAAATGGCCTTTTTCGTTGTTTTGACCGATAATATCTCAAAACTCTGACCTGTTGTAAAAAATCGGGAAATTACATGATAATCAGCGTATAAAACTCTACAAGAATTCATTGTTAAGTATACGGATACAAATTTTTTTTAATTTTTATCGAGTAGTGTTATGAAAGTGTATAGGCACGCATGATAAGCTCCTATTTATAATAATTTTTCTCGGAAAAACAAAATTTTTTCCAATTAACCTCATCTGATTGAATGAACATTTTGTTAAATTTAATAAAAAATTACAGGTTTCTTTTAATATAAGGAGTATTTTAATAAATTACCGAAAAATCCTGGGGGGCACATGCAGGCGGCCGTGCCATTCATATCCTGGCAGGTTGCGTTGTTTTGACAAGGATTGTTCAAATGACCACAGGGTCCGTTTCCAGCGCCGGCTGCAGTGGGCAAGTCCTCGATCACTTCTGTGGGCCTCAAAGTGACCGAATGACACTCGCCATGGATACAGGACAAGCCCTCGGGGCAAATGGACCCGGGCTCGGTGCACGTGGTCACCTCGCTTTCACAATTATCGCCTTCATAGCTCTAGAATCAGTCATACATACATTTGGATGATTATAATTATCATTTCCGTCCATAATTTGTATTAATTTGAAAGTTTATAATAGGAAAATGAGGACTAGTGTGACTTTTTTATTTATCAGCCAACGTTTCGTCGACATCGGCAAGACTTCTTCAGGGCTTCAAATAGTCATGTCACACATTCGTCCAAATTTTCTTGTTATCTTCGTTACCATTTGAAGACCATCAGAATACAATTTGAAGCCCTGAAGAAGTCAGCAAAGTCGACGAAACGTTGGCTGATAAATAAAAAAGTCACACATAAAAACTTGTTGTTTTTTCCCATTATAAACTTTCAAATTTGGAGGATTTTTTAAAAATTAAAAAAAAAATCAAAAAATTATTAATTATTTAAAAATACTTTGACGTCACGGAGCTTTGTCCTAAATTCTAAATTCTAAATTCTAAATCCTAAATTCTTAACATAGATTTATCTTACAATCTAAAATGATATTTTTATGTATTTGGTTTTTCGAATTGTTTTAAAATTACTTATGTCTACTTTTCAGTTTGTTGAAGAATATAAAAAAAGAAAATAGAAAACATCTTAATTTTCGATTATGTTTTAGGGATTTTAAAATTGGACTATAAAAATACTTTGCAATGTCTTCGTTTATACAATTTTTTTTAATTATATCTGCACTTATCGGCACATGAATTGAATATTGTAGCTCTTGTACGAAATCAAACTTGTATTTGAATTATTTTTTTAATTGAGAGCTTTTTAACTAAATCAATTTTTTTGGCACGTTTGAATTATAAAATATCAATAAATAACTCTACTAATTAAAATCCTCAAAATGTAGTCTGAATTTGAACTTGATTTATGATGTTGGTGCGCCTGTATTTGCGCACGGAATAATGAAAGCTGCGTAAGAGCTAGGCGAGTCCAAGTAGTTGAGGAAATGCACTAAGCAAGTGTTTCTCAATGTGAGTGAGCTACTTTAGAAGTTAAAATCATCCTGTGAGATATTAGTTAGAAAAAATTTACTTATTGCTTATACAACTTTATTTATACAAATATAAGTATGTAGCATATACTATATATACAACCAAAAAGGTTACCAAATCTTCAAAATATTTAAAATTATATAGTTATATTAAAATAAAAAAAATTAATAAAGAATAGTTTATTATATCTTAAATATTAAACAAAATATGTACACAACAGTGGCGGTTGATGACTTTTCAACTAGGGATGCTGTCCAAAAAAGTACCCATTATTTTTTGAAATTTTATTTTAAATTTATGTTTGTTTTTGCAAATTTCATCGAATACGGCATCATTTTCGTTATTTTTCAAATTTAACATTAGATTTTTTAAACTATATTTTGGGACCTTCGCCCTCAAACGGATACTGCTTTGTCTGAGTGAGGGTAGGAGTCAGAAATTAATTCTTGCGAATTTAAACTCCACTATCCCTGAAATTGAAATCAACAATCTTCCACAATGAATCAGCCTGTCCTATAAGAAAATCATCAATTTATCCTAATTCTATTGCTATAAGCAAGCTATGACTTGCCTATAGCACTCTTAGTTATTTCCGATCTTATATATTGGAAGGACTTAGAAATGGATTAGTACAGAAATTCCCGAATCATATTTATTTATTCATTTTTTGTATTATTACTAGTTCCTCAGTGAGAACAATTTTTATTCGACTAAAACTCGTCTGGACTTGTCTTCGACATGCTTGAACTGGAAGATATCTACCAGGCAGAGAGTTCAAACCTTCTATCAGCGACCTTTTCGGAAAAATCATTCATTTTAATTGCCCGTTTAAACTATCTAACAATTTGATTTCATTTCGAGAACCCATATACTTTTAAAAACGAAAAATGTTTTTTATAGAAATATTTGAAATAACGGATAATTAAGTGAATGTAATGGAAGGCAGCCCAGAGGTAGTGAGGAAAGAAAAAATTAACACATATAAAATAAGGTGTAATTTATTGGAATCCTTCCTCCTTTCCTTTCAAACCGACGTTTCGGAGGATTTTTCCCTCCTTCTTCAGGGTTTCAAAGGGTCCGAAACGTCGGTTTGAAAGGAAAGGAGGAAGGATCTCCAATAAATTACACCTTATTTTATATGTGTTAATTTTTTCTTCCTCACTACCTCTGGGCTGCCTTCCATTACATTCACTTAAAATTTCTACCAGTCCGTCTCTCTCCAGAGAAAATTTCGTTGCAAAAAAATAACGGATAATAATTTGAAAATTTAAAGATCCTCCTGAAATTTCGAAGTCCATATTTATGAAAATACTCTAAATATTTGAAATTTTAAGGATGCGCCACAACATCCATGACCGCACGCCACTGGTACACGAAAATGCAATAATTTTTAAGTCTATAAAAAATGTTTAATATTTAAAATATGAATTTTAAATTTAATAATTTGAAAAGTCTGAAAGGTTAAAATGCTTCCTTTCTCTCTCCATAGCAGTGTTTAAAACTTTTTTCTTCCTTAGCAGAAGCATAGAAAAACAATTTTTTTCCTTCTTTTTCTTAATTATAATTAATTGTATTTCTATGCTTCTGCTAAGGAAAAAAAGTTTTAAACACTGCTGTGGAGAGAGGAAGGAAGCATTTTATTTGTTTCCTTCATTGACCACTTAAAACCCTGAAGAAGGGAAAAATCCTCCGAAACGACGGTTTGAAGGGAAAGGAGGAGGGAATCCAATAAATTACACCTTATTTAGACATGTGTTAATTTTTTCTTTCCTCACTACACCTGGGCTCCCTTCCATTACTTTCAACTGAGATTTCTAACAGTCCGTCTCTCTACAGAGAAAATTTACTTTAAACTTTTTATTTAAATATCTAAAAAAAATTACGCCTCGAGCTACCGGTAGCTCGTGAGCGACGGGTTGGCGATCACTGGTATAGGTAGACAGATTTGGAATTTACCTGGTGGACATTCGCAGCGAACTTCTCTTATCTCCCGATTCCAGTGACAGGTGGCATTATTGAGACATGGTCTCGATAAGCATGGATCAGCTTCATGCTCGCAATGTTCACCCCAAAATCTCGGTGGACACTTACAAACTGTTCCGCCAGTACAGCTTCCTCCATTTAAGCAGGGCATGTTACCAGCACAAGGCTCCGCTCGCAGATGACAATGCTTGCCTGGGGAAAGAAAATTCAATGTTATAAAATCAGAAAATTAAAAGGATTTTATTCGTTTATAAAAACTGGATAGCTGATTGTCAATTTTATACTAGTTAGAAGATAGATAGATAGATATTTGTTCTAAACAGTTTGTTTTACAATGATACGTGATTGTATAATAAATGTGTATAATTTATGTTATACAATTATAATTTTTTACTAAAACCAAAGTAAAGTGGGGTTCTTCATTTTTAACTATTGCAAATTTATTTAATAAATAAATGAAAAGTATGTGTTTCTTATGATAATAGAATTCCATTTTACTTTCACATTTATATTCTATATCATGTAATGATATAGGATATAATGTGAAGTATTGCGATGGCCTGCAGGGGCCCTCACACTTTAAGAGCTTCTATCTAAGGTGAAAAAAGTTAATTTCATTTTGTGACTTCTAGGTGGAAGGAATCGATGCCGTTAATAATTTGAAACCAGATTTAGAACATACAACCGGATATTGTGGTCTTCAGAGGACAAAAAGTGACCAAAAATCCATTGGTCAGCGCGTAGGTTTGTATGTACCCCCTGTGTTTCGCAACCATAAGTCTCAGAACTACGAAATTCGAAACTTAAGCTAGATATAGACTAGGAGTACAACAAGCTTTTGGTTGAAATCGGAACACCGGAAGTTGACACTTACATGAATTTTTTTTCGTTTTTTAATGAATTTCTCAAAAACAGATTTTTTTTAAATTGGTGTACTTATCAAGTGTCATAAAAGTTATTAGTCGTGTATAAAATTTTAATCCGAAATGAAATAAAGGAAGTGGGTGTAAATTAGTCATGTCGCAAAATAAATGTTTTAATCTTTTATATCTCGTCGATAGTAAGTCGCAGAGCTTTGGGATTTCAAACTCAAGCTATTTAGAGGCTAGAAAAAGGACCTCAAGATTTTGGCTAAAATCGAAGAACCGGAAGTATATGTTTACTTGAATATTTTTGGTATTTTTTAATAATCGGTACAATTAAGTTTTTCAAAGAGTAGGTATAAATTTTGATTGGAATCATGTAAGTAATTTATTAAATTAGTAGGAGTATTAGGAGAGTAAATTGGTCATGTCGAAAATTAAATATTTTAAGTCGTCTACGGTAAGTCGCAGAGCTTTGGAATTTAAAACTTAAGCTATCTAGAATCTAAAAGAAATATCTCAAGATTTTGACTAAAATAGAACCGGAAGTAAGTACATGTTTATTTGAAGAATTTTGCTATTTTGCAATTTTGTCTTTTTTCTGGCTTTCTCAAAACGTCTTGGGGGAATCCCAAATTGAAGTAATTTGAATGAAGAAAATTGGTATGGCTATTTCAAAAAAGAGAGAAATTAATGTGAAAGTCATGTGGTCCCCACACCATCAGTTGATTACTTTTGTAGCTAGATGACGCTAAAAATTGGAAAAATTAGTACGATCCCAGTAATTTTAGAAATTTGTTAGCGAATTGTTTATGCTAACAAAATGAGAATTAACCTTACTTTAATGTGTATTTTTTCAATAAATAGATTTAAAAATTATAAGAAAATGTTTCTATTTTCTATTACATACTTATTAAGTAAATTTGCCCTATTCAAAAATGGTAGCCCCCTTAGACCATGAAATATATAGACACGCCCTCTGCTACTCTCCACACAGAGTGAAGTGAGGCCAACATCGCCTACAGATGACGTCACGTTCTCGCATAAATATTTTGGTTATATTAATTTGCAATTATTGGAATCCAAAATAAATAATCTAAACTACGATAAATTTATCTCAATGTATAATAATTCCTAGAGTGGCCATGCTATTTCTGGGTGTTCCTACCTACAGATGACGTCAAGTTCTATAGGAGATGTTGGCCTCACCAAATCGACACCAGGGCGTGTCTATAATATTTCATGGTCTAAGGTAGCCCCTATAATCTTTAATCACAAATCAGCTATCCAGCTGCCTTATACAATTGTTTGAGATTACATTTTGAAATCAGTAGATAAAATCTGCCCTTATTATAAAAAAATAAAGTAAAAAAAACATTATTAATGCAATTGAGTGATTATTCAATATGTGTTAGTCTACACTACATTGAACTAGATATCTAAGCCATGCAAGCATGCACACAACCGTCGTCTGCTTTCTTTCTACCTTGAAAGGGCGGTGGACAATTGCAGACCAGGTCGCCGGGGGCGCGGACCGTGCACGTGCCCCCGTTCTGGCAAAAGTCGTCGGTGCAGTGGCTCAGGGGCTCCTGGCATCGATGCCCGGTCCAGCCAGCTTCACACACGCACGATACTTCTCCATACTGATAAGAACGAGTCGAGAAGGGCGTTAATTGGAATTTAGAAGAGAAAGAGAGGGGAGGAGGGATGAAAATGATACTATATGGTATTATTCAGAATAATCTAATTAATATGAATTCAGAAAAAGAAAATTGTTAATTATTCTCTAAAGATTGTATCTTGTTCTTTAAATATTTTTAATTGAGACTAGATGTTGCCTACATCTTCAGTCTAATATAATATTTAATTGAAAAAAATTGTTTGTCATCTATTAGATCCGAGATAGAATGGATTTTTTTTTAACAGAAGGGTTGTTTTTATCAGCTCTCGGGAATCGAACCCGGGTGATAAAATTAGCAATCCGTGCCAAACGACCGATTTTGGCAGTAATATATATACTTAAATATTTATAGACAAAATATAAATAATTAGGTATTTATAATATATATATACCTACTTATTTATATTTTGTCTATACCTATGTATAATTAGGGTGGCCCAAAAAACGAAAACTTTTTTATTTTTGATCTCGCATGAATATATTACGTTAATTTAATATGTTTTTAAAATGCTCACCAAAAATCAGTTCAATTTATAGAGGTCGCTCAAGATTTTTTTAATTTTTTAAAGTAGTATAGGTACTTTAGATGTTTTTGAGTGACCTGTGAATATATTTTTTTTTTCTGGTTGTTGACATCTTAACGAATAAAAATGAAGGCGAGACGCGAAGAAAAGACATAAAAACAATTATTACTACGTAATATTTTAATAGTTATATTTATAGGTCTCTCGAAAGATCTAAAGTAAACTACTTTAAAAATTACAAATAAAAATCTTGAGCGACCTCTATAAATTGATATATCGACTTGAAATTTTCAGAATATTTATCATTTTCAACGTAGGCAATAATAACAAGACGAGAAAAAAAATTAAAAAAAAAAACATCAATTTTCTACCATTTTGAAATTTTTTAAAAATATTGAGCGACTTGTTAAAATTTTTTAATCAATCTGATTTTTGGTTGGAATTTTAAAAACATGTTAAATTAACATTTTAATGCGAGATCATAAATCGTTTTTTTTTTTTTGTGGCACCCTAATGTATATTTTTATTTGTATCAAGCCGAGGACACTCACATTGATTTATCTTTTAGATGTAATTTTGTTAGAAATTTAAGGAATATTTCTATGGGCAATAACTCTTATATTTGATGAATTTGAATTTCCCTTTATAAATATTTTAATCTAAATATAAAATTAAAATTTCACGAAATATTTGATGAGATGAAAAGAGGATGGTGAGAGGGGTTTTTAATCAAGTGCTTGTCATATATATATATATATGTATGTATATGAGTGCTTGAGGTGAGAGGAACTCACATAGTCTTGACAGCCTGTGGCATGAATGCCACAAGGGTCGTCTTTGCAGGCCACCTCGCATCCTTCGCAGGTGAGGACAGCATCATTGCTGGAGACATATCTGGCGCGTTGGCCCTGCGACTCCGATGCAGTCGTATTCGGGTCGAAGACGACCACAGGTTGCCAAGGTTCAGCGCAAATCTCACCTGAATGGTTCCACGGATGCGCCATGCCATTAGGATTATACAAGCCAAACCAAAAATCATGCCGCTTGCGCAGTCTTATCAGCTTTATTTGTTGATTAAATAAATTGTCAAAATTTATATGCTTCGATAACAAGAAAGTATTTATTCAACCTTAAGGGGGTTCGGGACTGTTTATAATTTTTATAAGAAAATTCTCAAATTTTTACCATCGAATCATTGATGTATTAAATAGTTATTCCCGAAATTTGAAGTTGATCGTCTGTCCCATTACCGAGAAATAAATTATTGAAAAATGTCCTTTTAACATGGAAGTAAATGGACCAAGCTTTCAAAAGGGCTATAACTTCTATACAAATTATACCATTTTCAATTCAATTTATAAAGATCAATAATTCAACTTTTATGAATCGAATGATACATTTTTCAATAGATTTGACAGTCTAGTTAATTAGTTATTCATAAATGTAAAAAATATAAAAGTTATTTGCAGCCAACAGAATATAACAAAAGCACTAGTGTAGAATTCCAACTCTATTTCTTGAAATCGATTTTGTGCTAAATAATTGTTTTTATAATGAGAAAAAATGTATCTCAATATTCTTTTTATTAATATTATCAAAACAAAGATTTGTATTCGAAATTAACCTCATTATTAACAATTTTTTTATTAAAAATTTAGTAGGCAGAAGTTGTCACTCTGCAGAAATACAAAAGATTTTTTCGTAGATAAACCAGATAGATATTATTTTGAAATAGTTTTCATTGTATTAAATATCAAAATAATCTCAAAATGATTATTAAATATTTAAACGTTTGGGAAATAATTTTGATTTGATTATCTCTAAAATTTTATTTTTTCTAAAATTTTGAGATTGGAATATTTATTGTGTTCCAGGTTAGTTGAATGTTTAGCTAGCATCAAATAATAATTTATGTTCGTAAATTCTAGAATTGAAATACTATTTTATTTATGGTAAGAGAGGATCTTTGTCTTTTAATTTTGGAAAAAGTAATGAGACTGAATTGATTGGTTCTATTTTCAAAATATTTTTTGTATAATAAATAAATAACTTTCTTGAAAATGAATCACATATAACTTGCACAATAATTATTTATGAAATAATGTTATAAATACAAAAATATTTTAGAAAGGTAAGATGATTAGTTAAAAAATAGTGATACACAAGGAAATGAATAATCCATTATATTTTAGTATTTAGATAATAATAGAGCAATTCGTTCAACTCTATCTTCCATCTGGGAATGAAAATAAAATTTTAATAAATTAAAGATTAACCTCGTAGTAAAAAACCTAATAATGATTATTAATTTAATTAACAAAGAAAAATTGTTCTCGTTACAAGTGTAATTTAGAAAATTAATATTTTAAAACAAAAAAATCATATTTTAAATTATTTTTAAAACATATCGACTTATATAGTATAAGATATATTATTAATTTTATTTGAATATATACAGATCGAATTAAATACATAATGGATTTACATTTAAATGTCACACATTAATAGATCTAAGATTTAGATTATTATCTACAAAGCGAAAAACAATAAGAAATATAATAAATAAATTAATATTCTAATTTAAAAGAATAAAAAATTTGAAGAAAATTATTATTATTAACTTCCCATAGTTTAGGTATTTATTTTAAGTAGTGATAGAATTAAAAGATTTTTTTAAACAAATTTAAAACAACACAAAAAACATTTATTTATTTATTAGTAAGTTATTTAATCAAATATTATAAGCCAGCTATTCTCAACCGCTGGTCCGGCGGACCACCAGTGGTCCGCGGACAATTTTTTCTACCCGCGAAAAAACTTAAATATTATTGTAAGTAAATGATAATAAAAATGTTACAATTAACTTATGTAGTAGTTCTTTAATACCTAGTAAAATTTTGTTGTTAAAAAAATATCACTGGTCCGCGAATTTTTTTTACAAATTTTACTGGTCCGCGGGCCAAAAAAGGTTGAGAAACTCTGTTATAAGCAATATTAAATTTCAATTGAGCTAAATATAATAGGGTCGATTTAGACATTTACAATTGCTAAGAGCCATGCATTTAGAAGTATTTATTTAAAGGGAGACTTACCCACAAATCCAGGCATACAGGTGCAGGTGTATTTCTCGAGAGATCCCGGGATAATAGAGCAGCGTCCCCCATTTAAACAGGGCGTGGAGACACAGGGGTTCCCAACCAAACTGATTGGCGTGCAATTGCTTGGCGAACCTGAAAACAAAGATTAATGAAAATATGATCGAAATATGATTTAAAACATTTTTATGAAAAATAAATAATTTGAAATTTTCCAAGTGGCTCGAAAAATGTATTTATTTATGGACAAAAATATAGAAGTAAACAAAATACAGAATATGACGACAAAACACATTTTCACAATGAAAATACACACTTGTCACTCATTTTTTAGTTTAGCATTCAAGACCTAAAATTCACCTGATTCAACAATCTCGAGCAATAAAAATAACTATTACACAACTTAAAAATTAACTTAAGATAATTTAATTCCCACACGGATTTATGAGAAGGAATTTTTAAAATGGAAAAGAAGTAATCTATATTTATTGGATAAAAATGAAAAGAGTATATTTGTGACCGGTTGACTCTGCAACCACTTATCCAACTGTTTATGTACCACTACTAGCTAATCCCATGCTTGTTTTACAAATCTGGCAACACTGTCCTAGCTTGTATATATTTTATCATAGAAATGTCAGATAAAGTACATTATATAGGAAGATTTATCAAACAAAAAGTTCTTAAATACGATTGAAAGCAGTTGCGACAATGGCCGAAGCAAAAAACGTCAAAAAAGTACTAAAGTTAGCCCACTTTTTAGGTTAAATAAATGCGTTGTTGCCAACTTGTTTTTGGTGTAAATTTTTCATTGATTATTCATTATTATTTCAGAAACAGTGTTGTAACTATGAATTAAAATTTTCTTAAAAAATGTATTAGTTATTGTTTAATTTTGGTTTAGTTTTTTATAACATTGGTAAGAAGAGTTTCTTAATTATAATTAAATATGTATGTAAACTTTCCGATATCCCGTATAGTGCAATGTATAAGAGTCTGAAAAATCTATCTTTGGAATTTAATATCTCTGAAACTATATTGTTCATAAATTTCGTTTTGCCACCAATCAATGCAGAAGTATTTAAATAATAATTTGTCTAAATTTCAAAAAAATCCTAAGAAAACCCATATGGTGAAACAACTACCTTAAATTGAGAAAATTGTTTATCTCTCATATCGCTCATAGCCAGAGAACCATAAATTTGGACAACGGATGATAAATCGATTTGCCATTCCTGAAGTTTCTTACTAACAGCATTGAAACGAACCAAAATTACGTTCCAAACAATTAGTAGAATTGCTGTTTCTAAATGCTTTATCTTTTTTTGAAGTTCAGCAGCTTCAGATCATGATGTTGTAATATTTTATGACGAATCAATTTTCTTATGAAACTTTTTGTTTAACAATTTAATAATTACCGACACATTAATTATAATTGATTAGTTACGGAGCCCTTAGTAAACGAATTCGACACGCAATTGTCCGGCTTATTGAATTTTTCTCAAAATTGTTGAATTTTTATCTAAATTGTACGGTTCTCAGTTATTTCGAATTAGCTTCGGCTCTGTGTCTATGATCCTGAAGAAAACAAAGATTTACCTGATAGCATTGATTATTTCAAAACACTTTTTGTAGTATATAATTAAATAAGGAAAATAATAATATGAAGACGGATGATGATGACTCACCGGTGAATCCCGCTTTGCAGACACAATGATAGTTTCCGGGTCCGTCGACACATTCGGCATACGGTGGACATCTTGCTGAGGTGCAATCGTCGGGATTCTCTTGGCATTGATGACCGGTGAATCCAAAAGGGCAAATACATTTATAAGAACCGCTTCCGGGGACATCAACGCACGTGCCACCGTTCAAGCACGGGGCCGACAAGCACTCACGCACTGCCTATTAACAAACAAATAAATAAATAAATAAAAATGCAATCAATAAAATGATCAATCTACAGGTTATTATATGATTTTTTCAAAGATTAAATCGATGTTTTTTTTTTTTTAATATTATTATTTATACCTACCTACTTATATGGAAAAATGATTGGACGGATAAATCGTTACATAAAATAATAAATTAGAATAAAAAAAGTGAAATTTAGATCAAACTTCGGTACGCTCTCTGGCGAGAATTAAATCAGAATTTTATTGATCCCAATAATAGGATCGATTCCGATTTTCCCCATCAATTCTAATGGATATATCGCCCAACCCTTTTGAGCAATTAGTCTGTTTGCAAAAAGTCTAGTCTTTATGCAAAACGGCGCCTGATTGTAAAAACGTTAATAAAAGCTTTTAATTAGATTCTGTTGCTTTTTGTCTTTTTTCATTAGCCTTATTGGTCAAAAACGAATGTTGTTCAATATGCTGGTTAACGATACACCTAACCTGCTTGTGTAATGGCTCAAATTATCAGCATATATGCGTAAAATATAACATAAAAAAAGCCTATTTGATATAATATTGTTTCAGGAAAAATTGTTTCAATCAAAATAAATATAAATGCATTATATTCAAAATTTAAACTGTTTAAATATTCACGAGAATTTTACCAGTATATGGGCGGTAAGCCGAGTTCGGATCGAAATTAGATAAAATTAATCCACAAGAGGAAGGTTATTTATTTATTTTATTTTTATTTATTTTTCTAATCTTGAAGAATAGAACTCGGCTACCACTCAAAGATGAAGCCTAAAATTAAATGTAAAAAAACAACAACGGATATTTGCTGTCAGTAGCAAAAACCAATTAGTCGGTATTCCGCAAGAAACAATAAAATAAAGTAAAACAAAATACGAGTAATGTCAACTGGGAAGTTTGAATTTTGGGATTTTCTGGCAGTTATTTGGTTGAGTCTAATTTATATATATATACTATATTCTTTGTGTCTTTTTTGTGTATGTACATTAGGGTGGTTCTTATTTTAGGTATTTTCGAATTTTTACGCTGACAGAGTCATATGGTTCGAAATAAATATAAAAAAATATCCGCCAAGTTTTAAGTCTCTATTTCAATTTTAACCTGTGCCATGCAGCGATGTAAGTATCCCATCTAAATAACTTGGGGTTTTTGGCATTGAACGATCAATTTTTTTATTCCGACCAAAGTAATGCTTCAAAAAATTTGAAACTAGCTAAACTTTATCATTATAAAAGTAGCTATCCTTCAGAATTTTTAATGATTTTTAGCTATTATAATTTTGGAGTCTATAACTTACTAACATTAAGATATAGCAGTATTTTATCTAGCTGTAACTTCAGAATTATAATATCTAAAAATCTGTAAAAATTCTGAAGGATAGCTACTTTTATAAGGATAAAGTTTACAGAGTTTCAATTTTTTAAAACCATTACTTTGGCCGGAATAAAAAATTGATAGTTCAATGCCAAAATCTCCATGTTATTTAGATGAGAAAAGTACATCTCTGTGAGGCAAAGGTTAACAGTGAGATAGAGACTTGAAACTTGGCAGATATTTTATTTATTTCGAACCATATGATCCTCTGTCAGCGCAAAATTCGAAAATACCCAAAATATAGGCCACCCTAATGTACAATGGTTCATATGTAAAAGGATTTGTTCCGTACAAAATCAAATAAATAAATAAAAAGTCTGCCTGCCCGGCGACCACACTAATAAAATCACGCAAAAATGATAAATTTTTTATTTTGCTAATTGAATTGAAAAATGTCTGAAACGAGGAGAAAAATCATTTTCAACCAAGATTTTTATATTTTCTGAGTGAGTATCTGATTGTGTGTTAGATACCAAGGATGGCTTAAGAACGAAAAGTCTTAGAATGTTCATTCATGTGCTAAAATATTTGTATTTCCAATGCCTCGAATTGATTAGATTTCGGAATTTCTTGCTTTAGAACTTCTAGTTCAAAAATGCACAAAACTTAATTTTTTTAATGAATTTATTGAGATTTTAAAGCGATGTACGTATCTATTCTTATTAAACTAGCAAAAATTGTATATTTATTTATATATATATATATATATATATATATATATATATATATATTTATTTATATATATATTTATTTATTTATATATTTGTATCTTGGTTCTATTTTGAAAACGGCCCTACCGATTTTGATGAAACAAAATCTATTAACAAGTTTTGAGGATGAAAAAAGATCTGGCTAGGTCTAGACCTCATCAAAATTCATCTTAATTGATTTTTTCTTGATTAAAGTAATTATTGATAGATGAAAATCTCAATAAAAAAAATGACTCGCTGGATGTCAGATTAGAACCTGAGAGCTCTTGCATCAGAGGCACACACTCTACCACTGGACTATAGAACTATTTTAAAAAACTTTGCTTTTTACTTTTACTAAAATGAATATTTTTGAATTAGACTTTATTATAAGTGGAAATAATTGAATATATTATATATAGCTATGTTTTTAATAAATAGAATTCATTGAATAAATTGCGGCGAGACAAATTTGAAATATGTATAATTGAATTAAGCTGAAAGAAAGACAACAATTAATTTTAAATCCAGAAACATTAAATATATTAATAATTAGGGGGTCAGATAGGCTAGGCGGTAGCGTGACAGCGACCTAACCAGGGGATCCGACTAGAGGCATCCAGCTAAAATCTGACCCCCGGGGGTAGAGACAAATTTTAAAAAATATATAACTAGTATCGTAATTAGGCTTATGGATAGATAGGCCGAAAAGCCAAAAAAAAAAAAAAATAATAATTATTCCTTGGCCTCCCCCCCCCCCTACACTCTTCTAATTAAAATTAAATATTCAATTCTCTTTTCTCCGGGCAATTATCCTTGAAATTGTCTTCCTAAAAAAATACTTGCTTGGTGAAAGTTATCACTTCTGTCGCGCGTCCCGAGACGGGGATGGATGTGTGGGGTGCAGGAGGTGGGGTGGGATCGTTCGGTGCCTCAGGTACTTTATTATAATATAGGCATAAATGAACAATTAATTCTATATTTAAGTTTTTATTATTAATTACTTTAAGGGCGGGTAAATAAGTTTTCACTTTTTTTGTATTTAATAAATACCACGATGAGCGATTCTTTCAAAAAAATCTATTCGAGGAAAATGAGTAAAAAGGGCGCTGATAGAATGATCTCTCTTTCTTTAGAACCCAAGGTATTACAAGTTCAGACCTGTTTCAGACTAGTAGAAATTAATTATTTAATTTCTATTATTCTAAAAACGGCCTTTTCACTTTAGGTAAGAAAATATTAAATCGAAATGAATATCAAATATTTATCATTAAAAATGATTAATTCATCGAAACTGGAAACAAGATACCGAGATTATTGGATAAAAAATACTTGGTAGGTTTCACATTAAGAAACATACCAAGTATTTTTTTATCCAATAATTTTAAAAAATGTTTCACCAAGTATCAACAACAAATTCCTAAAAAACTAGGATACCGAGACTTGAAAAAGTTTCACTTTTTACTCCAATTTGGAAGTTGGATTTTCTGGTCATTACTAAATAATTAATTCAAGAAGATAGAACAAATCATGGTTGAAAATGAATTTCCCTTATCTTTCAGACATTTAAAAAAAATGAGCAAAAAAAAATTGAGTGAATTCCATACTAGGCCCGTCCAATAGACAGGTTTTTTACCTACTAAGTAATAGTAATTTGAAATTGAATTAGAGATTATTTGACATTTACCGTTTCACAATTAACTCCGGCAAATCCAGGTGGACAAGTGCAAATGAACCCTCCAAAAGTATCGTAACAAGTGCCACGATTTAAGCATGGATTTTGTAGACATTCGTCAATATTTTGTTCGCAATGTTCTCCCATATATCTGAAACACAAAACAACAAGAGCATTGATGAGATTAATCCAGCTGGACAAGATACGAGAAGATTTGGCCATGGATAATGATAGATACCCGGTTCCGTTGCAGTGACAGGTGTACATATTGATGCCATCTTCGCATAATCCTCGATTTAGACATGGTTGCAATTTGCATTCGTCAATGTTGATTTCACAATTACGGCCTGAAAAACCTGAAAGCAATTGCAACAACAACAACAATTAATAAATACATAATCTATCTATCTATCTAATCTTATTAAACTAGGAAATATATTTATATATTATTTTATTTTTGAAAACAGCTTTAACGATTTCAATGAAAATCATAGAATATGAGGTTTTTAAGTAGACAAATAGATATGTCAGAATCTCATCTTCAGGTAACTTTAATTTTAAAGGTTTTTTCTTAATTAAATTGGGTGTGTCAATAATGTTTATAATTTTTTTTTCAATTTCTTTTTAATAATTAATAGGATTTTAAATTTTTAAACCCTCTAATAGTTCATTACAAATATTATAATACATTCAAATTAAGGAAATTAATTATAGGAATTAAATTGTGCTCGATTCGAATCAAATATGGAATTGGAATAATTATCGGAAAAGAGGTTTCTTATTTAATTAGTTTTTCCTCTTATTAAAAACCAAGGTCTAAAAAGTTGATCAAGGACAGTCGATGGTGGAAAAGTAATCTCCGGAGTCGAAGCTCAAATACAATGTATACATTAATTCATGTAAAATAATTGGTTTAATAATATTAAAAAATTAATTATAGGTATTTTCTATTGAAGAGGGAGTGGTAAAATACAATGCTGAATTATTTCATGTAAAGAGACAGCTTAAAAATAATGAAAACCACAAATTCCGAATAAAATTTTTTATAAAAACGTCATTTTCATCTTATTTAAAAAAACAAAACAATAAATCGACGATTCTGAGGTTCGTCCTTCCTTCTTCAGGGTTTAAAAGGGTCAATAAAGAAACCTCCGAGTATATTAATATCATTTTTAATTACAATCAATCAAGTTTAAAAGTTTAGGTACAACGATCGCTTGATGATGGCCAGAGTCAGATCAAAATGTTGTCAAAAAATAAATTAAATTTTATTTAATTCTTGATCCAAATAAAAATCGATTAATTTACCTAAATTAAATATTGGTAATATAAATATATCGCTTTTAAGTAAAGCAAAAATTATGGAGGGACGCTTAGGGCCAGTTAGTCGGTTGCTAAAGTCTTTGTAAAAGTTGACAAAGGGTAAAACCTTGGAATTCACCTTGTGCACGGCCAATCAGATGATACGCACTTTCATCTGATTGGCCATCCCGCCGGGCACAAGGTGAATTCTAAGGTTTTTACGCTTTGTCAACTTTTCAAAGACTTTACCAACCGACATACCATACAACTGGCCCTTAGTCCGCCACTACTATTAAATTAAGTGGTCGAAATGATAAGAAAAACAAATCGGACATGCTCAAGGAAAAGTAAAAGATTATTTTTTATAATACAAATGAATTTCTGGGGCATTTTAAAGAAATAATATATATAATTTATTGAATAAAAATGTTTTGAATATTAATTAATTTGTTAAATCATTTGTATACGAAGGAGTTTACCTGAAAAATCACAAAAAATAATAATTTCTCAGTCCTAAAAATTTAATTTGTTTTATATAATATAATATAATTATAATTTATAATAATTTATTGATTTATAATTTATAATAATTTAAATATCTAGATACATATAAATGTATGAGGGTACATACCTGGGGCACAAAGGCAATCGTATCTATCCCCACTTTCGGCCACTCGGCAGGTACCTCCATATCGACACGGTGAATTCTCGCACACCTGGCCATCCACTTCGAATTCGCATAATTCACCTGTCAACACAAAAATTGTTTTATAAATTAGGAAAGAGAAGAATTCAGACAGTAAAGGAAGCTCTGTCAAATAATTGTTTTATAAATCACAAGTTTATAAATATAATTATATAATACCTAACTGCTTTTCAGAGACAACAAAACTAATTGAAAATTACAATATTTTAAAAGATTTTGTTGAGGAATGTCAAATGGACATTTATGAATATTAAAAAAATTTGTAAAGACTGTTTATCTTGATTCAAAATGTTGGAAAGATGTAAATTATTATATTTCTGAGCATTTTTTAGATTTATTATAATTCAGAAAATTTTATAGAATAATTTCAATGGACGTTAATGATTTGTGGGGCGAATATTGCTTAATTTGATTCAAAATAATGTTCACCTAAATAACAGACATGAAAATATGAAATTAGTTTAAAATTGGTTTTAAAATTGATTTTAAAATTACTTTCAAATTCAATCTAATATTGATTTCAAAATTCTGAAATTGGATTTAAAATTTATTTTAAAATTAGTTTAATATTCAATCTGAGATTGGTTTCAAATTTAATATTATGATATCGGCTTAAACTTAGGTTTAAATATTTAGAAATTTATTCTCAAAATGGTTTTAAATTTTTTTCCTGAAATAGCTTCAAATTTATTCTGACATTGGTTTTAATTTTTTTTTTAATAGTTTCAAATTTATTTTAAAATTTCGTTTGAATTTATTTTTCAATGGTTACAAATTTATAACAATTTTGGTTTAAAATTCATTTCAAATTTATTCTTCAATAATTTCTAATTTATTCTGATAATGATATTAAAAATTTATTCTTAAACTGGTTTCAAATTTAATTTGAAATGTAATTAAAGATTCATAAAGGAATGTATATAAAAAAATACAAGAATTAATCAAAGTGGATTTACATCGACTACTTCAATACTTCAAGTTTATTTGTTTAAAATAATTCGAATGTACTTATTTAATCAAATGAAATTAGTTACCATTAAAATCGTGAGCAAAACTATAAGTAGAAATTAAAAATAATAATTTATATTAATTATTTTATTTATCACATTGTCAAACTTTTTCAATAAACTACATATTTTGAAATTTGTTTTCTC
The DNA here is from genome assembly GCA_024734495.1 of Forficula auricularia. NCBI lineage: Eukaryota > Metazoa > Arthropoda > Insecta > Dermaptera > Forficulidae > Forficula > Forficula auricularia. Next base: position 514,261 of record JALMQS010000542.1, on the reverse strand, counting down.
AATATTTTCAAATTTATTTTGAAATTTGTTTTTTCAATATTTTCAAATTTATTTTGAAATTTGTTTTCTCAATATTTTCAAATTTTTTTTTAAATTGGTCTCAAATTATAAGTGTAATCTAGCTATTGAAATAATATATAAAAAAAATATATATATGGTATATCTAATAATCATAAGAAAGGGCAGTATAATGATTGCATTGCACTTGCTAATTACAAACACTGTAATCCCTTGGGCGCTACGTCCCATATGTAAGCGTGTATGTAAAGATGTCTATCCGCAAGGGGCTTATCTGAGGCTGTACGTAAACTTGAACAAAGTCTGTCTGATATAGAAAACTTTTATCATTTAAATGATTAATAGCCATGTTAAAGAAATAAAACTAACTAATTTATTTATTTATTTATCGTATGGAAATAAATCACCATTTATTTTTTACTTATAATGAAAATATAATGGTGATTGACACTCGTGTCTTGTAACATGTCAAATTTCAAATAAAACCTAACTGTGCATAAAGAGAGAAAGCTTTGAACTTGAAAGATAAACTCAGCAAGATTGTAGAAATAAGTAATAAAAATAATTAAAAAGATAAAAATATTATTAAATAATTTTGTTAGCAAAATGGCAAATTATAACTGAATAAAAGAATATGATTTATTTATTTATTTTCTAGATTTATCTTGTACGTTAATTACGAAAATTTGTGTATTATTTCCCAGAATATTACTATAGAGGAATTCCTATTCACCATTCATTAGATTAACCACCAAAACTCAGAAAAATAAGTAGCGATTTTAATTTTAATTATTTATTTTTAATTTTTAAAAAGTAAAATAAAATAATATTATTACGGTCTGTCAGGGTCTTATCTTCAAAAAACTTTAATTTGATTAGTCTTTTCTTAATAGTAAAGTAATTATTCACAGGTAAAGTCACACGTTTCGTCAATTTATTTTGACTTCCTCGGTGGACCATTTTTTCACTCTTTGTCAAAAAACAATTACACTATAAGACAAAACATCGTTAATCTTTCTTTAACATATTCTTGGCTCAAATCAATCAACAATCTTTGGAAGCAACTTTTCTTTAAGAATTAAAAAAATTGTCTACGTTTTTTAATTGTTAAAGAAAAGTTGCTTCCAAAGATTGTTGATTAATTTGAGCCAAGAATATGTTAAAGAAAGATTAACGATGTTTTGTCTTATAGTGTAATTGTTATTTGACAAAGAGTGATAAAATGGGCCACTGAGGAAGTCAAAATAAATTGACGAAACGTCTGCCCATTTAATAAAAACTGTGTTTTTAATTTTATCACATTCCCTGCTATTCCTGTTACAAATTTACTATGGATATGAATGATACAACATTATTTATTAACTTAACATTTATTTATTTTTCTACGCCCTTAGTATTGCCCATTTAGCCAGTCGTCACAGATTCCTTAAGCATAAGTAAAGCCAAAATGACTAACGTGATCGATTAAAATAAATTAGTAAGCTATAAAAATAAAAATAATTGAAAATATATAGCCTTAAGACGGGGAATAAAACTCTATACAAAATAAACTATAATAAATAGAGAAAAACGAAGATTTATACCAAATTACATTGGTAAACTATGTATATAAAGGATAACAATTCGTAGCCTTAACTATGTAAAAACAACTCTATAACAAATGAGCTGTTTGAAATAAAACAAAGATTAGGTGTATAATAAAATAAATAAATAAACAATATGATACAAAAGGAAAAAATCTAATAATGGAATATATTAATATTTAATTTCTAAGCAATCAAGCTCTCACTAACTAATTATCATTGGGTTATAATTGGAAGCCAATGGACATTATATGCTTAATAATGGTATCTGTAATTGAACCTCCTTAGCATAAAAATGCCAATAGAATCTCTGCGCATGTGGGGAAATCATTTTTTCTTTAATTATAAGATACAAGCGATCAATTTTGGGTCTGTGTGAACTTAACTAAAAATAATAATAAAAAAAAATTTAAAAGCCAACATGTTTTAATTGGAGTATTTTAGAAATATTAACAAACATAGATCATCATCAGAATTTTAATTATATTTCATAATTCAAAAAAAATTATATATATTAAAATATTAAATATATTGTATATATACATTAGTTGGTTTAAGAGGAAATTTATTATGCAATTATAAAAACGTTTTTAATCGATTTTTTTTCTAGTAATTATTAGTATTATAAAATGTTCACTGAAATATATTAGCTATGTTTATATTTTAATTTTTCATGAATTTAAGCAAAAAAAAAAACTTGTTCAAACAATGAATTTGTAAATTTTGTATTGAGCAATAATAACAATTTGAAAGCTCCGATTCTGTCGAAAGGCTCTATAACTATGGATACATTGATTAAGAAATTAATGAAAAGAGATTAATAATAAAGGATAACGTCACTGTTATATCAAAATGACCTATGTCAAAATTATCAAACAAATTTTACTGAAGAAGAACACTTGTATTTGTCAGCTAGAAACATTAAAAACAAAACACCAGAAGTATCAAGTATATAAGGTAGTTGTTTCGGGACAATACTAGCAAAAAGTTAATGCTAGAGTATATAGAACAGACAATAAGGATTCATAATTCATAAGCCCAAAACTTTTTGCTGTTTACGTACCACTTCTAGTCAATCCCGTGCTGGTTTGACAAATCTGACAACATTGTCCGAGCTTGAATATTTTTATCATAGAAATGGCAGATAAAATACATTATAAAGGTCGATTTATTAAACAAAAAGTTCTTAATAAACGATTAAAAGCTGTTGCGACAATGGCTGAAGCGAAAAAACGTCAAAAAGTACTAAAGTTAATCCACTTTTTAGGTTAAATATATCCGTTGTTGCCAGCTTGTTTTTAGTGTAAATTTTTCATTATACATTTTTAAGTATTTTTTCATTATAACCTCAGAAACTGTGTTGTAACTATGAATTAAAGTTTTCTTAAAAAATCTATTAGTTATTGTTTAATGTTGGTTTAGTTTTTTATAACAATGGTATTCTTCTTAATTCTAATTAAATATGTATGTAAACTTTACGATATCCCGTATAGTGCAATGTATAAAAGTCTGAAAAACTCTATCTTTGGAATTTAATATCTCAGGAACTATATTGTTCATAAATTTTGTTTTGCCACCAATCGATGCAGAACTATTTACATAATATTCTGTCTATATTTCAAAAAAATCCTAAGAAAACCCATATGGTGAAACAACTACCTTAATACAAAATGAAAACAGAACTACTGAAAAGTGTAGATTTTTATATACCTACGACATTTTGATATAACAGCGAGGACAAGTAGATGAGTTAGAGGGATGGTGGGTGGATAGTTAGGTAAGTACCCACCGGTATGTTGAAGATCACAGAGGCAGGTGTATCCACCGGCAGAGTCATCGACGCAGGTGCCGCTATTTCTACACGGCTGCAGCTGAAGACACGGGGAGCCTGTAGAGACAAATAAGCCCATTCGGTTTTTCACAATAGATATATAAATCTCACATCCCAGATCCCACCTATAAATAATCTGGAAATATTTCAATACAATTGCAACCTATTTATTATTAAAAATAAATAAATGAACTTCTCAATAAAATTTATTGTATATTTATTTGTTTATTATAGTAGAGTTAGTATAACTCTGGGTTGCTCACTGGGTTGGGAGAGTCTTGCTCATTTAAATCTTACTATATACGAAATTGGATGTTGATGAAGGCAGTCCACAGTGGTTGTAAAAAATAAGACTATAATGGTTTTATTATTTTACATTTATTCGTTAAACCGACGTTTCGGAGATTTATTCTCTCCTTCTTCAGGGTAAGGAAGAATAAATCTCCGAAACGTCGGTTTAACGAATAAATGTAAAATAATAAAACCATTGGACATGCCTTCATCAACATCCAATTTCATATTTATACCAGTCCGTCTCCTAAATAAAAACGCTATCACTTACTATATATCTGTATTTTTTCCGTTTATCATTTAAATCTTACTATATGTATGTATTCTTTCTGTTTGCTCATTTAAATGTTATATATGTTCTGTTTGCTCACTTAAATGTTACTATTTGTATATATTCTTTCTGTTTCTGCTCTACGAGGTAGCCACCTCAGAGAATTGTTTTAAATAAATAAATAAATAATTCTATGTAACTTTAGAAAGAGAAAAGTACATATATTCAACTAAGTAAGTCTAGACTTATTTTATTCTATCAATCTAAAAAGAAAAAAATTCTACTATGTCTCAATTATTTTTATTGTTATCTCAACCAATGTTGCTCTAACCAATTGAGTGCTTGAAAAAGTCTCGAGAGAGACGAAACGTTGTACAAAAATTGAATAAGAGGTTCAATAAAAAAAACATTGTCCAATGAACTGTGAATTTTTAATCTAATAATGAATAATATTCAAAAATATAATAAATTAAAGATATAAAAGGAAAATTACATTTTCATTTAATAGAGAAAGCAAAAAATATTTTGATTTCACTTAGCCCCTTTACCAAAGGGTAATAATTTTGTATGCAAACGATGTAAAACATATATTAGAACTACTTGAGTGAAAAATTTCAGGCATTTTCACAGAAGGGGCTCGAAAAAATTGCGAGAAACCAAAATGTTTGCAAAACTGAAAAATGGTGATATCTCTTAACACTTTGGATAAATGGTAACAAAATTGGCTCTTCTTAAGTGTCTCTAAATTTTCCGTGGAACATTCCTGATATGAGTTTCTTAAATTCAAAATTAGTTCCGAATTTTTCCTATTTGCATCCCCAGGCTATAACGCCCATGACGAGCGCCTCTCCCAACGCCCTCTATACAGCTCTGGCCCTAGTAGCGCCATGTTTCAAACTATATAGTATAAATAATTTTTATAATACTTATTAATTCCCTTATTAATATGAAATTTATAGGTATTATAAAACAATCAATTATTAATAAATAGATTCAATTTTGAACGGAATCGATTCAGTACTTTTTGGGGAAAATCGTCAAAAACCATCTGATGTGTCAAAAAAAGGATGTTTTTTGAAAGCACGAGATGCCTTTGAAAAAAAAGATAAAAAGTCATATGAAACGAAATATTGACTTGTGACATGGATGTGAATTTTAAAATGTTTATAAAACGGCCTTTCATAGACGGTTTTATGTGTTTTTGACCATTTTCTCAAAAGTACTAAATCAATTTCGTTCAAAATTGAATCTAATTATTAATAATTAATTGTTTTATAATATCTATTAATTTCATATTTTTAAAAATTATTTAAAATTAATTATTAGCGTTTTGTCAAATTAGGTTTCAAATAAACTACCCTTTAAAATGCATATATCCTAATAAAAATTATTTAAATAGTATTAATAAATACTTATTATTTACTGTATAGAAACTGCTATTGAAGACATATGTATGGAGCATAGCCATGTACGGGTGTGAAACCTGGACAATTAGAGAAGCGGAGAGAAAGAGATTAGAGGCTTTCGAAATGTGGTGCTACAGAAGAATGACGAATATCAAATGGATGGATAAAATTACAAATGAAGAAGTTCTTGGAAGAATCGGAGAAAGAAGAACCTTGTGGAAGAGTCTGAAGAAGAGAAGAGGTCAGATGATGGGGCACACACTGAGACATGGGGGACTGCTTAGGGATATCTTGGAGGGGGAGGTGGGAAAGAAAAGGGGAAGGGGAAGAACCAGATTAGAATATTTCAACCAAATAATTGGGGGATATGGGATGCCAGACATTTAGAGAGGTTAAACAGCTGGCGGGGGACAGAGTCGAGTGGAGACGGATTGTTGCATCAAACCAGTCTTAGGACTGTATACTCAATGATGATGATAGAAACTATATAGTTTGAAACATGGTGCTACTAGGGGATAATCATAACCCTTATGGATTTTCGGTTTCTTGCTTCCGTTACTTCAATTTTCTTCTGGTCCCTCGCTAACTCCTTGATCTTCTCCAATAGTCTGTCATCTATATGTCCCATATTGGCCCATCTACCAATCTTCCATATTCATCCCCAAAATCCTCACAGATTTCTATCTGTTGCGCCATTTCTTTTTATATTTTAAACCCCCTGCATTTATGTCCACCTCTTCCGTCGTAGACACTCCATTGTTCCCACATCTAACTATGGTCCATAATTTTTACTTTACCATACAGGGTATGGTTAAGTAGTGTAATCGTGCATGAAAAAAGTGTTTTTTTTCCTTCTTTTTTTCGAAATATCTCAAAAACGGCTGAAACTATTTTGATTAAAAAAATTGACCTAAACCATGGCATTACGCTCTACAAAAGTGAACATCGAAAAAATTATATTTTTCGAGATAATAATTGTTTTGTTAAAATGTCTGTTAGTCTGTTAGTCTGGTTGTCCATTATTCTGTGCATTAACAAATTTTTGTGGACGAGCTAGCTCAAAAACTAGTTTGAATATCAAAACCAAATTTCATAGGTAGTTTTGGACCATTGAGATTAAGAGCTGATTAGATTTTGGTGCATATCGATCCAAAATTAAGGGGGGCGGAGGGGGGGTTAAAAATTAAAAATCGAGGTTATTTGAGCAAACTCGACCAAATTTTGTATACATAATCAGTGGACCCCCAGAAGTCTAAAAATGCAAAAACTAAATGCCCAAAATGGGGGGGGGGGGGTGTAGGGTCAAAAAAATGAAAATCTTGGCCATTTTCCAAACTCAACCAAATTTTGTATACATAATCAGTGGGCCCTAGAAGTCTAAAAATGCAAAAACTAATCCCCCTACATGATTATAAATAATTTTAGGGGCCAGGTTGTATGGTAAAGTCAAGTGGATGGCCACATCAGAACACGTCAGCTTATTTATTCTCGTCTTTGTCTTTTCAATCATTTTTCTTATTACAAGTAAATAATGAAATATAAATTTTCCAAATATATTTATATTTTGAATAAACTTAGTTGTTTCAATATAATAGGTATATTCCTTTGAATCTTTTTTTTTTATTATTAGAAAATCATATACCATAAATAAAAAAATCTTTTCAGGAAAAAAAAAGAATGATTTATCAAAATCGCAAGTGCTCTAACATCAATTTGCAGAAAATAATTTGAGGGCAACTAACTTTGAATTTTAATATGGCTGACGTTAATTGGCGAAGCGGTTACGCTTATGGAGCGAAGAATAAAAAATAATAATAATATTAACAATAAAATCATGCACACGTATTGAAATACAAAGCTTGCATAAAAATTTAGAAATGAATATTTTATTCTTATTCAAAATTAAGAGAAGTTATTTTGTAAAGAAAAATCTATGAGGTTCTCCTCTGTTTGATGCAAACATATACATATATTAGGGTGGTCCCTATTTTCGAACTTCTAATTTTCTTTCTCGTCATTTTTGTTACTAATTTCCTGGTATTTTGAGTTTATCGGATAACGGGAAATCTTCCAGTTTTTTTTAATTTTTTATTAATATTATTCAGCTATATGAGAGAAATATTCTAATATGAATATACCTAGCTGAATAATATTAATAATAATTAATTGGAATTTATATTCTTCTCGAACTCAAGATATTTGATAAATGAATGGATTCTTCAAAAACTTCAGAAAATAGCAAAACAACAAAAATTTTCATGTAAATAGGCACTATGGGTTGTTTGAAATTAACCAAAAGTTAGGGATATTTGTTCTATATTGTAGATAGCTTAAGTTTCAAAGCTCTGCGAATTACAATATATGAAATAATGGACGATTAAAATATCTTTTTTGCCATGCATAATTCACTCCCCTCGCTTGATTCCATTCGGAATTTATACACGTTGAAAAACTTAAGATATTTGATAATTCCTAGTATATATTGAATAATGAATTGTTAAGTATATTAATCCCAAACTAATTTTACTTTCAAACAAAAATTTGCGTTTCGGAAATGACTTCCAAATAAAGTTAATTTAAGAGATAGAGAGAGAGAGTCCTAGAGCGTATATCCGCAATTTGTTGTTTAGAATTGCGAGTGGAAGAAAAAATGAAATGAAAATTCCTTCCTCTTGAAAATTATTTTCTAACTTTCCAAATTAATTTGACAAAAAGTTTATATAGAAAACAATGGGAAACAATTTGAACATCCGAGAAGAATGTGAAAATGGCATGGATGTAATATGTACACGTTGTTATCAAGGACAGAACATTCAATTCTTAATTAAAAGGATCTCGTTTAAGTATACTCATCCTTCTAGAACTAAACCTTTTCTTGAAACTAAGTAAAAACGCGAAATATAGTTTATTGTTAAAACAAATGACTACATGAGCTCGCGTAGTTGAAAGAACAAGAACTATTCTAGTTAAAGTTCAAATTCTATTTGATTACAAATCCTCAAAAATAATACTTTTCATTAAACAAAACAATTAGATCCTAGTAGAGATTTTTATGTTTAATTTTAATGTAATTTTCCGAATTTTTTTTCGAGATTTTTTGTCAAAACTCAGAAAAAGGCGATTTCGACTTATTTTTGAAGCGGTCCGTTTTAGCTATGGAACACCAATATTTGAAATCAATAATAGAAAACACCTTTGTATTTTATTTCCAATTTAGCGCTTGTTTTTAGCCCATTTTGAAATCCAAACGTTTCGGGAGAATTTGTCCCTTTATCACGAAAAGTTTGGATTTCAAATAAACGTTTTAAAAGACTTTTTTTTATAATTCACTTTTTTTCAGATCACTGGAATATTAAATTCCATTGAAAAAGGGAGAATTTCTTCCAAAACGTTTGGATTTCTAATTAGGCTAAAAGTAAGTGATAAATTGGAAGTAAAAAAGGAAGCTGTTTTCTGTAAATCTACAAAAATATTTTGATTTTAACTATTAATGTTTCCATATCTAGAGCAAAAATATGTGGAAATTGCTTTTTTCGCAGTTTCGACTAAAAATATCTCAAAAAAAAAGTTAAAAAATCAGAAAATGTCAAAAAAATCTCTACTAAGCTTTCATTTTAATTTTTTCCGGGTAGTATACACTAATATTATGAATAAATGTATATAGATAGAAAAACAATGGTATAATGAAACTCATTAAAACATTAAAAACAATGTTAAATGAACATACATATTACGTAACCAAAATAGAAAAAAATAGGATAATGAAATTTAAATAAATAGATAAATAAATGAAACATATTAATAAAATAATATCTAACTATATCAAAATTGGAAAATTCACTAAAATATGAAAATAATAATAATATCTAATAAGGATTGAAGAAATTCATCTGAAAATCAAAGCATAAATATTTAGATGAATATTTATTATACGATAGCTTCATCTGAATATATTTACTCATTTCAATTATATAAAAATATATATTTTTTTATCAGTTTTATATTTCTTGAAATTTACAAATTTTCTTAAACAAATAAAGAAAGAAAAATATTTTATTGGGTGAGTGCTCGCCTGGTGGAAAGAACAAGAATTATTCTAGCTTAAATTCAGGTTCAAATTTTATTTGATATCAGTGATTATCTAATTACCTATAATTCATACATACTTCAGAGTAGACTAATATATATTATACATATATATATATATATAAAAAGAAAAAATGTTATAATGAATCTCATTAAAACACTAAAAGTAATGTTAAAATAAACATATTACGAAACAAGATAGAAAAAATTGAGATTTGAAATTTTTTCAAAAGTCAATCCTTTTCGAAGTACATTAGTTTTGGTTTTGTTTGTCTCTTACCAACAAAACAAACTAAAATAAAAAATAATTTAAAAGAATCAACTAAGATTGAAGTTTCTTTTAAGTGGAGTTGATTATAATTTCATGGTTTACGTTTATTGGTAATTAAATTCTCACCGTTGTCCATCTGGCAGTTGTTACCCAGATACCGAGGCTTGCACCGGCACTCGTACCGGTCGGGTCTTGAAACGCATTCGCCGCGCATTAGGCACGGCTCGTTGAAACAGTGGTCGATCTCTGGAGGCGTGCCTATTATCAAATATCCATACGATATTGAAAAAGAATACCCTCAAACGAAAACCAACATAAACCCGGTCCAAAACCATTGAAAAAACTCGGCTAGAAGCTCAAATAAGCAGGCGACTTTAATGCACGGTTAATATATTTTTTTTTAATAAAAGCTTTGTTATTGGATGAAAATAGCAATTATAATAAGTTTCAACGATGACAAGTCTGTTTCGGAATGTTTTTATATTCTCGTTGAGCTTCCAAGAAGCGACAAAAGTGAAGAAGATCAAGCCAAAGCCTCGAATGTCAATCCTTTCTATGTACAGCATAACATTCGCCAAACCAATATGGCTTATTAACCATTCTTAAAATAACGATGCTTCTTGATCAATATATACATTGAAAACACAATTCTCTCCTTCACCGATTAGAAAATAATATAATGTTTGTATTTACATCAGGTTAAATCATCTATTATATATTTTGTCTTAAATAAAAGAATATTTTGGTTGTGGCAGTATTTTATTAGGTTAACTTGATAGTAAAAAAAATCGTACCACAAAATAGAAGCTTTGTGGTTGAAAACGAAGGCGCAAGTCACAAAAACGTCAACTTTTTTCAAACTTAATTTAATACTGTTTAAATACCTATATTGGAAGTTAGAAAGGAACTTGATTTTTGTCAAGCCTCCCGTACAGTACATAGGGTTATGTTATAGTTGTTTAAAAGCTATTTTTAAGGGAGAAAGTAAATGAAGGGTCAGGGGGAAAAATTTAATTTGGCATAAAACGACATTTAAAGTGGACTTCAGCTACCCTTCCTTTTTATCAGAGTTTTAGAAACTGTGTTTTTAGTATGAAATCAGTGTTTTTTGAATCTTTTATTTATTGGAAATGAAACTATCCATCATAGACCAATAGATATCATCATCAGTTTAAAATCGAAAAAAACTGACCACGTAGCTTTTTACCCCTGACCCTTCAAATGGTTACACAGACACCTTTAAACTGCATTGGTTACAGTTGTATTTCAGTGATAAAAAACTATATTTTTAAAAGAAAAGCATACATTTGTACTATTAAGCTATATACTGTTCTATTTTTTAACTTAAAATGTTTTTATTTTTTTAATCAAATTTGTTTATTTTTTTAATTTTATAGATTAGTAATTGAATAGTTCTAGTATTTGAATCAAAAAATGTATAGTTTTGAATATTTCATATTTCTTATTTTAATCGCACAGGAAATCAAAATTTGATTTTTAGTGGGGTCAAGAAAGTCAGAATATTTTTTTCAAATTTAGCAAAGAAAAGTTATTTATTTATTGCATAAAAGTTGCCTTTACAGCTAATCTACACAGACACCATTAAACTACATTTTAGTAACAGTTGTATTTTAGTGATAAAAACTAAATTTTGGCAACCATTTTTGAAAGAATATCATATATTCGGGGAACCGTTCTATTTCTTTGCTTAAAATGTTTTTAATTTTTATTTCACCTTTATTTATATCGTTTTAATAAAATTTTTTAATATCTGAAAATTTCTATTTTTTATATTTTTTTATTCTAATCAGCCAGCAAATCAAAATTTGATTTTTCATGGATTCAAGAAAGTCAGCGATTTTTTGAAAATTTAGCAGAACAAAATTATTTATTTGTCGTATAAAATGTGCTATTACAACTAATTTACAACTTTTGTATAAATGTAATACATGACACTAGCGTAATAGTAATAGATAGGAGACCAAATAGATAGAAAATTAGTCGTAATTATTATTTTGAAATTATTCAGTAATGTGTATTATTCACCCAAACCAAGAGTTGTAAAAGAGTTGCAATTTGGCTATATTTCTGCGGCAGTAATGTACGGGTTGCATTGTGATTATGAATAATTGATCTATTTAACTATAGAGTATATAATTAATATATTTAAAAAATAGGTTTATTCAGCTATAAAAAAATTGAATGAATACTACTAATTCGGGCCACAGTTATTCGATATCCATAAATATTCTTCCATTCTTCAGGATTAAATTGTATGTTAATCATTAATCATTATACTTATTCATTCAGGTTAAAATAGTCGTTTTTTTAATTAATTATTATTAATATTAATAAAATCTATTGCTGTATGTATCTATAAATTTTTAGTTTAAAACAAATATCATGCGAAAGTTAATCATTCATGCGTTTCATAATGCCATATGTTCAATCATTGATTATTATTATGCTATGTAAATTTAATGGAAATATTTTTTTTAATTATTATTCAAATACTATAAATCAAAATCAAGGGTAGTGATTATATATGTATATTATATCTTTAAAAAATATATTTTTCTTTTAATTTTTGATTAACTTAAAGTAGATTTTACTTTATATGAAATAAATAACTTGTTTATTGAATAGTTTATTTAACATAAGAAAGTAGATTTTATGATCGTATGCAAATGTAGCTATTAAGATCTAATTCAAATTATTAATCATTTGAAAAACAATTAAAAATACAAATCATTCGAGAAATTGAATAATTAAAATTTTTTTAAGGTTCGATCATATATTAAGGCTTGAAGTAGTTGGATACAGACCAAGATTATATAATTTGAATGCAAATATAACTAGAATAGGAGTCACTAAATCAGAAGTGTTGACCCACTCTAACCAGGGGTGGCTATTTTCAAGGGCCCAATCAGTTACAATTATTCTCTAGTTCCAGCTCACGGTCTAAAAATCACAACAGCGGAACCGTTTTGAGCGGGTCAAAATTACTAATTTGAGGGCAGCTACTATTGTTAAGTCTTCTGATGATGATATAGAAAGCTTTTTCAAGTAAAATTGACCATAATATAAGTCGTAAGTTAATCAAATCTGGTGGTTAAAAGCTCAAATAAGCATTAGACTTTAATGAAATGATTATTATCTATACTTATTAAAAGAAACTATTTTTTTTAGAATTTTAAGGAGACTTTTAATCGTAAACTTATGAAAAATAGTTACTTATTAAAAAAAAAACTATATAACGTTTCGGTAGAAATTCTCCCAATATCAATCATTTGAAAAATTCTGAAAAAATAATTGCTTCACCATTCATTTTTAAACCAACTTTTTTTCAGAATTTTTCAAATTTCTATTGATAAAGAGGAAATTTCTCCCGAAACATTAAATAGTTGTAATAAAGTTACAAGAGGTGTCCTCAATTAGACCCGAGATTGAATAGATTTTTTTAATTATATGTCAGAAGGGTTGTTTTTACCCTCTCGGGAATCGAACCCGAGTGCCAGTTACAGCAATCCGAGTCTCCCCTAAGACACACAACTTGATCACTATTATTAAATAGTTGCTTTATCATTTATTTTTAAAGCAACTATTTTTCAGAATTTTTTTTCATTGATAAAGGGAGATTTCTACAGAAGATTTTGGATTTTTAAATAAAGGTTTATAAAAAATTTATATTTATTAAAATATTTCTTATCCTTAATATTGATTTCTTTGAAATACACAACAATATCATATTTCAATGAATAATCAAAGCCTAAAAGAATACGATTTTAGTAGTAAATAATCTAGTATTAGAATGTAAAGTGGAGAAGAGATAAAATTGTTCCATGGAAAACCCTGACCCAGAAAATGCTGAAATTTGACATTTTCTAATTCCTGTTAAAACAATAGCACCATCAACGTCATCATCATAATAATAATAGCGTCAAATTAGATTAAAATGTTAGCCAATCATAAAACTATTCGTTGAATAGTAGTAGATTCATATCCAAGAGAGAGATTTCTAATTTCGTAAATGGTTAATTTAAGACAAGTAGTTGTTATTTTGTATTTACATAAAATTACATAAAACCATGCTTTCTTACGAGAATAATATTCTTTGTTTGAAATAATTATTATAGAAATGAATGAAATGGAAAAGTAAAGGTTTAAATTTTTAAATAAAAAAGTAAATATATACTTATTGTGATGTAACTAGTTTTTATTTGAAAAAAAAATGTGTTTTGCCGAAAGTAGCAGAGTTATTGATTCATAAAGAGAAATCAATGAGTTAGTTGTCCTCTGCTTGATGCAAATACTAAACATATACGTTTTAAACGAATATGAATATTTTTAGATATGAATAATTTCGAACCGATATGATTAATTTTGACCCTAATCATCAGTCTTTTTAATTAGAAATATTTTATTTGTTATTCTTATGGGTTCAAATACCCGATTGGATGTATTTACACATTTGTTGGTGGGGGTAGAGCGATAGCGATGGGCCTGCACTTGTAGAAAAAATATTAGAAAATACTCTTTGAAATACTAAGTTGTAAGCAGTGAAATTAAATGTTTACATTATATTTTTTTAAATTTAAATTATACTGGTAGGATTGGTAAAATTCAATGGTGAATTAACGGAAAGACAGTCCAAGAATAATGAAAACTACACTTTTCATAAGGAAATAATCAGAGTAAAATAATTTATTAGAACATCATTTTCATCTTCTTAAAAGCCGACGTATCAGTCTTCAGAGCTTTAATAAAGCTTGTAACCTTTTGTGTATGCTTTAACAGTGCCTAGTTTAACTGGGTTTTTCCTGAGCTTTTTGCAAGATAAATACCACAAATCCTTGACATTTTTCATTAAATTATAAGTTTAAATTGTCTAAAAATCCTCTCTCTGTCTCTGTCTATGTAGCTAATTAAAGTATCTCCTGAAACTATTCGAAATATCAGCGAATACAATTTTTATAACCCCGTAACTACAAATTCCACATGTCTAATTTTAGGCTTTGCTGTTGACATTAACAGAATACATTTTTTCAAAATAGATGGAATAAGGTGGTTTTTTGACTATTTTAAACTCTGAAGAAGGAGAGATGATTATCCGAAACGTAGATTTTGAATGAAACTGATGCTCCAGAAAGTTATTTTATTCGGAAATTGTAGTTTTCATTATTCTTAGGATGTATTTTCATCGATACCTGTTTTAAATATTATACTTAAGAATTTCTGGAATTTATTAAATATTGTATGTCAACGTAATTACAGGTGGGTATAATTTGAAGAAAATTGGGTTTGAAGAAGTAGGGCAAAATTCGATAATAAGATTCTATCCAGACAAATGACCCGAATTAAATAAAATTAATATTTAAAGTTAATTTCATATTCTTGATCACTTTAATATTTTTGAATAAAAAAAAAAAAAATATTTTCTCATAAGAAACCAGGATTTTATGTGTTTGTGTGAGTTTTGCTAAGTTTCAACAAAAAAACAAAAAAGCAATCCAAGTAACTAAATACTTTACTCACATCCAATCTGGTGGTCCAGAGGGCATTCGTGCCATCTGACATTGAGGGCTGAGCTATGGGTGAGGTTGAAATTGAGCCCGGGTCCGGCTAGAATACACCCTCGGAATTCATCCCCCACAATAAGGACTGCGTTGTCCGAAGACAGGCCTTCGTCTAGAAGAGCTGAGTTGAAGGAGCCGTTGGCCACTGTCATCTGGAACAGAAAATTATTAGGATGGTTAATTAGAATAATTATTATTTGTAAACAAAAAAATAATAAAGGAATTAATATGTAAAATTGAAAGGAGCACGCGCGTTCAAGTCTCCTAAAATATTTAAATTACAAAAAGAAAACCTGTTTCAAGATTCGTAACACTTTCAGTAAAGTTTGATGTTGTGTTTGTGAACATCTTGAATTATAAATCTAAGACTTGGCATGAATGAAAATGTTATCACAAAATATTCGGAACAAATCAATCTATTTCTGGTTTTAGTTGAATAGATTTTGTTTTGCTTAGAGTAGCAGAGTTGTTTATTCATAATTAGAAATCAATGCATTTATCCACTGTTTAATGCAAACATATATAATATGTACATATACATATTATTTATTTAGCGTATGGCATTACATAATATACATATACTACCCACCCATTCAACTAACTTGAGACACAATTTAGACTTTTTCAATTCAAAAATTTTATAATCCGGTTTGGATTGGTTTTTGAGATTTTTGAAAAAGTATGGCAAAAAACCTCAAAAACAAATCCAAACCTGATTATGAAATTCTCACTGAAACATCGACGACAAGCTGGATCCACAGGCTCTCCAAAAAAACATTATCAAAAATTTTAGTTAAAGAGCAAAATTTAGAAAAAATATTAATTTTTAGAAATATTCAAAATTTTAAACAACATAATATGTGGCCTGTTTTTCTAATTTATATAATATCAAAAAAACTTTAGAGTAAAATAAATTTTCGTATAAATTTATAATTTTTATTTTTATTCATGGGAATTTCATCTCCAAAGACAATCTGTATCATTGTCTATTTTTAAAATATTTATTTGTTTATAGTTGCTTTATATTTAAGACAACACAGTGTGTCTTCGTCTTTTATGTGTTTTAAGACAAACATAAAACAATAAATACCTTTCTATATACATAAAATTAAAGTTTTGTCTGTATATTGGTCCAAATCACGCCAAATTTTGGTTACACACGTTCCAAGCAAAGTTATGAAAGAAAACACCCTCAACAAAATTCCGCCCTGTCTGTCTGTGTGTATGTATGTTATGTATATTTCCATGCGTTACGCTCAAATTTTGCTCACGTTTCACGTAAAAACGGCTGAAGGGATTATTATGAAATTTCATATTTGGATCAGATATCTTCTAACATAAAATCATTATTGCTACCTATATAACGTTTTGATATTTTGACCCCAAAAGTGGGTTTGGGGGAGCACGAATGGAAATTGTCAAATAACTCCTAAATTCAACCTCGTAGCTAATACAAACATAAAAGTAATAATACAATGAAAATTAAAATTGAATTATTATATATCACAACATAAAAAGAAGTAAAGTGTATCAAAAGTTTATTTAAAGGGAATATTTATCACAGTTCTATATCCATCAGGTTTAAATTAAGTAACCGAAAATTCAAACAAAAAGTCTTGAAAAATTTTCACTTTTTCTTCATATCAACCTTTAAACTAAGTGGTAACATTTTAACTCAAACAGTTTGCTGACAAAAAATTGCTAATTCTTCAAAATTTGCCGATACTTAAGAAAGTTTTCACTTTTTTCGTTTAATTTATTCAGTGTAAATTCCTTAAAATTTTTCACTCACTGGTTAAAGAGATTTGAATTACAACCACCTTTGGATTAATTGTTTACTTAATAAATTAATTACAATAAATAATTAATGAATGAATATTAATTAATTCTTATGCATGCATAATCAGATTAAATAAGAAATCTTATTATTTAACTAGAGAGAAGCGAGAGAAGAGCTGATGATCAAATTATATAACCGGTATTCTTTACAAAGGATTTTATTTAATTTATTAAAGAAATTATTTAAGCTTATAAATAAAAGAGAATGTAAAATTTCTAAGGTAAAAGTTAATGAACAAATATGGCTATCCTTTGCTTTTATGTCTAATGCGACTCACCTTGACAAGGCAAAATAGTTGCGATTTTATTGGTGATTGCCAGTTAAATATTCCTCTTTAAGCGTCTCCAATGCAAACAGTCCTGAGGACTGTATCAACTCCTTAAATCTCACCCATTTTTTTTCTTTATCCATAGGGAAACATGGGTAAAGTTTTGTAATCATGCATGAAAAAAGTGTTATTTTTTGCTTCGTTTTTTCAAAATATCTTAAAAACGGCTAAAACAATTTTGATAAAAAAATTGATCAAAACTACGGAGTTTTGGCCTTCAAAAAAGTCCTATAAAGTGAACATCGAAAATATTATATTTTACCAGATTTTAATTATTTTGTCAAAATGTCAGTCAAAATATCGATGTTCACCATCGATGTGACGATATATGATGGAAACATCGATGTATATTAAAAAAAATCATGGTTTCAGAAAATTAGGCAAAATTCATAAATTAACTGAAATATTTCCATGAAAATTGCATGTAAAAAAATTAATGTTTTGTTTAAAGCAATATTCTGTCAATGCATTCTCAATGTCCGGCTCCATATATCAATTCATCATTAATTTAATGAAAAAAAATACTGAAAATATTTAAAAACATCGGCCATCGATGGTCATCCCTAACGGAGTGAATTATTAGTAGTGTCGCTACAATGACTGTTTGTCTATATCCAGAGTATTGTAGCTAGAAAAATAAATAAGATATAAAATTGAAATTTAGACTTTATGTATATTCATGAGTGAATTTAATACCTAGAGGCAGTAGGCTTTATTTTTAATTTACCATACATACAGGGTATGGTCAAGTATTGTAATCGTGCATGAAAAAAGTGTTTTTTTCATTTTTTTCGAAATATTTAAAAAACGGCTGGAACTATTTTGATTAAAAAAATTGAGCGAAACCATGGCATTTTGCTCTACAAAAAAGCCCTAATAAGTGAACATCAAAAAAAATTATATTTTTCGAGATAATAATTTTTTTGTCAAAATGTCTGTTAGTCTGTTAGTCTGTGCGTTACCAAATTTTGTGGACGAGCTAGCTCAAAAACTAGTGTGAATATCGAAACCAAATTTCACACGTAGTTTTGGTCCATTGAGATTAAGAGCGGAATAGATTTTGGTTCATATCGAACCAAAATTAAGGGGGTGGAGGGGGGGTTAAAAATTAAAAATCTAGGCCATTTGAGCAAACTCAACCAAATTTTGTGTATACATAATCAGTGAGATCCCAGAAGTCTAAAAATGCAAAAACTAACCGCCCGAAATGAGGGGGGGGAGTAAAAAATGAAAATCTTGGCCATTTACCAAACTCAACCAAATGTTGTATACATAATCAGTGGGACCCCAGAAGTCTAAAAATGCAAAAACTAACCGCCCGAAATGCGGGGGGTCAAAAATGAAAATATAGGCCCTTGTACCAAACTCAACCAAATTTTGTATACATAATCAGTGGGACCCCGGGAGTCTAAAAATGCAAATACTAACCCCCCTCCACTACAAGATTATAATTAATTTTATTAAATATTAAATATAAGTGAGGGGCCAGGTTGTATGGTAAAGTCAAGTGATGGCCACATCAGAACACGTCAGCTTATTTTCTTTTGTTTTGAAAATACAAATTTTTTTAGTATCAGAAGGATGCACTTTTCTTGTGTTTTCTTCAAGAATTCAAATAAAAAAAAAAAATAAATAAAATTTAAAATTCTCTAAAAGTACAGTTTCATTTTACGATAACACGATTGATTCTTCAAAGCTACTGTGGCTAGAAATTTGAAATTTTATAATGAGGTTTCTTTTAAGACGTAAATGTTTGCTAAGAAAGTTTATTAAAAAAAAAATATTTTAGAGTGGCGAAAAAGGAGAAAAAAAATTAGACCTAATAGAAAATTTTATTCTGAAAAAAGAAGATCTATATCTATCTATCTACCTATAGTTATTATAATCGGCTTGCGCGACGACGCCGACGTGATTTTTTTAATCTTAACGCCCACTAATAAATTCATGACAAATGAAATTTATTAAAATTAGAAATTTAAATTATTATTTTTGAGTGGAAGGATGGGGAGGAATAATCGAATTGAAATAATTATCGGGAAAGATGTTTTTTGATTTAATTAGTTTTTTCCTCTTATTAAAAACAAGGACTAAAAGATGATCAAGGACATTAGATGGTGGAGAAGTAATCTCCGGAGTCGAAGCTCAAAAACAACATTTTACTCTTGTTAAAAACAAGGACTAAAAGATGACTGGGACATTAGATGGTGGAGAAGTA
The DNA here is from genome assembly GCA_024734495.1 of Forficula auricularia. Lineage (NCBI taxonomy): Eukaryota > Metazoa > Arthropoda > Insecta > Dermaptera > Forficulidae > Forficula > Forficula auricularia. Next base: position 494,545 of record JALMQS010000542.1, on the reverse strand, counting down.
ATCACGGAGTCGAAGCTCAACACGGCACAATTCATGTAAAATAAATGGTTTAATAAAATTTATATAAAAAAAATATATTATTTTTGAATAACAATATGGAATAATGGGAAAAAGAGGTTTTTTCTTTAATTAGTTTTTTCCTCTTATTAAAAACAAGGACTAAAAGATGATCAAGGACACTCGATGGTGGAGAAGTAATCTCCGGAGTCGAAGCTAAAAAACAATGTATACATTAATTCATGTAAAATAATTGGTTTAATAAAAATTATTATTTTTAAACCCACTAAGGAAGGAGTCCATAGAGAGTAGCCCCATGTAGATAGCAAGATACCGCCCGAATACGGGCTTCGCAGCTGGTTTAAAAATAAAGTGAAAATTCAAAAATAAAAATAAAAATTAATTATATTCAAACGCCTCCCATTCGATTCGAAACCCACCTGATCCTTTTGTTTATAATATAAAAATCTTTTCTTCGTTCCCTAATTTAATTTCATAAAAATTAAAGTTTTTAATGTATTTTCTATAAATCTTCAAAGTTTAAATAATGATTTTCAAGGTTTGTTTTACAAGACGAGAATGCGTAGGGTGCTAGAAATATTGCATATCATGTTGTTGGACATGAGTACAGTACAATCTAATAAATAAATTGAACATGATCTATTATTTAAATTAAATGATTGTGACATGAACATTTCCCCTGCTAAATCTTCGAAACCACTTTATGTTTTATTGTTTAATCGTCAATAACATCATCTCTCTGTATAACAATATTTAATCTTTAATACTCGAATATCCTCTAGTATTATTTTAAATATAATAATTTCATAGTTGATCACATTTTATTATTATTATTAGTAAAGTTGGCCTAGCGGTCCATTTGGTCATTGGAATCCAACGGTAAGGTCACCGGTCACGAACCTTTTGTCTAGGAAACAACGATTCACGCAGCCACGACGAAAAATATTATCATTCATCGTATTATTTCAACTGGTAAGTCGTGATTGTTGGATGACAGAATTTTTCGCACACTTCCGGATTAGAACCGATTCTTTCTTTAAAGTGAAGAGTTCAAAGCCTTTTTGATTATTTTAAAATTATATATACTTATAATATTTCATTCATATAAGTAGATATTATTTCACATGTCATGAATATGAATAATATACCTATAGGAGATTTTTTATAAGCTAGACGAAGCGCTTTTCGGGAATGTTTATCATTTTTATAAGAAAAATTCTCAAATTTTTACCATCAGATTCATTGATATTATATTAAATAGTTATTCGCGAAATTTGAAGTTGATCGTCTGATCCCTTCCGAGAAATAAATTATTGAAAAGTGTCCATTTAACATGGAAGTAAATGGACCGAGCTTTTAAAACGGTTATAACTTCTATACAAATTATACCATTTTCAACAAATTTATACAGATCAATAATCCAACTTTTTTGAATCGAATGATACATTTTTCAATAGTAACTTTTAAGGAGTTTTGTGTTGGTTCTAGGTGAAACATTTTGATATAATAATAAAACTTGAGCAAGATATAGGTTTTACAAGAAATAAAACAATTGAATTTTGAATTCAAAACTCAATTTTGTTTTTATTTCTTTTGTGAAACCTACCTCGCATCTTGTTCAAGTTTTATTATTATATTTTTCAATAGAATTGATAGTCTTGTTAATTAGTTATTCATATTTCTAAAAATAAAAAGTTATTTGAAGCCAACAGAATATAACAAAAGCAGAGAGAAGAATTCCAACTCTATTTCTTGAAATCGTTTTTGTGTTAATTAATAAAGTAAAGGGTGTGTAGTTTCACAGTGAATGAAATAAAACTCAAAGAGGTTTATATAAACTTAGTTTTTGTGTTAAATAAATGTTTTTATAATGACAAAAAAATTATCTCAATATTCTTTTTATTAATATTATCAAAACAAAGATTTGTATTCGAAATTAGCCTCATTATTAACAATTATTTTATTAAAAAAAATTAGTAGGCAGAAGTTCTCACTCTGCAGAAATACAAAAGATTTTTTTCGTAGATCAACCAGATAGAGCTGCTGTCCCGAACCTCTTTAAAATTGGAAGAAAATGCAAAAACTTTTTCAGGACTCAGTAGAGTATACTTTTCCTAATAAAAATACATGAAATTTGTTTTTTGATTTAATTAATCATCTATTTACTTAAATGACGAATTGATGGAAAGACAACCTGTTATTTCCAATGCGGAGAACTGTTTGATTAGATTTTGGCCTCTCTAGCTTCAGAACTGCGGATTCAAAAATGCATAAAAATTATTTTTGGAATGATTTTATTGATATTTTAAGCAAATGTTTTATGATAAATGAATAAACAATTCTTTTCAATTTCCTAATGGAATTGGAATAATTATCGGAAAAGAGGTTTTTTTATTTAATTAGTTTTTCCTTTTATTAAAAACAAGGACTAAAAAGATGAATAAGGACACTCGATGGTGGAGAAGTAATCTCCGGAGTCGAAGCTCAAAACAATGTATACATTAATTCATGTAAAATAATTGGTTATTATTATATTATTTTCTATTGAAGGCATATTGGTAGAATTCTTGTTGAATTGATATAAAGACAGTCCATGCACAATGAAAACAAAATATTTCGAATAAAATAATTTATTAGAACGTCAATTTCAAAGTTTTGGAAAGTTCATTCTGGTTCCAAAATATTTGTATTTCAAATTCGCAGAACTGATTAATTTTTAGATTCGACAACTTTGGAACTTTCGGTTCAAAAATACAAAAGCCATCGGTAGCTCGGTAGGTGAAGTGCTTTTTTTTGGGAGAACATCGCGCCGATCTTGGGTTCGAACCCTGGTCGATCATTATGCTTATGATATTTATAATTATTCTCTAATCTAAATTAATTTAAATTTTTCTTGAATAAAATCATAATTTCTAACAATTCACCATTAAATTCTACCATTATATTTTCAATAGAATATGGACCTAATTAATTAAACCAATTATTTTACATGAATCAATGTATACATATTTCAGCTTCGACTCCGGAGATTACTTCTCCACCATCGAGTGTCCTCGATCATCTTTAGTCCTTGTTTTTAATAAGAGGAAAAACTAATTAAAGAAAAAAACCTCTTTTTCGATAATTATTCCAATACCAATTTCCTATCCCTCCGCCTCCAACCCCCCTAATTAATTAAATTTCTTCGTTTTAATACATAAAAATATTTCTAATGAAGTATTAGTAGGTTTTAAAATAATAAAAAAAAATAACCATAATATTAATTAACTAATTTTAATACAAAGAAATTGAAAAAATTGTTTGTAGCTACTTATTTTATCATAACAATTGCTTAAAATATCAATAAAATTATTCTAAAAATGTATTTTCTTCATTTTTGAACCTAAATACTTCTCCGAATTGGAAATACAAACGTTTTGGCACAAGAATAAGCTTTTTATAATTACCTGTTCTTAAGTTATCGTAGGTATCAAATTCCAAACACACAAATATAAAAAATAATCGATGAAAATGAAATGCCTCCCGGGTATACCAAATAATTGTCATAAATAGTGAGAAAGTCACAATTTCTATAGCTACCTAGGTGCCTAATAAGTATTTAAAAAAGCCTGTTAATATTACTTAAGTATTCCAATCCATAATGTGAAAGTTTTCTACATTCATTTCACTCTTTAAAATGAAACGTTTGATTAATACAAAATGCCGTATTTAGAATTTGAATTCTTCTTTTAAACGTTTAATAGCGTTGTCTGTGGAGAATAATAAATTTCTACTGAAAACCGCTAGACGTATAGGTAGGTAGTTAGGCTGTATGTGTGCCAAATGATTGACGGTATCTTTTATTGAGATCGGTAAAATAAAATTCAAGTAGCCTATTGGTAAATGAAGCGGCCTAGAAAGATCGTTGTGATAATAGAAACAATGAAATGCACTTCGCGGATGGGGAAGCACCAGATTGGAAATGGAATTCCATAGAATTGGCGAGCATTTTAGAAAATCTAAGCAGATGCTATTGTTAATCGAGTTCTCTGCTTGAACTTATTGACCATTTCATTTACTCTTTTTTACGATAATAAGAAGATATGCACTGGGCAGTGTGCATAATAGGGTTCTTATCAAAAGCTTCGATTAAATCAACCACCAAAGCTTTAATTCATATAAAGTAACTTAATTGAGCTCGATATGTCGCAATAAAATAAATTTCAGGATTGATTTTTTCTTGAAAAAGTAACTACTTAATTTAACTTAGAAACAACGCTATGAAGTAGTAACTAAATTCTAAAATTTCACAAAATTCTGATTATGATTATGATTGTCCAACTCCCTACGATTCCTTTAATTATTAATCATGGACACGATGAAATATTCTGATTATGTTTGTCAAACGGTCAGGAAACACTTTTATAATGAATAAAAATAATTTTTAAGAAAAAAAACCGACTTCAAAAAATTAAATGCAACAAATAAAATACACTAAAAGGTATAAAATAATTATTATCTTATTTAGCCACAACTAAACGACGAAATATTAACATGAAATTACTTTTTGAAGTCGGTACCAAACAAACTATACCTATAAGCGAGTATACCCTCCAAACGTACTAAGTAAGATCCGTCGAGTGCGATTCATAAAAGGTATATGTTTGGTACCGACTTCAAAAAGTAATTTCATGTTAATATTTCGTCGTTTAGTTGTAACTAAATAAGATAATAATTATTTTATACCTTTTAGTGTATTTTATTTGTTGCATTTAATTTTTTGAAGTCGGTTTTATTTTTTTCTTAAAAATTATTTTTATTTTTCTCTTTTTAGTGATGTTATTAATAGTGATCATATCATCAGAACTTGACCAAATTAATATGGCACCATCCTTAAGATACCCCTTTCGAATAAAAAAAGAATTATCAAAATCGGTTCATAAACAAAGAAGTTAGGCCTAAACAAACCTAACAAAAAAGGTCTAATACCTATGAAAAAAATGGGACCAATCGGAAGGTAGACTGAACCCAATGCAATTTTTTTTTTTCAAAATCGGTTCACTATTGGCGGAGATATGAGGTAACATAGGCACAAAAAAAAAAATTCAGTCGAATAGAGAACCTCTTCCTTTTTGAAGTCGGTTAAAAAGTAGCTAAATTTAGCCCTAAATGTTGAAAAAAAGTAGGTATATTCTAAAATTAGAAGAAATTCTGATAATGTTTGTCAAAAGGTCAAGAAATTATTTTTTCTTGAAAAAGTAACTTAGTTTAGCTCGAAATGTCGTTAGAAAGTAAATTCTAAAATTTGAAGAAATTCTGATGAAGTTTGTCAAAGGGTCAAGAAGGTATTTTTTCTTGAAAAAGTATCTTAATTCAACTCGAAATGTCGAAAAAAAATTCCAAAATTTGAAGAAATTCTGAAGATGTTTGCCAAAAGATCGGAAATGATTTTGTTTCTTGAAAAAAGTAACTTAATTTAATTCGAAATGTTAAAAATAAAATCCTAAAATTTGAAGAAATTCTGATGATTAATTGACAAAAAAGGTCAGGAAAGATTTTTTCTTGAAAATGTGTCTTAATTTATCCCGAAATGTCGTTAAAAAGTAAACCCTAATATTAGAAGAAATTCTGATGGTGTATGCCAAAAGGTCAGGAATGATTTCGTTTCTTGAAAAAGTATCTCAATTCAACTCGAAGTGTAAAAAAATCCTTCGCCAAAAGGTCAGAAATGACTTTTTTCTTGAAAATAGTAACTTAATTTAACTTGAAATGTCGTAAAAAAGTAAATTCTAAAATTTGAAAAAAAATTGTGATGATTTTTGCCAAAAGGGCTGGAACGATTTTTAGATCAATGGCTAAATTTTATAGCTCGGAAGAATTGACGTGGGTTGATTTTTAATTAATTTAGGGTGAAATTCACTAAAAGCTCTTGATGTTTCCTCTCGGACGGTCAAGCATGAACTGATCCAAGAGGCCAGGGTTCTCTCCTAATATAAAAACAGAAGAGAGAAGGAATTTGGAAAGAGAATCATTCTAATTTTGAAAATTACTCCAAACTTAAATTTAGTAAACAAATTCGATTTTAATAACGAACATACTACTTGGTCATCATCAACCCCTTAGACAAGGGGAGGGTGACCGAAAAAGTTTAGTAAATGTAACAATCTAACAATAATAGTATTAATAATTTTTTGAATTATTTTCATTATTATTTCTCTGACTTTTAAGCCTTGAACAATTAAAGAATATATATATTACTTACTTAAGTTTTGGAAGAATAAATCAAAAAACATATTATCTCTAAAAAAAGAAATTTAACATGAACATTAAAATGGAAACAAGAAAATTATCAATTATAACACATTCATAAGTTGTTAGATTCAAGACAAAACAACAACAACAAAAGACAAGAAAATACAATATTTATTTCTACTTTTAATGATAAGCAAGAAAACACTTATCTGGTAACTGTTTCGGAAATTTCATTTTAAAAATTCCAATATTACTTTTTCCCAGTTATAATTAACATTTCAATCAACTTAATCCTCATCCTGCCTTTCACATTATCCATATCTTAAGGTAAGTATATAATAATGGACTTTTCGAATTCCATTAAACAAACTGGATATTTGATTGTTTTTATCTTGGTTATCCAATTTAAACGATGTTTATTTATGAATATTTCTTTCAACATCGTCATCATTTAACGGGTAATTTTATGCTTTAGTTTGGTTTTCCTTATGAATCACTTTTTTCATTTTCTAATTATTAAATTTATTTATTTTAAAACCCTCTGTTAATTTATTACAATTACTTAATTATATTTTTACCATAAATGAAGAAATTAAAAGGTGAGGAGGAGGAGATGGAGGAATGATCCAATCGACTTGATTGGGGAATAATGGAATTGAAATAATTATCGGAAAAGAGGTTTTTTTATCTAATTAGATTTTTCCTCTTATTAAAAACAAGGACTAAATATGAATAAGGACACTCGATGGTGGAGAAGCAATCTCCGAAATCGAAGTTAAAATACAAGGTATACATTAATTAATGTAAAATAATTGGTTTAATAAAATTTATAAAAAAAAAAGAAGAAATTAAAATGCAAAGAGGTTTTTTTATTTCGTATTTTCGAAGAAATTAAAATGGGGAGACGGATGATGAGAAATGAAAATATGGAATTGGAATAATTATCGGAAAAGAGGTTTTTTTTTATTTAATTAATTTTTTCCTCTTATTAAAAACAAGGACTAAAAGATGGTCAAGGACATTCTATGGTGGAGAAGTAATCTCCGGAGTCGAAGCTCAAAAACAATGTATGCATAAATTCATGTAAAATAAATGGTTTAATATAATGTATAAAAAAAAAAGAAGAAATTAAAATGGGAGAGACGGATGATGAGAAATGAAAATATGGAATTGGAATAATTATCGGAAAAGAGGTTTTTTTATTTAATTAGTTTTTTTCTCTTATTAAAAACAAGGACTAAAAAGATGATCAAGGACAGTCGATGGTGGAGAAATAATCTCCGGAGTCGAAGCTCAAATACAATGTATACATTAATTCATGTAAAATAATTGGTTTAATAAAATTTATAAAAAAAAATTAACTTAAGTTAAATGTATCAAAAATACAATTTCAATTTACTAAATGATATTTAAATTTATTCCTAATGAGAAAAAGTACCGAGTCTTGAAATAAATTATATTTCTTTAATTTTATTTTATAGGTTGTTAGTTAATATTAAGCTATAATTTAACGTCATATAGTATTTTTTTATTAAGTACTTACCCAACGGACAGAGCTCTCTTGATTTTCTACAGAAATCTTAACTCTAATACTAATTAGGAATAGTTAAAATATTTTAATATATGGTTTGACTTGCTGCTGAAAAAACGAAACCCTATCGAACGAACAGAGCTAATCCTACCACACAGTAGGTGACCAAATATTTTTTTAATGATTATTAAATATTTGAGTGTTTGGGAAGGCTAGCTATTTGATCGTCAATCGATGGGGTTACTTGTTTTCAGTAGACATGCAGTAAATCAAGCCATTTATGATTATTTTAATTAGAATATTTTTAGGGATTAGAATAGCTATTCCTAATTAGTATTAGAGTTAATAGTTGATCAAGAGAGCTCTGTCCGCCAGGTATGAATATATAAAAAAATCTATATGACGTTAAATTATAGCTTAATAATAACTAACCAAATAAAAAGCAAATTAAAGAAAAAATACTTATTTTAAAGAGTACGCTTTCTCATTAGCAATAAATTTAAATATAATGTTATGTTATGTTATATACAACGCTGACCATTTTAAACTCTGAAGAAGGAAGAACGATCCCCCGAATAGTTGAGTTTTTTATGAAGATGAATAGGATCTTCTAATAAATTTTATTACTCGGAATTTGGGCTTCCTTTGTATCAATTCTCAGTCTTCATTAGAAAATATCGCTCCAATAAATTAATAATAAATAATAATAAATTTAAATTTAAAGTTTTTGTGCCGAGAGTAGCAGAATTTTTATATATTGGAGGAGACAACAGATGTGTCTTCTGGTGGAATTATAAATTTTATTTATTTAATAATAAATAAATAAAATTTATAATTCCAGCAGAAGACACACTTTTTATTGTCTCCTTCAATAATAAATTTATTGAACCAATTGTATTACATGAAATAAAGTTTACATTGAATATGAGGCTTCGACTTCGGAGAATACTTTCCCACTATCCACTGTCCTTGATCTTGAGCTTGCGATAATCTTTTTAGTCATTGTCATAGTTAGGAATTTTTATAGGGGGGGGGGCAGTCGGCCTTCTGAGAAGTCACCACAAGTTTTCAATTTCGGTAATCCGATTAGAGATAAACTAACTTTTTAGTAGAATTGACAAATTGTAGAAGTAACGAAATAATTTAAATTCACTTATGGCTAGAAAGGTCGAAAAGCCAAAAAAACAAATTATTGACAGACCCACATGTAAACAATTAATTTAATTAAGAAAAAAACTATCAAATTAAAGATACCCGAAGATTAGACCCTAATAGATCGAATCGTCGAGCCAAAAGGCCTCTAATCCGGGGAAATATATTTAAATTTAATAATTTCCTATTTAATAGTACTCGTATATATGTTTATTTAATTAAATGAGAGGCGTAAAACTTTTACTTATACAACCTAATAAATTTAATACAATTATAATAAATAGAGGAAGTAAAAAAAATAAAAAGTTTTATTGGATTAGCTGAATGGATTATTCCTTTGCAGGATGAAATATGCTGGCTTGCCTTGGCTTTCCGTTTCTGTGTCACCGTGTTGCTGAGTAATTACATTAGTAAACCATTGAAATTGCCAATAGAGATTCCTTATTAGAAGTGGGAGATGTCTTTTATAGAAGGAACGTTTGGGTATGGATCTCTGTTCCCGTGGGCGGATTGATTAGACCGAGTGGGTTGTAATCTGAAGTTTTTATGCAAGGGTAGGATTTATATCCAGCTGAGTCATATGTCATTTATGATCGTTTAATCGAGAGGGAGTTTATTTAGACATAAATAATTACATTCATAATAATAAAGGTATAAAATCTTTACCCACATTAAGATATTTCGAATTAAATTAATTAAAATTTTCAAGAAATCAAAATTTCTTCAAATTTTAGAATTTACCTACTTTTTAGGATATTTTGAATTATATAAAGTTACTTTTTTGAGAAAAAATCTATTCCTATGCTTTGAAAAATGATCACCAGAATTTCTTCAAAATTTTAGAATTTACTTTTCTACTACAATACGAGTCAAATTAAAAATGACTTTTTCAAGATAATAAAAATCATTCTTGACCTTTTGGCAAATACCTACTATCAGAAATTTTAAATTTACTTTTTTACGATATTTAGAATTATATTAAGTTACTATTTTGAGAAAAAAGTTATTCCTATAAGCTTTGAAAAATATCATCGGAATTTCTTTAAAAATTTTAATTTTGCTACTACATTTTACTTAACCATACAGGGTATGGTCAAGTATTGTAATCGTGCATGAAAAAAGTGTTTTTTTTCCTTCTTTTATTCGAAATATCTCAAAAACTATTTTGATTAAAAAAATTGAGCGAAACCATGGCATTTTGCTCTACAAAAAAGCCCTAATAAGTGAACATCGAAAAAATTATATTTTTCGAGATAATAATTTTTTTGTCAAAATGTCTGTTAGTCTGTGCGTTACCAAATTTTTGTAGACGAGCTAGCTCAAAAACTAGTGTGAATATCGAAACCAAATTTCACAGGTAGTTTTGTTCCATTGAAATTAAGAGCTGATTAGATTTTGGTGCATATTGACCCAAAATTAAGGGGGGTGGAGGGGGGTTAAAAATTAAAAATCTAGGCCATTTGACCAAACTCAACCAAATTTTGTATACATAATCAGTGGGACCCCAGAAGACTAAAAATGGAAAAACTAACCGCCCAAAATGGGGGAGGGGGGTGTAAAAATTAAAAATCTAGGCCGTTTGAGCAAACTCAACCAAATTTTGTATACATAATCAGTGGACCCCAGAAGTCTAAAAATGCAAAAACTAACCGCCCAAAATGGGGGGGAGGTGCATGGTCAAAAAATTAAAATCTTGGCCATTTGACCAAACTCAACCAAATTTTGTATACATAATCAGTGGGATCCCAGAAGTCTAAAAAGCAAAAACTAACCTCCCTCCCCTACATGATTATAAATAATTTTATTAAATATTAAATATAAGTGAGGGGCCAGGTTGTATGGTAAAGTTAAGTGGATGGCCACATCAGAACACGTCAGATTATTTAGTTAAATTAAGGAACTTTTTCAACAAATAAAAATCATTCCTGACCTTTAGACAAATAAGTACTATCAGAAATTTTTTCAAATTTTTAGGATTTATTTTTTTATCATATTTCCAGGTAAATTACGATAAATGTTCAAGACAAAGTCTTTCCTGATCTTTTGTCAAATATAATCAGTTTATTACTATTATTAGTATTACTACATTTTGGAAAACAAACGGAATTTCTTAAAATTTTAAAATTTATTCTTTTTTTTAGCAGATTTCAAGTTAAATTCATTTTTTATAGTTTAAAATGGTAAACGAAAGAACATAGGGGTTAATTAATATTATTTTTAATTCGAATTAAGTTCAAAAATTTGTGTACAACAATGCTTTGATGATGTCTTCACCCTCTTCTGGGTGCGTCTCCATTAGAAAATGATACATCGTGAGATGAATAAACAACATTCTAGACAGAGATAAATCTTATCGTTTTATTAATCTATCATATATATATATGTAGGTATCTCTAGAAAAATGAAATCGGATCTTTGCTTAGTTGTTAGTATCGTATTAGTGATAAAATCCAAATGGTTGCTGCAGAATAATACTAATATCAACACCAAACAATTATCAAAAAAATACTTTCAGCTGAATCAGGCTAGTAAACACATGTTCTATTATATACATAAAAATATCAGAACGCAAACTTTTCAGAACTTAGTTTTGGAATCGTTTTCAAGTACAGGGGGGTCAAGTCTATTATTTAGAGCAGCAAATCAAATTTTTTGCAAAGATTTTGTTTTGCTGAGAGTAGCAGAGTTGATGAGTCAAAAAGAAAAATCAATGAGGTTGTCCTTTGCTTAAAGCAAATATACGTATATACCTACATATATTTTAAAAGATTTATTGAGTGTTTTTATTATATGTATAAATAAATACAAATCTTTTAAAAAACAATATCCAAACGTTTATTAAAATCCAAATGTTTTGGGAAAATATCTCCTTTATCAATGGAATAAAGACCGAAGGAAGACTGTCCAGAAGCATCGCAGTGAGTCAAGGTATTAGGCAGGGAGACTCCCTTAGTCCGCTGCTTTTTAATATAGTTATGGATGAAATCATTGGCGAAATCAAAAATCTAAAAGGTTATTCTTTGGGGGACGAGAATATAACATGCGTTTGCTACAGAGACGATGCAGCACTCGTTGCAGAAGATGAAGACTCCCTCCAGCGCCTCCTGTATAAATTTAGCTGTGTTGCGCATAAATTCGGTCTCACCCTGTCAACCAAGAAGACCAAAACACTGACAATCTCTAAATCACCACTCCGATATAAACTACAACTATACGATACGATTGTCGAACAAGTCATGTCCTTCACGTACCTTGGCATCCAAATGACCTCTCATCAAGACCTAGAAACAGAGGTAAGACATCAAGCAATAAAAGCATCGAAAATGTCGGGTTGCCTTAACAGTGCATTCTGGTCAAATCAATATTTAAGAACGGAGGCCAAGGTACAAATCTACAAAACCGTAGTACGTCCAATATTAACTTACGCAGCAGAGACAAGACCCGACACTGCAAAAACTTCTCAATTATTGGAAACAACTGAAATGAAGACATTACGAAGGATAATGAACGTGACCAGGCTCGATAGGATGAAGAGTGAAGATATTAGAGAAAAATGTGGAATACAAAAGGTGGGCGAATGGGTTAAAAGAAGAAGAGCGGAATGGTATGCGCATGTGAGAAGAATGCCAGAAGACCGACTGGTAAAGAAAGTGATGACAAACAAGCCGGTTGGAATAAGAAGTAGAGGTCGTCCCAAGAAGAGATGGTATGACGTTCTGGAAGAAACAAACCTATAGGTTTAAAAAAAGAAGAAGAAGAAGAAGATCAATGGAATTTAAATTTATGAATTAGAAAAAAGAAAAAAATTGCTTTATGTAATGAATGTAATTTAATATAATAATATAATATAATAAGAGTGTTGATTTTAATTCATTAGATAAATCAACTTTTTCTCCGTTTGACAATTTGTTATTAAAATTTCATTGATAAAGAGAGAAATTCTCGCAAAACGTTTGGGTTTTAATAAAAGTTTGAATATTGTTTTTTAAAAGGTTTATATGTATATATTATGTATATAATTTTTTATTAGACTATAGTTTTAAAGATTTGACCTTCATCGTCAGTCTTTTTAATTAGAAATCAGTTAATTCTCTTGTTTTACCGTAAAATAACCTATTGAATATAGGAAAATATTCAGTTGTTGTAATAGAAAGCTGGTCACACAAAAACAATTGTTTGACTGACCAGCTTATTATTAGAACAACAGAAAATTACCAACATCCAATCGAGTATTTTAAAACATGAGAATTTTCTACTATACCAAATAAATTAAAAATATATAAACCTTTTAAAAATCAACACTACAATACAAACGTTTCAGAAGAATATCTCCCTTTATCAATGTTATTTTGATTTATATAATAGTATATTATTCATTATATATATGTATATGTTAGTTTGAATCAAGCAGAAGACAGCCTCGGTGATTTTTCCTTCAAAATTTTTTTCATTTTCAAAAAAATTGATTATTTATTTATAGTTTTTTTTCTCCAATTAAAAGAGATAAATCAAAATGTTTTATTCTAATAAGATAAACCAAGTTTTTTTCGTATTCAAAAAAATTTGATTTATCTCTTTGAATTGGAGAAAAAAACACAATGAAATGTTTCACACCTCTAGACAGAAGCAAGAAATAGCATAACGGTCGCTTATTGCGGAAGAAATCCAAGATTTTTCGCTTCAACGTTTTCCTAGATTGCAATTATTTCATAAATGACTTTCCATCTACAATGAAATTATTCACGAACAGCTTAACAGTAATTCAAGGGATAAATTTAAATAAAAATTTTCAAATTTCGTGCTGGGCATAATGGACATTAAATAAATTTATAATTTTCTCATTAATATATTAAAGAATAATTAACATATTAACGAGAATTGTTTTGATTGCGCTTTTTAAACAAGATATATATCGCGAGACTACTGCTGGTTGAAGTTATTGGAGTCTGCTGAGTCTTAAGTCTGGACCAAGAGAGAATGAAAAAGATATGATCCATTTAGCTATAATCCAACGTCATTTTGCGTTTAGCTCGCATAACACTTGGATGGATCACCGATCTCGTGATATTGAAGGAGACAATAAAAGAGTGTGTCTTCTGCTGGAATTATAAATTTTATTTATTTATAACGAGACTATGGTTTCGAGGGCTTTTCCCCCTTCATCAGTCTATTACAATGGATTCACAGGAATTAATTTATGAATGAAAAATAAAAATTTTCATGTGGTTAGGTTAAGTATTGTTCAAAACAAATTTCAATAAAGAATTAGAAATAATAAAACAAATAGCCGCTAAAAACGGTTACGAGAGAACCCTTATTGACAAACTATTAAAAATGAAAATTGAAAAGTCAACTCTGGATCTGATTTATTCCCAAATGTCCGAGCCAGAAATAAAACCAAAATTAATAATCCCATACTATGGAAAAATTTCGGAAACTTTAAAATTCAAATTCAAAACTTTAGGATATGAAACTATTTTCAAATCCTCTAGAAAATTGGGATCTGATATTAGCAATAATAAGAAAGACAAAATTCAAAAAATGGACAAAAAAGGTGTCTATTCCATAACATGTGGAGAATGTGATTCGACCTATAATAGGAAAAAGAGTTAAACACACGCATTTCGGAACACAAAAGAGTTTTTAAAGGGGGCTCGGGTCATAGTGCATTTGCAGACCATTTAATCTCCGAGAAACATTGTTTTCCAGATGAATCAAATATTAAATTAATTAGATCAGAATTAGATCCCTTAAAAATTAGTATTTTCGAATCGTTAGAAATTTTAAAATCATACAATAATTCACCAAAAAAATTCTTAAATCGAAAAATAGAAATTCCCGAAAGCTTTATTTTAAAAATAGCCGCTCAAATAAAAACTTCATGAATGCCACCTACAGCCAAAATAAAACAAGTATGAATTTCAATTCTTAACTTGGCCACCCTGAACAATGCTTAACCCAACCACATGAAAAATTTTATTTTTCATTCATTTGAAATCAATTCCTGTGAATCCATTGTAATAGACTGATGAAGAGGGCAAAGCCCTCGAAGCTATAGTCTCGTTATAAAAAAATAAAATTTATAATTCCAGCAGAAGACACATTCTTTTATTGTCTCCTTCAATATATAAAAATTCTGCTACTCTCGGCAAAAAACTTTCAATTTAATGATCTTGTGATATATATATATCTTGTTTAAAAAGCGCGATCAAAACAATTCTCGTTAATATGTTAATCATTCTTTAATATATTAAAGAGAAAATTATAAATTTATTTAACTTCATTATTTCAAGTTAGAAATATATAAGTTCAGATATTATTTTCACTTAATGTTTGACAAAAATCACCTCCATTCGATTCGCGATTGAATCAAATATAGGAAACATAGATTAATGGACATTATTTGTTTATTTATTTTGACAAATAAGAATAATTACACTCCTAGCATACAATCACCCATCATTTAGTTATCTATAAAAAGTTCAAATAGAGTGATTGGTTGTATTTTAAAAGACCTATTTAAGAACACCTGTTTACAAGAACGTGTGAGAAATATGAATCATATTACTTTAATAATAATTGAAATGGAGAAAGTTGAGAAAATATTTTCCCAAACATATTATCTCTCACAAGACATCTTTTTTTTATTTAATTATTTATTTATATAAAAAGTTTGCTTTCTATTAGATAATTAATTCAACATTTATTATGGACATTGGACATATTTATGTATTAATAAATATCATTCAACAAATCTATAAATTACAATTTATGTATACCTATAGAAATGGTGCGATACATGATTAATTATTATATTAAATATGCAATTATTGTTTATATATGTATATTCTATAGAATCGGTTTCTTGAAAACTGGTTGAAAGATTTCGTTAAAAATTATGCTTAAGCGGTTTTAGGATGGATTCTTCGATTTATCAAGTTCTCATTTTCGGGAAACATTAATTTGATTGATTTTTTCTTAATTAAACTAATTATTCTCAAATGGGTGGGTCAAAAATGTAATTTTTTATTTGGCTTTCTAGCCATAAGCCAATTTACAATACTTATTATCATTTTTTTTAATTTGTCTCTACCCAGGAATCAGATTTTAGCCGGATGCTTCGAGTCGGATTCGAACCCGGGTCCACTAGGTTAGCAGGCTGGCACTCTAACCCCTATCCTAACCCGACCCCAAAAAATGTAAAATTTAAATTTTCTTTTATTTTAATTGTTTTTTAATTTTAATCCCCACTAATAATTCATTACAAATATTATTATATATTAAAATTAAGAAATTTAATTAATTAGATGTGGAGGAGAAGGGAGAGATTAAATAATGGAATTGGAATAATTATCGGAAAAGAGGTTTTTTTTATTTAATTAGTTTTTTCCTCTTATTAAAAACAAGGACTAAAAAGATGATCAAGGACAGTCGATGGTGGAGAAGCAATCTCCGGAGTCGAAGCTCAAATATAATGTATACATTAATTCAAGTACCAGTAAAATAATTGGTTTGATAAATTTATTTAATTAATTAGATAACTGTTTCAATAAATTGCTAATTAGTTGAAAGAAAATTAATTAGATGTATTTTCCATTGGAGATAGGGTCGTAGAACTCAATATTGAATTGATGTAAAATAAGACAGTCCAGGATAATGAAAAGCATAATTTCTGAAAGAAAATATTTTAAGTACCCAAACTTGGAATTCTTTTAGCTCTGAGAATAATTATTTTAATTAAGAAAAAAACACACCCCCTAATTCTTGATTTTCATCGAAATCATGCTAGCCTTTTTTAATAATAACAATAAATTTTGCAACCAATCAATTTTAAAATAACTTTTATTACAACTCTATTGATTTATGATTATTTCTTTCTAGGGTGTATTATTGAATCCTAATGAGTAAATTACGTTTAGTTTAATAATGAATAAGATTTAATTTTAATTTAATTTTGATTTAATATAAAACTATCAACAATTATTACTGTTTTAATTTATTCATTATAAATTAATCAGAGGAAATCACCTGTTTCTGTTTGTAATCTAAATAGACACATTGTAACAGTAGGAAATAAATAATTTCTTTAATTTATTTTCCAGAAATCAGAAAAGTCATGTTTTGGGTGAATTCTAAAGAGAAACATGATTATCAAATTACCTAACTGTATACTAGGCAAGTCATTTTGTGTCACTAATTAGTCATATTTCCATGTTTTCCGTTGATTCATGATTTATTCAATTTTTCGATCAGATTTTTAAATTAATGCGGAATAGAATTTAAATACAGTGTAACTTGGGTAACTCTAAGTTCAAGGGACCACCAGATAAGTTCGAATTAAGAAAAATATGTTTGAAATCAAGGGTAGGTAGGTACTAAGCAAATCCATTCATACCCATAATTTTGTTCATTTTTTGAGTACGTCCATAGTGTTTTCGGCGTGATTCCGTAATCGTTCACTATCTCAGATTTTTTCTTTAATATTTTCTCCACTTCTTGAATTAGACATATTCAATTTGACAAAACAACAACTAAATTTAAATGGGGATACACACCATAACTAAAGTGACCACTGACCATACGTCCCGTTTTGAAAGGAACCATTCCGTTTTTAGGAATACTGTCCCCTTGTCCCCACGCACAGCTTTGGGGCGTTGAAATGTCCCGTTTTCAGAGAGCAATCCACGGCAACAATTTCAATAAAAGTATTTATTAATTGTAACCAAGATACAGAATCAAATTACAATGATAAAATGTTGATTAGTTAGATCATAGTCTATCTGATCTTTTGAAATACAACGATTAAAAGATTTAGAAAAGGAAGTGTCCCTACTCGAGAAAAAGAAAACCCTATCGACATTACATAAGGAGCCCTAGCTCACTACCCACTTAGTATAAGCTCAAAAGACTAAGAGTCTTGACTTTGACACAATGCAAAGGGAAAATATTAAGGTCTTGCTGGGAAAGTAAATGAATTTTTCAAATATTAAACGGACACGACTTTCATTTATAAACTCCCAACTTGTTGAAGATAAGTAGGCAGTGTGGTAGGGCTACCTATATTTTGTCGATAGGGTTTCCTGTTTTTCAGCAGGCACATTTATTTTTTTAATCTTAAATCTGTATTTCATGAGTTCAGATATACTATGATGTAACTATTCCGCATTTTATCATAATTTGAATTTTCAACCAAAAGCTTGATGTAGGCACTCTTTCTAGGCCATATCTAGTAAAAATTTTAAATTTTGTTGCTCTGGGATTTAACACTGTTAAAGACACGACCATACGAATGGACCAATGGATTTTCGTTCATTTTCTGGGCTCTTTGTACTTTCTCCCAGGAGTAGCGAGTAAAAAATGCTTTTCCTGGAAATATATGCTTTCTGAAATTACTTTTTTTTTACTTTATTATATACATTTTCTTGTCATAGAAAATCAATTCAAGCAGAAAAACCTTGAATAAACTAAAAAATAAAAAGTATTGAAAATCTTTTCATTAGTAAAAAAAAAGGCCAAGTAATGAATGGTTAAAAACAAAAGCAGCGATAACTGAACGGTATACCATATATATATATATAAGAAAGAAGAGAAGCGGAAAACGCCATAACGGAAATAGAAAAACCGGAGTCAATTCAATTGATTCGTAAAGCATACGCGAGGGGAAATATTGGGGGAGGAAGCAGTCAAATTGATGGACAGAATATTATTAAATGAAGGAGAGAATTGTAAGAAATTATTCAAAATATTATTCTTTCATTAAAACAAACGTCTATTATACAGGTCTGAGGTGAAAATATGTACTTATACAAGTTTTGCTCTTTTAATAAGATTAGTACCTGGAGGACTGAGCTCCGCTCGGTAAGTTGTTTGTTTATTATTTAATCACCTACTTGTTTTATTTTGAATCAAACACATGATTCATTTTTATTCAACCACCTCTTAATAATTAGTTTATTATAAAACCTATCAGAATATTTTTTCCCAAAAATGAGTCGATTCTTCCATGTCTTCAGCACTGGTTACCAATAATAATCGAAATGTCGAAAATCCAATGTAGAATGGTTGGTTATTCCTCAAGTAATAAATTAATGAGAATCGATGAGTATTTTTGATTTTAAGTCGATTCCTCCATGACTCAGCAAATATAACGATTACGGTAACAAAGCAGTTGCTATGGTTATTTGTAAAATTTCCTCTCAAATTTAGTATTTAGAAGCCTATCGATTCTTATTAAAGCAAAGTTAAATGAGCTACCTATATTAAACTTATCAAATAAATAAATCGTCGCCTTAGAGTGTAACCTGCTAACTCACAAAAATGAAATTTTACAGGGCAGAGAAAAAACAAACAAAATTTAACATTGTTGTTATGGAAAAAACAATTTTTCACATTTTTTTTCTACAACTTACTATCGTAATTGTAAGTAGCAGTTTTACTTGGACGATGCTTTATCACTTTTTCTTTCGAACGGTATTAATATGTCATATATGACGAAAAATGGAGTTAGCAGCTATACACCATAAGCCGACGAAATTTTAAACTGATTTTTACTGATGAAGGGGACAAAGCCCTCGAAACTATAGTCTGGTTATAAATAAATTAAAAAAGGTATTTTCCAGCAGAAGACACACTTTTTATTGTGTCCTTTAAATTTTAAAAAATTTAAAAAAAGTACTTGCTCACTCTAGAGTAAAATAATTTAAAGTGTAATTTTACTAAAAACTTTATATAACCTTTTGTGGGTTGCTCAAAAGGCACTTAAATAGAATATTAAATTTAAACAAAATTGATTAAGCCATTTTCAGGATTTTACTTAGGGAAAGTGGTGTGGGTTTTAGGTGAAACATGATATTAATTAATAAAGTAATGGGAGTGTAGTTTCACAGTGAATGATTTAAAACTCAAAGAGGTTTATACGAACTCAATATATTTCGGATTATTAGTCCATCATCAGGAGTTTACAGATTACGGACTAATAATCCGAAAAATATTGAGTTTGTATAAACCTCTTTGAGTTTTATTTCATTCACTGCGAAACTACACACCCTTTAATTTATTAATTCATTTTCAGGATATTTAGAAAAAACTAAAAAAGTACAGTTATAAAGTACTAATGTTTGTGTACCGGTATGTACCAAAAAATAATCAGATCTTCATTTTGTTAAAATGATGGTAGGTTTTAAATTTCATCGAAATCGTTAGAGCTGTTTTCGAGACACCGATTGTATATATACAATTGGAGATATAATATAATAGTACCTGGAGGCACCGAGCGATGCTCGGTAACTTCTTCCTTCAGTTAAAACCTTTATTTTAATATTATTTTTAATTTAAAATTCTGATAAAAAGGTAGATTTTTTTTGAGAGCCGTTTTCAAATTAAAAAAAATACAAATATATAGTATTCGCACACTGTACCCCCCAACCCCACCCCGCTTGATCCCACCCCAGAAACCTCGCCCTACCCCCGGATCCCCCACCACTGCACCTGTTTTGATTCAACCATATGATTCATTTTTATTCATCCAATTGTTAATAAATAAAACTTATCAAAATGTGTTGTTTTTTCAGAAAATTGAGACCTGCTTATGCGAAATATATTTTTAAATAAATTCTTGATTATTTTTTATTCTATTAAATAAAGTTCTTTATAAAAACAATTATAAAACGTTTATTAATATTTCTAACGTTTATGGAGAACAACATATGTTAAAATCCACAATCACAATACTTCTTCAAGGCCTTTTAGAACAATGAATTAAGGCAACCCATTGTCTGCCTGGGTACAAAAGGAAAAGGGAAACCTTTTTTTAAAACCTTAGGAATGGGATTTATCTACCTGAGAATAATTAATTTGATTACGAAAAACCCCATCAAAAACAATTTTGTCGAAGATGAGACCGTGACAGATCGAATTGTCACCCCAAAAACCCCCTAACCCGTAATTTCATCAAAATCGGTAAAGTCGTTTTCAAAATAGAACCAAGATACAAATATATATACAAACAAATATATATACAAATAAATATACAATTTTTGCTCGTTTAATAAGAGTAGATAGTATGTAATATATACAAAATTGCTCATTTAATAATATGTATAAGATTAGATAGAAAGATATATTTATCTACATGGAATTGTTTATGGTAAAGTGTGCTTACCTGCTGGTCGTCTACAATGAGGGTCAGATTGCCCAATCGGTTGATGAGGTTGACGTTGTGCCATTGGTTGTCGGTGATATGAGCGGGCACGTGCACCTCCAGATGACGTCCCGAAATGTTGGCCACAAACGACAGGGTGTTATCCCGCACCTAGGCAATCAAAAGATACACAAATCGTTAATAATTTTATTGAAGGACTTTAAAATTAAATTAAACTATATATTTTTTTAATTTAACAAAAAAAAAAATTGAAAATAGGTTAATTTTTTTTAAACTTTTTTCTTCATTACGGTTATATTTTTGTTACGTCACAATAATTATTATTACGAAAATAAAACTCCGAAACGATGACAAAAAAAGGATCAACTAATTTGTGTATTTATTTGTCCTGAACCAATTAAATGAGAATTTACAAAAGTTTTTAAATATCTATCGCATTAGATAAGTTTGATTGTTTGTGAGAAGAGTTTCGTAACTCTCGGGAATCAAACTCAAATTTGCCAAATTCATTTGAAAATTTTCTCTTTTTAATTGAAAATTAATCCTTGCTTGTATTTAAAATTTCGGGAAATGCAAAAATCCAGAAATTCCCTTGTTTTCTTAAATCACTTTTAAAAATTTTCTATTTTTACTTTACCATATTGTAATCGTGCATGAAAAAAGTGTTTTTTTTTTGCTTAGTTTTTTCGAAATAACTCAAAAACGGCTTAAGCTATGTTGGTAAATTTTTTTAGCAAAACTATAGTGTTTTGGTCTTCAATAATGTTAAAATGACTGAACATAGAAAAAATTATATTATACGAGATATTAATTATTTTGTCAAAATGTCTGTTAGTACCTCAGGAATGAATGAAGCAGCCCGGAAATAAACAAGGGACTACTTCTATGAAATAATATTTATTGGAAATATGTTTCTCTTATAAATATTGTTTCTAAACTTAAGTTTCGGAGGTTTATTTCTGGGTTGTCTTCATCCAATCCTGAGATATTATATATCACAGTCCGCCTAGAAAAAAAAGAAAAAAAAGAATTCTACGTCTGTTACTACGTTACTAAATATTGTCTATGCTCTAGCTCAAAAACTATTGTGAATATCAAAACTAAACTTCACAAGTAGATCATTTGCGTTGAGATTAAGAGGTCATTAGATTTTTATTGAAATCGAATAAAAAATTAAGGGAGGGTGGGCTCTTAAAAATTTAAAATAATAAAATTTTTAAACTAAAAAACCAACACTAATGTAATTCACTACAAAAGACAAATGATAAAAAAGAGAGAGGATTATTTTTTCGGGGACGAAATTAAGGGGGTGTTCAAAAAATAGAACTATCAATTTAACTCCTAGAAGTATAAAATTTTGCATATGCACCCTATATGAACTTAAGATAATGTCTCCTTACATGAAATGTATAGTGACCAAAAAGAGATAGAGAGGGAGGTTTAAAAATAATTTAAAATAAAAATATTTCCAAATAAAAATCCAAGAATGATGATATTTACATTAGATTAAATATTAAATATTATTAAACTATATTCAAACGCCTCCCAATCGACCACAAACCCCAAGGTCGAAAATAATTTTTTCTTTACCCCGGGGCACAATCACAACGAGGCCGCGTCGAAAGACAATTATAAATTAAATTAAATTAGGGAACGAAGAAAATATTTTTTATTATAGACAAAAGGTTCAGCTAGGGTAAAGAAAAAATTATTTTCGACCTTTGGGTTTGTGGTCGATTGGGATGGCGTTTGAATATAGTTTAATAATAAAGTCAACCCACTTCAGAGCTAGGACGAAGAAGAGATTAAAGATTAAAATAAAAATGAAATTCCAAATTCACATAGTCATTAGGTATTAGCTTGAGTTCGGGGATCAGTGGCCAAGAGGATAAGAACTAAGGCACTTATGAAGGCATCGCAGCGCACGTACAAAGATCCCGGGTTCGAATCCGGGCTGAACCTTTTGTCTATAATATAAAATCTTTTCTTCGTTCGCTAATTTAATTAAATTAAATATTATAAGAGAGGGGGCAGGTGTATGTTAAAGTCATGTGGATGGCCACATCATCTTATATTTTTTTAGGCTAATATTTTTTAGTTAGATTTTTACAAAATATGTTAAAATGCGTCTAATCGAATAAATACTCTTGAATGCAGCTTGGGTTGTATCTATGGTAACTTAATTCGGCCAATACAAATGAAAAAATTTCCCAATCGTGGCTTAGATAATTCTTTAGGAATTTCGACTCAAAATAAACTAGGTGTGAACATAATCATCTTTTATAGTGTGGCGCTATACACACCAAGAAAATATACTAAAACAAAGTCAGTATTTCCATATTGATCAGTTTCTGGAAATAGCTTCATTAATTTTGCATAAAGTGCGTGATTACTTTTAAAATATCCTATATCTATGATGTTGATATGAAATGTTAATTTCCTTTTTAGAAGAAAATACAGAAAAAGATCTCCGATAGTATTGAATATAACCTAAATAAATTATAAGCTTTACCGGTATCTATGTTTTTACCCAACCGTGAATAGAAAGTTCGATTACTTGTCTCCAAATCAATATGTGATAAGCAGTAATGGTTGGTGACTTTTCAAGCAGGGGATGATATCTAAAAAAGTACCCTTTATTATATTATCTTATATTGAGAGTTCTTAGAAATGGATTAGTCTAAAGCAGCCATGTCCAACCGGCGGCCCGATTGCGATTTTTGTGCGGCCCGATAACAAAAAAAGGAAATCGCCCCCCCCCCCCCCCATAGAGACCCGTGCCTTAAATTTTTTTAAAATTGAAAATAAAGTTCTATATATATATGTGGGGGGGGGGCGTCTGCCCCCCCCTTGGACAATGGACAATTCGATCGCGACAACTTTTTTGTTCATGTGAGTGGCGGCCCAGTACCTTGTATATTCTAAATTTTGGCCCGAATAGTAATTTGGGTTGGACATCGCTGGTCTAAAGTTTCTCGAATCATCTTTATTTATTCCTTTTTTGTATTATTACTATTTTAATAGTTCCTCAACGAGAACCATTTTTATTCGACTAAACTCATCTGGACTTGTCTTTGACATGCTTGAACTGGAAGATATATCTACTAGGCAGAGAGTTCAAGCCTTCTATCAGCACCATTTTCGGAAAATCATTCATTTTAACTGCCTCTTGAAACTATGCAACAATTTTATTTCATTTCGAGAACCACTATACTTTTAAAAACAAAAAATGTTATTTATAGAAATATTTGAAAATACAGATAATAATATGAAAATTTAAAGATCCTCTTGAAATTTTGAAGTCGACCTTATATATTTATGAAAATACTCTGAACGTTTGAATTGAAAATGAGTTATGTTATTATCTTGTATTTGGAAATAACGAAGAATAATTGGTCAAAATTTATTTTGAAAAGAATTTTCTTAATGGTTTTTATATCTAAAATTAATAACTTGTAATTTTTTCAAATTATGTTTCGTTAATAAATATAGCCTTTCTATTTTATTAAATAATTGATAAATTTTATTATTGATCGATAGTTTAATCAAAAATATTGAAGATGTAATTATGAAGTATTAAAAAGTTTAGGTTATACAATAATTAATGGCTTGACATCAAAATAAAAAATGAAATCAAAATTAAATTTGAAACTTAAAAATGTACGTAGATACATATACCATATACAGATACACTTCTCGACACAAAATTCAAACAATTCAACAATTAGATATTATTATTATTATTTTTTTTTTTTTAATAAATAAATGATCAAGTATTCTTATTAACCATAAACAGATTGTTATATGATATGTTCTTCTTCTTCTTCGAGTGCCATACTCCGAAACGGGTGTCGGCGCCTCTCCACATATACCTGTGCTGAGTGTGTTTAGTTGTTTTACACAGATATACGGGACCTACTTTTTAACGCTGGTTCCGAACGGCTAATTTGGAGAGGTGACTAGGCAATTATACTCTTGGTAGGTTGCCATTACTTTCCAAGAGGAGGCGACTGCAAATATCTATCTGCCGTGACTCGGTCTCGAACCAGCGATCTACGAGTCAGTGACTCGATACTCTATCGTCTATCCACTGACCCACAGTCACCTCACTCATGATATGTTCAATCAACAATTAAGGTAAATAAATGTCAAAATTCAGCAGAGATTAAATTTTAACATTTCTTCTTTTTTAGTTATTTCGTAATTTTTTGTTGTAAATTGTAAAATGATCCAATTATATGCCGGCGAGTGTAATACCTTTTATCCAGGTAATGAAAAATTATATATTATTAAAGTCCATAGCATCCATATCATTTAATTAATCAAGCACGTTGGCAGTAAATGGTATAATAATCCTGTCATTTTAATCTTTCTTTTATATAAATTAAATAATTGTTAGAGCCAAAAAAAAGAATTAATTACAAATGAGTTAATTCAGAAATATGTGCACATCTATCATACCTTAAAATTAATCGTAATCATTGAGACGCCTGATGAAGCCAAAATAAAATTGGCGAAACGTCGCGTAAATCAATGACAATTTTTTGATTATCTACTTTCCTGTCCAAATACCTGCCAACGTACTTTATTAATTATATATTATTATTTTAAAAGTTCTAAAAATGTATAAAGATGACTTTAGCTAGCTAACCACTGACGTCTTTGAGTGTGTTTTCGGCTAGAAATTTTGCTTGTTTATTTGCTTCAAGAAGAGGAAAACCTCATGGATTTTTCTTTTTAGAATCAACAAGTCTTCTTCTACTCTCAGCAAAATAAAATCTTATCAATTAAAGCTTTTTTACTATTTTTCAAAACACAAAAGTACCTACGTATTCAATACAACATTTTTAAATTTATATATTTATTTTTAATACACCCTAAAATATTAATTAAATTTGTCATTACAAATATATTTAATTGGAAATATGTTAAAGGTTGTTGAATTACCTCAAGGGCGAAGGCGTCGCCGTTATGCTGCTGGGTGAAGAGTCTGCCGGGTTCGCAGGTCTTGACGCTGAGCCCCGAATGGCTGAACAGGGACAATGTGGGGATCACCCGGATATACGCTGTCCCATTAAAGTACACCTGACGAGAACGCAGGTCGCCAACGGAGCTCGTTCCCGAGGCAGTGGATCCATACCCGGAGGCTGTCGTCTCCGCCGCAGCATCACTCATCATCCCAGGCTCAACAGTCCATCCCGATGAGGGCTGCAATGTGGGAATCGCTGGGGTGTTTTTTGCTAGCGCGAACGAGAGGACCACACCTGCAATAACCAAAAATAAAAACAACTATTAGATTAAATGGCAACTACATAAAAAGCAGATTCAAGTAAAGATTTTTTTTTATAATGATATTGATACAAGAAGAAGTTGCACCAAGAAGGTACAACCTCTGTGGTCCGTAGTAGACCCTTGTATCGTGAAGATAAGGAGAGATTTAGGGATTGGGTAGCAGTCGAAGGTATCTGTGGATGCCGGTCTTGAAAGATTGAAGGTTATAAGTTGCTGGAAAGACGGTCGGGGGAAGAGAGTTCCAGTCTCTAGAAGTCATAGGGATAAATGAATTGGCGAATGCGTTTGTTCGATTAGTATCCAGTTTAAGCGCGTAGGGGTGTTGAATCTTAGAAAATCGTGTATTTCGCGCAAATGAAGCCTTTGGTGGGATTATCGATTTTATTTCGTGAGAACAAAAGCCATGGTAATATCTATAAAAAAAGGGAAAGGGCGGAGACAGATCTACGATGGGCTAGGGAGTCGAGAGTGTCAGTTAATGTAGGATCGCCTATCAGTCTCATAGCCCGCCTCTGAATTGCATCTAAGGTATTAAGAGAATGCTTGGAGGCCCCTTTTGAGTCTATGTCCTTTTTAGGAATAATATTAATAATAATTTTGAATCATGCTAATAAATTTCACCAAATAGCAAGGACGGGGACCGCTCCCATGCCCTTGAAATTAAAGTTTACACTAGTAGAGGCAAAGGCGGATATATGGGCCCCCACTTTGTTTTTTTCATTTAACTTTTTTTTGTTTTTAGTATAAAAACCTGATTTTAATAAAAAACATATCTCTGGAATATCTGACATCAATTATGGTTTTGGTTCATTTTTTCACCTTTTAAACAAATATAATTTTTTTCTCCGAAAATCTGAATTTTTTAAAGTTTAAATCGAAACGTCGTAGTTTATTGAATTATTTATTCGTGTTGAAGGAGACAATAAAAGAGTGTGTCTTCTGCTGGAATTATAAATTTTATTTATTTGACTCGTTATAAATAAATAAAATTTATAATTCCAGCAGAAGACACACTCTTTTATTGTCTCCTTCAATATATAAAAATTCTGCTACTCTCGGCAAAAACTCTCAATTTAATATTTATTCGTGTGAAATAAATAATTATAATTAAATACCTATGTGTGATTTTAATAAAATTTCAATAATAATAAAAAATACGAAAATTTCAACTCTTAATAAAATTAATCACAAAAATAAAAGCTTCGATTATTTACTATATAATTTTGGAGCCGGATAGCTAAAGAACAAAAAAATACAATAATAAGTTTATTCCGTTGCTAAAATGTTTAATATTTTAAAAACAAAGAACTGATTGTATTTTTGAGTTTCTAGTTTCAGAATTTTTTAATTGAATAATTCAGAATATTAAAAAAAATAGTTGAAAAGATCTTTAACGAATGTAGCTAATGATCTCAAATTTAGTTCAAAAATGTGTCTTAATAAACTACACCTGAGGTTTAAGTTTCAATTTTTTATATCAAACCGTTTATTGACAAAAAAAAAATACAAAATAGTTAAAATTCAATTAAAATTCGAGGTCACTTTTTCTCGAATTAAAAACTTTTCTTTTGCTAAATTATTAATTAGTTTATATGGTTATTTCAAAGAAAACTAGGCTAGTGTTTCTGATTTAAAATTCATCTAAAAAAAATAATATAATTAATTATAATTAAAATCTAAGTAATTTTTGTTTTTCAGAGGATGAGGAACAAAATAAGTGTTTATTCACGACTTATCAATTGCAACGTTTAGCCACTTTTATTGCACTTATTTTGTTCCTCATCCTCTGAAAGACAAAAATTACATTAATAAATTATGGAACTGAATCCCAATGATTTTAAAATCTAAGATATTAAAATTCTAAAATCTAAGCTCTTATTTATAAGTGATAATTTTTAACCAAAGTGGTAAAAAATATCCCCCAAGTTTCAAGTCCCTATCTCAATTTTAACCTGTGCCGCATAGCGATTCAAGTTTCCCATCTAAATAACATGAGGTTTTGTGCATTGAACGATCAATTTTTTATTCCGGCCAAAGTAATGGTTCAAAAAATTTGAAACTCTGTAGACTTTATCCTTATAATAGTAGCTATCCCTCAGAATTTTCACAGATTTTTAGCTATTATAATTTTGGAGTCTAATAACTTACTAACACTAAGATCTAGCAGTATTTTATCTAGCCTTAGCTCCAAAATTAAAATAGCTAAAAATCTGTAAAAATTATGAAGGATAGCTATTTTTATAAGGACAAAGTCTACAGAGTTTCAAATTTTTCGAACCATTACATTGGCCGGAATAAAAATATTGATATTTTAATGCCAAAAAACCCAAGTCATTTAGTGCTCATGTAGCACAGGTTAAAATTGAGATAGGGACTTGAAACTTGGGGGATATTTTTTTTTATTTATTTCGAACCATATGAGCCTCTGTGAGCGTAAAATTTCGGAAATACCCAAAATAAGGACCATCTTATTGAACATATGTTAAAATACAAATTAGCTTTGTTTACAATAAATTAATTAAAGATACAAATGAGAGATAGAAAAAAAATTAATCAATTGAATTGGAAATTAATTCATGTAGCTATATGAATGTATGTATGTATGTATTTAGTGAATAGATTTCCATGTGTTCAGCCGTCATGTCATTATACGGCTCATTAGAAAAACTATCGTTCCAATGATGGTGATAAATATGCATGCAAGTGTCATGGCCTCGGAGCCGTCCAATTATGGTCTGCTTGAATTGCTCATCTCAACTCAAAAGTAATTATATTTTTTCACTTAACGAGAATGTTATATGGTGGATGGAATGTGGGTTAATTCTCACGGAAGATATGATCACTAATAAAAATGTATCTGTGCCTATTACAACTTTAAAATCAAAGTTAATTTCCTACTACTATTCAGAACAATCAAATTTTATTCTTAAGAAAAAATCAATGATATTTTCCTCTGCTTGGTGCAAATAAACATACACCTGCAAATAAATTAATTTATATATTAGAGTCAATAGTTTCGAAGGTCTGACCTCCATTATCATTATTCTATATAATTTTTCTGGCCATACCTGGGTACACCTCTGTATATATACATATGTATTAAGGGAGGTCGGGAGAGCTTATCTATCTGGTTGATCTTCGAAAAAATATTTTGTATTTCTGCAGGGTGACAACGTCTGCCTACTAAATTTTTTAATTAAAAAAAGCATTAATAAATAGGTTAATTTCGAATAAAAATCTTTGTTTTGATAATATTAATAAAAAGAATATTGAGATAAATTTTTTCTCATTATACAAACATTTATTTAACACAAAAACGATTTCAAGAAATAGAGTTATTCTGTTGGCTGCAAATAACTTTTTATTTTTACATTTATGAATAACTAATTAACTAGACTGTCAAATCTATTGAAAAATGTATCATTCGATTCAAAAAAGTTGAATTATTGATCTGTTTAAATTTGTTGAAAATGGTATAATTTGTATAGAAGTTATAGCCCTTTTAAAATCTCGGTCCATTTACTTCCATGTTAAAAGGACAATTTTCAATAATTTATATCTCGGTAACGAGACAGACGATCAAGTTCAAATTTTGGGAATAAATATTTAATACATCAATAATTCGATGGTCAAAATTTGAGAATTTTCTTATAAAAATGATAAACAGTCCCGAATCGCCTTATGTAGGGAATCTTAAGTATGCGAGCTCAACTCTCACTCGACCATGTCTTTCTAAAATCCACAAAATTCTATTTTTTAAAATAAAATTGTATTTATATATGTATATTGACCTTATTTAAACTATTTGAATGAATAATCTCGTTGCAAATAAAACAAATAAATAATTGAACATGAATAGTTTTATAATTTCGGTTGGTTATATAACATTCATGAGTCATCGATTGTCAATAACCAGGAAGCAGGATTGATTTCAAAGCAGTGTGTTCATTTTGCGGGGGCCGGCTGCCAATGGTCTATTCTACCTCTACGGGATCCCAAAGCCTTTGCTTTATGTCTTCTCGTCTCGATTGTCCTTTTAAGATTTCACTCGGTTTGGATTTGCAATCGGAAAGTGACATTTGTAGAGTAGTGACCGTGGGAATGTGGGAAAGCCCTCCCTCTCTCTCCAATGATGAAAGCAACGCAGGCCGATTTGCTTTCCTATTATAATCGTACCATGCCAATTATTCATACCTAAGTTAGATACATAGATCTCAATATATACATATTTCCATGTTGCAGTAAAAACCCGTTTTTAGTATCAACGAGTTCTTACTAGTTACGAGTTTCACTGAATACCTTTGTGGCAACTAGAGTTTACTGATGTTCGTTGAGTTTGATTCAATTGTCTAGAATCTTCATTTTTGACCTTCGGCTTCATTTTGGGTGTTTATTTTGAAAAGTTGCTAAACGAAAATGTCAAAAAATAATTTTTAAGAAAAAAATAAAAACCGACTTCAAAAATTAAATGCATACATAAAAGGTATAAAATAATTATTATCTTATTTAGTTACAACTAAACTACGAAACATTAACATGAAATTACTTTTTGAAGTCGGTGCCAAACAAACTATACCTATAAGCGAGCGTACCCACCAAACGTACTAAGTAAGATCCGTCGAGAGCGATTCATAAAAGGTATCTGTTTGGCACCGACTTAAAAAGTAATTTCATGTTAATATTTCGTAGTT
Source organism: Forficula auricularia (assembly GCA_024734495.1). Lineage (NCBI taxonomy): Eukaryota > Metazoa > Arthropoda > Insecta > Dermaptera > Forficulidae > Forficula > Forficula auricularia. The sequence goes on along the minus strand of JALMQS010000542.1, from coordinate 463,470 downwards.
TAGTTGTAACTAAATAAGATAATAATTAGTTTATACCTTTTAGTGTATTTTATTTGTTGCATTTAATTTTTTGAAGTCGGTTTTTATTTTGTTCTTAAAAATTATTTTTATTTTTCTCTTTTTAGTGATGTTATTAATAGTGATCATATCATCAGGAACTTGACCAAATTAATATGGCACCATCCCTAAGATACCCCCTTTCCAATAAAAAAAGAATCATCGAAATCGGTTCATAAACAAAGAAGTTAGTCATGAACAAACCAACCAAAAAAGGTATAATACCTATAAAAAAAATGGGACCAATAGGAAGGTAGACTGGACCCAATGTAAAAAAAATTTTTAAAATCGGTTCACAATTGGCGGAGATATGAGGTGACATAGGCACAAAAAAAAAAAATTCAGTCGAATAGAGAACCTCCTCCTTTTTTGAAGTCGGTTAAAAATTAGAAGCAAAGTTGTAGAGGATGAAATTTTTGACATTTTCGTTTGAAAAATTTTGAAAAAAACAACCAAAATGAAGCGGAAGGTCAAAAATGAAGATTCTAGACCTTTGAACCAAACTCAACGAACATCAGTAAACTATAGTTGCCACAAAGGTATTCAGTGAAACGCGTTTTAACTAGTAAGAATGCGTTCTTACTAAAACGGGTTTTTACTGCAACATCCATATATTCAAAGAAGGCAATATAGTATTTTATTATTTTAATTTTTAATTTATTTATTTTTGGTGGCCTCGGGGAACTGAATGCCCATTTGGGCAGTCGTCACAGATTTCTTAAACATAAATAAAGGTAAAATAAGCGAACTATTTCATCAACATAAATTAATAAACTATGTATAATAATTAAAAATGTACCTAAAGCCTTAGAACAGGCAAAAGCAACTCTATAACAAATTAATCATTTATTTGAAATAAAAATAAATGTAAATTTATAACAAAATAAATAAATAAACTATATAATAAAAGAAACAAAAATCCGAGGGGTGAACAGAGACCTAATATCGTGTACCCCTACTTCCACTTCCATGTCCAAGTAGAAGACAATAGATGAAGGGGCATTATCTAATAATCCAAATAATTCCACATAATTCCAAAGACGTGTACACCTAATTCCAATTCAGGTTCACCCCTCGCAAAATCCATAACAAAATATACCATATTAATATTTAGTTTCTATAGCACATGAAGTACTCGTTAATGAGCCTAATAATTATAATTTTATTTGGTATATGCTAGACATTTTAGTGATTTGACAATATTTTTGTCAGAAAATGGTTTAAATTAGAATTTTGAAACTTGGTATAGAGGTGAAGTTTATAAATACAATAGGGAGGTAAAATTGAAAGTTTTGCAAAACTCTGTAGGGTGTTTAGAGTTTTAGTGAATTAATACAAATTTAAATGATAAATAAATATCTAAATCTGATATCCAATTCGATTTAATAATTTCTTCCTAGAGTTAATAAAAAAAAGGCTTTTTTAGAAAATAGAAATTAAGAAATTAATTTCTACTAGTTTGAAACAGGTCTGGACTTGTATTTGTCATCCTTGCAAAATATAAATCGGTCATTTATCTATTATAAACATATCACTTTAATTTCTCAATAACATCATTCAAAAAATGATGATTTCTACATTTTTTTAACGAGAAGTTTTCAAGCTAGAAAGGTTGAAATCTAATCAGTTCTCCGCATTTGAAAAGCAAATATTTTAGAACAAACTTTCTACGACTTTTATTTTCCTTAGTTAACGTGTGTATCTGAATCCAGACACACAGACAGAAAAATAATAATTTTTCTCCAAAAGATCCAGAAATTTTTCAAGAGGAGAACCCGTGACGTATTGGAAAAAACGCATTCTTGGTCTATGCAAGAAAGGTCGCAGGTTCGAATCCTGTAGGGTGCTCAATTTCTCATTTCTAGATCTGTGGAATTAACATTCTATTGAATAAATTATTTGACTTACGCGGTGTATTTACGTACCTATGTAGGTATATATAAGTATAACTCAAGTTCGAATAATAATTTATTTATACCAATTGATTAAATAATTACAATTTTCAATGAATGAAATATATTTCTTTTTTTGCTCTCCTGCAAGTTTTATTTAGCTTTTAAGATTGAACTGATTAAGAGAGTTAGAAGTGGAATTCATGAATAGGGAACGAGAGAATCGATTTACCTATAAAACTAAATACCTAGTTCAAATAAGAAAATCAATAGAGTCATTTAGTATATATTTGGTGTTTAAAAAGGTATATCTAAAATGGAGAAGAGGTAATTATTACCAGTGATGTGATGGGGACAAGGGCAATATCAATGCCAGGGGCGTCAATCTTGGAGGGCGCCGAGAAGACAAAATATTTTTTAAGTTTATTTCATCTATTTAAAGTCAAAAAACTAAAATGTTATTTTAATTTTGAAATTTGCTGCCATTATTTATTACTTATATTAACAAAAATCTTACTAATAAAGAATAAATTTTTTAACTTTGTACTCCCAGTATAATCATCATGATGTTACCGAATAAAAACGTGATTTGTAGAAATTTTTCCTTCTTTTTCGGCTTGAAATTGTAATTAAAAAATAAATAAATAAACTTTCTTAGCAAGAATTTAGTTCTTGACGCACATCATATACCACGTTTAAAGAAACCAATTCACTCTCATTCCTATTTTCAAAATTAAAAGATAGAGATTCTCTTTTAACGTAAAATAATTTAGTTTACAAAATTGATTGCTTAGATTATGACGGGACTTATATAAGATAGGCAAAAATTGTATTTAAAATCTAAAATTTATACGAACACAAATAATTGATTAAATGATTAAAAGAAAAAATTCCGAATGTCTCATGCTATCCATTCAATTAACCTGGGACATAATGTTGACTTTTCCTATTATACAATTTTTAGGCAAAAAGGGTGATTTCGAACAAAATAATAATTTTAGAAATTTTAAACCACAAAAATACTATTAACAATAAAGGGTCAGATTAGACTCTTTCTGATATTTATCAAAAAACTTTAGAGAAAATTTATTTTCCGTAAATATTTATATTTTTTATCTTTATTCAAGGTAATTCCATCTCCAAGACAATCTGTGTCACTGTCTATTGTCAAAATATTTATTTGTTTATAGGTACTTTTTATAAATCATTTTTAAAACAACTATTTTTCAAATTTTTCAATAATAAAGGAGGAATTTCTCTTCAAATGTTTAAATTTTTAATAAACGTTTCTAGATTGTTTTAGAAAAGATTTTTTATTAATAAAATTGTTATTCACAATATTTAAAAGATTTGTATTTATTTATATACACAAAACAATCAACAAATAATTATACAAATAATATCATTTCATTAAATCAACGTGTAAAATGAATCGCTTAAAAAATACATTTCGCTAGAAGCTAGAAGACGGATCATAATCAGCTAGTAATGTTCTTGATTAACTCCCTAAACCCCTAAAGGTTATTTAGTTTAGAGCAAAGAGGATGAGATAGAGAGAAAGGCTACATATCGACAAAAATGCCATCTGGTGATTGTGACCGAGTAATCAAAATTATTCATTTTTTATGGACAAAGAATGATTTAATGTAAATAATTTTTTTTTCGAAAAAATAAATTATATTTTAAATAAAGTATTATCTCGCAAAATATATTGTTGGTTATTGATTATCGATCATTTTGTACAATTTGTAAATTATTATACTCCATTAATCTTTTCATGATCGGTCATGATCACTAGAGGCGCTAAAAATCGCATACTCTTTTTTAACATAGTCTCTTCATTCTATCGCACCCTCATTGGTTTGCACAATATATTCTGTAATTCGTCTTTGATTCTTTTAAAATTAAATTTAAAATCAAATTTTCATGGAAAAATCGCGTTATTGTGGTATAATCGGGTAAAAAAATATTATCTTAACAAATCGCATAAAAGACGATCGCGTAAAAAAAGGACTGGGTGTATATATAAACATCTTACTGCAATATCTGTTTCTTAGTACATTCTATAAAGCGGGGGGAAAAAGCTATTATTACCTTTGCTATGCCACTGATGACAACCCAATTGTATCTTGTATCTCCAGTAGAATTACAACAGTCCCATTGCCAATAAAACAGAAGTTAACTATTAAAATTATCAGGCTGTTTTTTTTTTAAATCATTTTTAGTATCTGTAAAGAATGCGGAGGCTTGAAAAAGAAGAAAGGCGTGGTCCATTCTCGTTCTTGATATTGTCTGTGTAAACTCGCATTCAATGGAGTCCGTTTCCCCATCGTAAACTCCCAGGCAAAACACCGTGAAAGTATTTTCCATGACTAATCCACTGTCGTAATCCAATCTGCCTGCGGTTAATCATCCCTCGAGATGATTTATTCTACTTATATTCTATACCTATATTCCTATACGAAATGGAAATCTAATATCTTATTCAATTGAATAATTGCCACATAAATTGAAATCTATTCAAAAGACACATTATGATTTGCAATTTTATATGTCAAAAATTGAAACATCTTAATTTTTGAATGGTTCAAAGATCGTTCCCGTTTTAAAAAACTTATATAAAAAAGTACCGAGCGATGTCCAGTAATATATTAATTTTATTTTAAATTTTAAATTGAGGTAAAAAGGTCGATTTTTATTTGAGGTCAATATTAAATAATTTTTTATTTTTGAAAGGTTTTGACTCTCAAGGCATCGCTGTGCACTAATTTTGAACTAAGTGCAATTAAAAATAATATTTTTGAAGGAGACAATAAAAGAGTGTGTCTGTCTGATTGTAAATTTTATTTATTTATAACGAGACTATAGTTCGAGGGCTTTGCCCTCTTCATCGTCTATTACATATTTCATATTTCATAAATTAATTCCTGTGAATACATTGTAATAGACTGATGAAGAGGCAAAGCCCTCGAAACTATAGTCTCGTTATAAATAAATAAAATTTATAATTCCAGCAGAAGACACACTCTTTTATTGTCTCCTTCAATATATAAAAATTCTGCTACTCTCTGGCAAAAACTTTCAATTTAAAAATAATATTAATATACACGGAGGGTCGTTCGTTGAGCCTTTTAAACCCTGAAGAAGTAGGGATAATTCTCCGAATTGTAGAGCTTTTTGAGAGTATTTAAATGACGTTCTAATTAATTAATTTATTAAGAAATTGTGGTTTTCATTATTTTTGGGTTGTCTATGTACCAATTTAGCAATAAGTTATTTCCCATTCACCTCTCCTGTTCCTCGATGACTCCTCACAAACCCAGCAATAAGTTATTGTACAATTCTGTTTTCAAAAGTAAATACGTATAATTAACTAAAAAAATTTTTTTGATAATTTTATTAAACCAATTATTTTACATGAATTAATGTATACATTGTATTTTTGCTTCGACTCGGGAGATTACTTCTCCACCATCGAGTGTCCTTGATCATCTTTTTAGTCCTTGTTTTTAATAAGAGGAAAAACTAATTAAAGAAAAAAACCTCTTTTCCGATAATTATTCAAATTCCCAATTTTATCATTTTTGAATTAGCTAAATTCCTTAATTTTAATATATTATAATAATTTTTTTTTTTTTTTTTGTAATTAACCATTATTGGAATTTAAAATTAAAAAAAACAATTAATTAAAAGAAATTGAAAAATTAATTATAAAATTTTATTGACAGACCCGCCTGTTTATTTTAATTAAGAAAAAAAAAACATTTAAATTAAAGTTACCTGAAGATGAGACCCTGACAGATCAATTTATCGACCCGAAAACCCTCTAATTCGTGATTTTTATCGAAATCATGACCCAAAAACCCCCTAATGCGTACGAGCCGATTTCGAGAATCCGATTCTATATATATATATATATGTTGCAGTAAAACCCCGTTTTTAGTAAGAACGGGTTCTTACTAGTTAAAACGCGTTTCACTGAATATCTTTGTGGCAACTAGAGTTTACTGATTGTTTGAGTTTAGTTCAAAGGTCTAAAATCTTCATTTTTGATCTTACACCTCATTTTGGGTGTTTATTTTCAAAAATTTTTAAAAGAAAATGTCAAAAATTAGAAGCACAGTTGAGAGGATGTGATTTTTGACATTTTCGTTTAAAATTTTTTGAAAATAAACACCCAAAATGAGGCGGAAGGTCAAAAATGAAGATTTTGACCTTGAACCAAACTCATTCATCCAACATCAGTAAACTCTAGTTTCCACAAATGTATTCAGTGAAACGCGTTTTAGCTAGTAAGAACCCGTTCTTACTAAAAAACGGGTTTTTAATGCATCATATATATAAGAGTTGCTATTTTAGTAGTAGGTAGGTATAAAAAAGATATATATTGTATGGGTATATATGAAATTTTTTTAAAATGCTTTAGAAAGTAGAAATAATTACTTCTTTAGTACTTACTCCTTAGTCTCATTATTAATTTAAAAATTTATTATCATTGTGATATTTTAGCATTAGCTTATTGGGTGATAAATTATTACTTATTATTCAATTATAATTATAAATTAGTTTAGTTCTGTAATAGTTAGCAATAGCTACCTATATTAAGATTAGTTAAGTCAGTGATATTCTATTAATTATTAGTTATATTAACTATATATTAGACTTATAATAGAGTAGTTAAAATGGAAAATATTCAGAGGACATGAAAGAGAGAAAAAAAAATCTTCATTATATCTTGAATAGATGTCACCCTAATCAAAATTTTCGGCATGCAATTTTCCCACGCACTCTTGTTTGCTAATTTTAGTTTAATTTTAATTTAATCATTTTTTTAATTAAAACTCATAAATAAACCCATCTGCCCTGGCAAAAAACAATTTAGTAATTTTCAACTAATTTCTGAGAGAGTCTAGCTCAACAAGGAACAGGTTTATCGATCAATGGTCCTTCAGAAGAAGATCCAAGCAAGCAATAAGAATAAAAGCCGTGGAGGCCGTTAAAGTCTCCAAGAGACCGGATGTTACGAGTGTCGTTACCTTCATTTTATTTCTTTCATTCGATTCGGTTTCTTTGCCTTATTCTTATTTGTAGAAAAACGTTCGTTCAATGAGTGGAAAACTCAATGGACAAATTAACGGCAATTCTCGTGTACAAGATTTATATGATCAATTCATTCTGTTTCAAGAATTTATGTAAGAAGCAGTGATGGATACTATGTACTACTATGATAAATTAATAAATAATAAAAAAATAAAAAAAATGTAAGAAGCAGTGGCGGTTGGTGACTTTTCAACAAGGGGATGCTGTAGTAAGTACCCTTCATTTTTTGAAATTTTATTTTAATCTTCGCCTTTTTTTGTAAATTTTATTGAATCGGAATCATTTTCGATATTTTTCAAATTAAACATTAGATTTTTTAAAAATATATTTTGGGGTCTTCGCCTCAAACGGATACTGCTTTGTGTGAGTGAGGGTAGGAGTCAGAAATTAATTCTTGTGACTTAAAAAACCCATCTTTCTCAATGAATCAGCCTCTCCTAAAAGAAAATCTTAAATTTCTCCTAATTCTATTGCTCTAAGCAAGCTATGACTTATATATAGCGGTCTTAGTTATTTCCGATCTTATATATTGAGCGTTCTTAAAAATGGATTAGTCCAAAAATTCCCGAATCATCTTTATTTATTCCTTTTTTGTATTATTACTATTTTAATAGTTATTCAGCTAGAACAATTTTTATTCGACTTATCAGAACTTGTCTTTGACATGCTTTAACTGGAAGACATCTCTACCAGACAGGGAGTTCAAACCTCTATCCGCACCCTTTTTGGAAAAATAATTCATTTTAATTGCCCCTTGAAACTATGCAGCAATTTTATTTCATTTCGAGAACCAATATACATATGTACTTTCAAATCAAAAAATATTTTCTTTAGAAATATTTGAAATAACGGATAATAATTTGAAAATTTAAAGATTCTCCTGAAATTTTGAAGTCAATCTTATATATTTATGAAAATACTCTAAATGTTTGAAATTTTATGGATGCGCCGCATTCACAGTATCCATGGACCGCACGCCGCTGGTAAGAAGTTGCTTAAATTATTTAAAAATAAATAAATAAATAATAATAATAGCCGCATCCGTAAATACCTTCAACACCCAATCCCTAAAGTTATTTAAAAAATAACCTCGTCCACGGGTACCTTCAACGCATAATTTCTGGTATTGTTTTAAAAAAATAAAATAAATAACCGCATCCACAGATCAACACACCCAATTTCTGAAATTTCTTCTTTTCACGAAGCAAATGTCCACTCTGGACTAAATGGGTTGCATCTCTTTGGTGCAACATATTAAAAAAAACACATTTTTTTAATAGATTAATGGTTAAATTTTGTCCTCAATAAATAAGCAATGCTAAGATGATAGAACAAGAGTAGCGTATGTCATGTAGTGGCCATATTGATAGTTGAGATGGTCAGTTACTAAAATGTTCTAGCCAAGTATATCTTTGTGAATAAATATATACGATATCGTTTTGTTATTAAAGCCTCCATGTTGATCTTGATTTAACGTTTTTAATTGTAAAAAAAATATTGAACCAGATGTGGATACAAAAAAAAAAGACATTTCTCTCATGATATTTAGATTGGACAGCTGTGCCTCATGCCTGTTTTTTTTAATCTTTTTATAAATAAAGGTTAGAGTAATTTAACATTTTTTAGAATCTCGTCGCTACCTACTATCTCATATCTTGCATTAGAACACGCAGAGCTCTTATCTGCAAGGCGTGCATCGGACAAGAGAGAAATTTAAACACAGTGAAACCCCTCAAATCCGAGCCCCGGAAATCCGAAATTCGGGAATGTGAACGAATTTTTTTTGACAAATATAAGTTTGGGTAGGTGTTTTCTCGAACTCGAGGCTAGGCCAAAGCTTTTTCCAAGATCTCCGTACTAAGTTCACACTTGTATTTTGCCACGATTTTGCAACCCAGTAAATAATATCTTTTATTGTAACTTTCTTCAGCTTCTCAAGAATAGAAAGAGAACCATTTTCTTCAATAAAATATCCAAACCACCTGTTTTAGGCTAATCCGAACAGGCTACAGCCCCAATTAGTTCGGATTTGAGGAGTTTCACTGTATACATTATTCTGATCTATAAAGTAAAATATATCAAAATTTAATTTTCTCTATTTTAAAAATATGTTTTATATGCCATAAATAAGAGAAAACGAAAGTCATTTAATAAAAGAAACAATTTTCTTCCTATAAATTATTGAAAATAGTATATAAAAAATTTTCCAAACATTTGAATATCGATAGTCAACTCTGCAGAATATCTTTAATCGTTAATTATCGAACTTAACATATTGATTAACGATTTAACTTTTAAGTTAAATTAAAAAAAATATTAATGGTTTTCTTAACTTCCGTTAACTTTAGTTCGTTGCATTGGTTCTTGGGGTGATTTTGTTTGAGCTTTTTCAGCACTCTTACTCAGAGGAGAGAAGAAGGCAGGATCCTGTGTGTTTCCTTCATTGATCCTTTTATACCCTGAAGAAGGAGGGGAGATCATCCGAAACGTCGTTTTTTAAGAGGATGAAAAATACTTTCCAATAAATTTATTTTATTCAGAATTGTATTTTTTGATTATCCTTGGGCTGCGTTCGATCAATTCTCCATTAAAGTTCTTCCAAACCATCTCTCCAAAGAGAAAATTCTTGAACCAATAATCTTGTTTTTTTTTTATTCTCATATAAAAATTAAGGTTAAATTATAAAAAGCAATTTCTTGTTGTTGTTGTTTGAAACAATATGAAAAAAAACATTCAGTTATTTGATGTATTTCTCACGAAATTTCAAAGAAAATAAGAAAATTAGAATAACGAGAGAGGAGTCATCATCATCATTATCATCCTCCAGTTAAATGAAATTCCATTTGATTAGCATTGGAACAATTAACGGCGCTTTTCCGTTACCCGCTAATAGCTAATGAAGGTGAAATATCCAAAGGATTTCTCTTCTTCTGGCAAAAATTCGAAGAGGGGCTTCGCAGCTGGTATATATAACATATATATTTCTTCTTTCAAAAGCGGGTTCAAATTTTGAACGAAAGTTTTGAAAAAAGGCCTAACCTCCAGAGGCGTGCGGTCCATGCGAGGTTTTCAGCTTTTTCCTCGCCAAAAGTATTCCAAATACTTAATTAATATTTTTCTCTTTGTAAAAAAAAATTTGTAAAATAATATCGTATATGAAAAAAAATAAAAAAATGTAATAACCCCGAATGTCAGCCTAGGCAATGTGGGTTAAATGGAATTTATTAATGCCAGATCCTAAAATGTTAGAGGATCTAATAAAATAAACATATGTATATAAATTTGCTGAATAAACTAACATTTAATAAAAAAAAAAGGCGTGCGGTCCATGGATGCTGTGGATACGGCGCATCCCTAAAATTTCAAGCATTTAGAGTATTTTCATAAATATAAGGCCGAAATCAAAGTTTCAGGAGGATATTTAAATTTTCATATTATTATCCAGTATTTTCAAATATTTCTATAGAAAATATTTTTTGTTTTGAAAACTATATTGGTTCTCGAAATGAAATAAAATGGTTGCATAGTTTCAAAGGGCAATTAAAATGGATGATTTTCCGAAAAGGGCACGGATAGAAGGTTTGAAGTCCCTGCCTGGTAGATATATCTTCCAGTTCAAGCATGTCAAAGACAAGTGAAGAGGAGTTTTAGTCAATAAAAATTGTTCTCCCTGAGGAAATATTAAAATAGTAATAATACAAAAAAGGAATAAATAAAAATGATTCGAGAATCTTTAGACTAATCCATTTCTAAGAACTCTCAATATATAAGATCGGAAACAACAAAGAATGGCTATAGACAGGTAATACCTTGCTTATAGTAATAGAATTAGGGGAAATTTAAGATTTTCTTATAGGACAGGCTGATTTATTGTTGTGTCGATTTCCATCTCAGGGACTGTGGAGTTTTAATCACAAGATTTAATTTCTGAATCCCACGCTCACTCTCACAAAGCAGAATCCGTTTGGGGCCAAGGTCCCAAAATATATTTTTTAAAAATCTAATGTAAAATTTGAAAAATAACAAAAATGATGCCATATTTGATGAAATTGGCAAAAAAAAGCGAAAATTAAAATAAAATTTCAAATAATGAAGGGTACATTTTTAGACAGCATCCCATGGTTGAAAAGTCACCAACCGCCACTGCTAACCACTTATAAATAATAATCAAGTGGTGTGGGCACCACACGACTTTCACATTTGTTTCTCCCTTATTTGAATTCATCATACCTATTTCCTTCATTAAAATTACTTCAATTTATGTTTTCCCAAAACCATTGAGAAAACCGGAAAAAAGACGACATTGCAAAATACCAAAAATCTTCAAGGAAACATGTTCTACAGGTTCTTCGATTTTAGCAAAAGTGGTATTTCTTCTAGCCTCAATATATGATATAGAGAATATATAATATTTCAAAGTAAAAATAGGCGTGTTGAATAAATGAAATAAAATAAAACTGTCTACCTCAAAACCAAACCGAGAAAATCAGGGAAAATAGTTTAAAAAAAAAATTACTTTACTCAGATGATATATGAGAAAAAAATATTCCTAAAAAGATAAATAGATTCATCAGTAACTGCGATTTGTTTATCTTTCTGGATGGTGACATGGAGCAGACACGCAATTATCGTGTCCATGTTATATATTATGTTTGATAAACACACTGCAGTGTTAGCGTTCTGTGCTTGATAATATTGTTCATTAGAATTTCATTACTTTCATAATTAATGTTTCCTCAGGGGAGAGATAAAAGCTTACAATGGCAAAAATTAGATGGTTAATAAATTATAATAAAGAGAGGATGAATATACAACGAGAGGGTCGAAGAGGGGGGGGGGTTAAGAATTTCAAATTTGAGAGAATGAAGCCTTTTTGAAATTAATAAATTTTTTATTAAATGAAATACACGATATCACATTAAGTTATTGCGTATTATAATAACTTAATAACTAAACAACTATAAAATAAAATTAGAGAACAAATATATAATTATTTTCAATACACGGTATGCTCTTCCATTAAAGAGACGAGAATTTGTTTCTTGAAAATGGCCCGTACGAAAATCACGAATTCGTGGGTTTTCGGGTCGACAATTTGATTTCTCGGGGTCTCATCTTCGGGTAATTTTAATTCAATTGATTTTTTTTCGTAATTAAAGTAATTATTCACAAGTGGGGTTGTCAATAAAAATTTATACCTCATTATTTTTTTTCATTTCATTTTATTAATTAATTGTTTTTTCAATTTTAAGGCCCACTTATAGTTAATTACAAATATTATTATATATTAAAATTAGGGAATTTAATTAAATATTTTGTTTAATTTCGTTTTATTAATTAATTGTTTTTTCAATCTTAAAACCAACTAATGGTTAATTACAAATTTTATTATATTTTATATATTATATATTTTAATTATATTATTATTATTATATATTAAAATTAGGAAATTTGATTAATTAGATAACTGGTTTAATAAATTGATAATTAATTAGAGATTTTTTCTCGTGAAGAAGAAGCAGTAGAACTCAATACTGAATTGATACAAAGGCAGCCAAAGTTTAATGAAAACTATCAATTACGAATAAAAAAATTCATTAGAACGTCATTTTCATCCGGGCTTAAACCTTCGACAATTTGGAGAATCATCCCTCCTTCTTCAGGTTTTAAAAGAGTCAACGAAAGAACCTCCGTGTATGTTAATAATATTTTTAAATGTAATTAAATTCAAAATTCTTTGCACAGCGATCGATCTTGATGATGGCCAGAGTGAGTCAAAACGTTGGCAAAAAATTAATTAAATTTTATTTTTTTGTTGCAAATAAAAATCTACATTTTTATCTGAATTTAAAATTAAAAATAAGATTAATATATATATCGCTTTTAACTATAGCAAAAAAATCACTGAGTAACGCTCCGATCACCTGGAACCAAACGATTTAAAAAAATACACAAAATGACGTAAAGTTATGGCGTAATAATAACTAACCAATTCAAATAAAATAAGAGAAAAATATATAATTATTTTCAATAATCGATACACTCTCAAATTAGCAATAAGTTTAAATATAATTCACTATTGAGATTTTTCAATATTTTATTACAATTGAGATAATTTCAATTTTTTTTTTTTTTTTATAAATTTTATTAAACCAATTTTTTTTATATTAATTAATGTATACATTGTATTTTAACTTCGACTCCGGAGATTACTTCTCCACCATCGAGTGTCCATGATCATCTTTTAGTCCTTGTTTTTAATAAGAGGAAAAAACTAATTAAAGAAAAAAACCTCTTTTCCGATAATTATTCAAATTCCATATTGTCTCCCTATCCCCCCCTTTTAATTTTTTTTTTTTTTTTTTTTAATAAATTTTATTAAACCAATTATTTTACATTAATTAATGTATACATTGTATTTTGCTTCGATTCCGGAGATTGCTTCTCCACCATCGAGTGTCCTTATTAATCTTTAGTCCTTGTTTTTAATAAGAGGAAAAATCTAATTAGATAAAAAAAACCTCTTTTCCGATAATTATTTCAATTCCATTATTCCCCAATCAAGTCGATTGGTTTTAATTACTCTCCCCTTTTCATATCCTTCAATTTTTTTTTTTTTTTTTTTTTTATAAATTTTATTAAACCAATTATTTTACATTAATAATGTATACATTGTATTTTGCTTCGATTTCGGAGATAACTTCTCCACCATCGAGTGTCCTTATTTATCTTTAGTCCTTGTTTTTAATAAGAGGAAAAATCTAATTAGATAAAAAAACCTCTTTTCCGATAATTATTTTAATTCCATTATTCCCCAATCAAATCGATTGGATCTTCTCCCTCTCTCTCTCTCCAATCATCATCCACCAATTTTTTAATTAATGCTAAAAATATAATTAGGTAATTGTAATAAATTATTAGTGTGTTTTAAAATAGATAAATTGATTAATTTAATAATTAGAAAATGAAAAAACATGGGATTCATAAGAAAAACAAGTTCTCCTCTGCTTGATGCATACAAACATAGGTATACAATATTTATATAATATTTAAAAAAAATTATTAATTGTTTAAGTTAGTTGTTTCACCATATGGGTTTTCTTAGGATTTTTTTGAAATTTAGACAGATTATTATTTAAATACTTTTGCATCGATTGGTGACAAAACGAAATTTATGAACAATATAGTTCCGGATATATTAAATTCCAAAGAGTTTTTCAGACTCATATATTGCACTATACGGGATATTGGAAAGTTTACATACATATTTAATTATAATTAAGAAACTCTTCTTATCATTGTTATAAAAAACTAAACCAACATTAAACAATAATTAATATATTTTTTAAGAAAATTTTAATTCATAGTTACAACACAGTTTCTGAGATAATAATGAATAATAATGAAAAATTTACAGTAAAAACAAGATGGCAACAACGCATGTATTTAACCTAAAAAGTGGATTAACTTTACTAATTTTTTGACGTTTTTTCGCTTCACCCATTGTCGCAACAGCTTTTAATCGCTTATTAAGAACTTTTTGTTTAGTAAATCGCCTTTATAATGTATTTCATCTGTCATTTCTATGATAAAAAATATTCAAGCTCTGACAATGTTGCCAGATTTGTCAACCGAGCACGGGATTGCCTAGTAGTGGTACATAAACAGCAAAAAGTTTGGGGCTTATGAATTATGAATCCTTATTGTATGTTCTATATACTCTAGCATTAACTTTCTGCTAGTATTGTCGCGAAACAACTACCTTAATGTAGGTATATAAATATGTACTAATCTTTTATAGAACAATCTAGAAAGGTTTTTTAAAAATCCAGACGTTCAAGGAGAGATTCTCTCTTTATCAATGAAAATTTTGAAAAAGTGGTTGTTTTAAAAACGAACTATATAAAGCAACTATTAACAAATAAATATTTCAGGATTTGTTGAAGGCCAGTCCAGAAATAAATAAAGAGACTATTACCAATAAATATAATTTATTGGAAAAAAATTTTTTTTTAAGTTTTTTCCTATAATTTTGAGTGAATTCAGCTGCCAGGCGGATTTCATACTAAAGTAAAATGTGACAGAAAAAAATGTAGATTAATAATAATAATGAAGATGTTTTAAATTTCACTAGAAAGTTTTAATGAACAAAAATGTTCATTATCTAATGATGATGTTTGTGTTTGAGATTAACAGAGATAATTTCTTTCGTATGCACATCAAATGAGAATTGTAATTCATTATTTTAATGTTTCAAACGAAAAATTCTCATCAATACGCGAAAAGAATAATAAATTATGGTTATAACTAGAAAGTATGTAGGTACTAAAGACGATGTTCAAAAGAATTTAAAAGTCAATTATCATTCCTCAAAGTCTCATTTACGCGAATTTCGAGAAAGCAACTTCATTTCGCGAATTAAAAATAAATTCTAGACATTTAAAGATTCTTCTAATTCCCGTGTCTATAGAAACTGCAATTTAATCGCTACTCCCTACTTTACTCAGCACAAGAGGGAATCCAATATTAAATTAACTTGAAAATTTTAATTTTTTAGGCTTCAGTAAAAAATAAACATAATCTAAATAAAATAACATTTTAAATGTGCATAAAGAGAAATCAATGAGGTTGTCCACTGATGGATGCAAATTTATCTATACTTATTATAATCGGCTTGCACGACAGCGCCGACTGATTTTTTTAATTTTAAAACCCACTAATAGTTAATGACAAATAAAATTTATTAAAATTAGGAAAATTAAATTTTAATGTTTTAAAACCTACTACGGAGTCCAGGGGCCGAAGGAAGGCTTTCCAGCTGGTAAACATATAAATACTAGTATATTCGTTTGTTGAATGACCTGCTTATCACTACGATTGAGACAAAAACCAATTTATCTATATCCGATATCTAATCCTATACCATTGGGAAATAACAAATAATTACCTATTTATCATTAAAATGACTGGAGGATTAAGGTCAAACGTTCGAAATTATTCTCTCAAAAAAATAAAATATTATATTGGAATATTTGATTATATATATATATTGGCTGGCAAAATGGGTTTTTACCCGATGCCAATAAATAAAAAAAAATTATATATATAGAAATACATAAAAATATTCAATAAACTCGAAAATTTTCCATTTTCATGCTTTCTTGCACAAATCATATTCTAAACTTTAGATAAAATGATAAATTTGTATAAATTATATGTATTTACTATATTTCTCTAAAATAGAAATCGTGATAAAATTTTAATCGAATTATTATTTATGCGAAGGTAGAAGTTTTTGTGAGGTCAAAAAGATAAAAGTATTTTTTTCAATGTACTTTATCTTTGATATTAGAATCCAGACACATAGACAGAAAAAAATCATATTCAAATTATCTTTGTCCAATTTTCAAACATTTTTAAACTTTAATAGGAAAATAAAGAGTGTAAGTGATAGCCCCCAGTGCTCACAGAGGCATTTTTTAAAAATTATGAAGAGCGTACCTAGTTTATTCTCCAATTAGTAAATAAAAAAATAATTGAATTTATAATATGCATAATGCATATATTGAAAATCTGAATAGAGAAGAGTAGAATATTATCGAGCCGGATATTATAACAACTCTCTGTTTCCGTTTTCAATGATAGATAAAAAGGATAACTAGGCATTTTTTCAGCATTGGATGAGATTATTAAAGGGAAAATTATATATGAGTTCAAATTGTCGATAGAAGGAGAATTTAAATGTACTACATTTAATAAAAAAAGAAATTATTAAATGGAAATGAATATCAGATTTAAATATTTATCATTTAAAATTATTAATTCTCAGAAACCGCAAACAACGTACCGAGTCTTGAAAAAGTTTCACTTTTCCCTCTCTTATGCATTCTGTGATATTTTTAAAGTATACATTTTCTTTATTCCTACTTAAATATCAGGGAAATACTGATAGTGTTTAGGAAATGTTATGTATTGATGTTTGTATTCTATCAGTAATATAAGAATAAACCCTTTGTTCACGATCAAAAAAATTTCTTAATCAATATAATAATAGAAAATTGAACATCATTTTGAAATTTCTAATAGAGATAGATGAATGACGAATTCAGACTCTATGAGGAAATAATTTGACTTACGTTCTTACAACACCTGAAAACTTTAGCTTCCATTCTTATTTTTAAGACATGATTTTTTTTTTAAGAGAGTAAATATGGTGAAAATATACGGTTTTGAAATACAAACTACAAAACTGTTTTTAAGAATGTATATGAAATAGCTAGTGCAAAAATTTATTTGAATTACATATGAAAAATATAAAATATAGTTTGATTTCTCATAAATCTAGTGGATTAATAATATACCTACTCTCTATGAATAATATACAGAAATATAAAAAAGGAATGAAAAAAATTATATTTTAGGCTCTCCCAAACCCAAAAAATTAATTTTTAAATAATAAATAAGAGCCCCTTCCCTTAATTTTTGGTTCAATTATAACTAAAATCTAGTCAGCTCTTAATCTCATGCACCTAAACTATATGTGAAATTTCGTTTTGATATTTACACTAGTTTTTGAACTAGAGTGTACACAAAATTTGGTAACGTACTAACAGACATTTTGACAAAATCATTAATATCTCGTAAAATATAATTTTTTCGATGTTTAGTCATTAGACCTTTTTTGTAGACAAAAACGCTATGGTTTCGCTTCATTTTTGTTATCGAAATAGTTTGGGCCATTTTTGAGATATTTCGAAAAAACTAAGCAAAAAAAAAAACACTTTTTTCATGCACGATTTCAATACTAGAGGATACCCTGTATGGTAAAGTAAAAACTGGATGTCAATATCTAGCAGTTTAGAATATTAGCTTTAAATCGTAATAAAAATTTATTTTACCATCAATAGAAAATGCTGACTATACTCAATACGAAAACAATCGTCTCTCAAGGGTATCAGGTTATTTCAAATGGGGAAAATTCAATTTACATATAAATATTTCAAATGCTAATTATATTCGTGTGCATTTGTAAAACAAGAGATAATCGATAGATAAGAAATGTTTTCTTCATAGCAATTGAAGAAAATCAATAGTATCTACTTATCGTCCGGGTAATAAATAATAAATTGTTTTCTAACATGAAATCATATTAATATATGGGTCAAATTATTTAATATCTTATACTATTAAATGAGCAATTCTTGTATATATATCCCACTCAAAACACTATTCTGTGTGCAGCCAAGTTAAATTCGCCAAGAATAATTAAGTTAAGAATAGTACTTTCAATTAAAATGTATTCTTTACATTTTGAATGACAATATAAATTTATGGATTCTAAATTTTTAATTTAAATTTATTTCATGAAACTTGACTGTTATGCGCATTATGCAGTTAGTAAATTAACTAAATTCGTGACCAGCCAAGCTTCATGAAAATAGTTTTTAAGGAATTTGTCGTTGGTACTTGGTGAAACATTTTTTAAATTATTGGATAAAAAATAATTTAAATTTAAAATTTAGAATTCTTCCAGGGGTGAATCGCGACCTAATATCGTGTACACCTACTTCCACTTCCATTTTCATTTCCAAGAAGAAGACAATAGATGAAGGGTCATTATCTAATGAATTCCAAAATAATTCCAAAGAAGTGTACACCTAATTCCAATCGCGGTTCGCCCCTCGGAATGCATAAATTTAGATTGTCATTCAAAATGGAAAGAGTGCATTTTAATTGAAAGTACTATTTTCCCAACGTAATTATTCTTGGCGAATTTAACTTGGCTTCATCCTAGATTTCACTACTTTTTCGAACTTGGCCTGTTTTTTCACAGAATGTTTTAGGTGGGATTTCTCTTCTTTTTGTAAGCTAATATGAAGATTTTATTTTTATCTATTTTTTGAGTAGGGTTAATTTACCCTACAAATTTTACCCCTTCATTTTTAGGCTAGTAGGGTAGTAAAGTTTTCGTGATTAATTTTCACCTTTACTAATTCCTAAACTCTACAAAATTGCCAAATTATAACTTTATAGATTCAATACATATTTAAAAATAAAAATTTACCTTACCCCTTAATTTTAAGAGTTAAAAGAGAGAAAGTTTAGGTTTTTCAATTTTTCCCAAACTCTATTATACCAAATTTTAGCATCCTAGAGTCATTTCATATATATAAGTTGCAAATTATCCCTACAATCTTCATCCCTTCATTTTAGGGGTTGAAAGATAGAAAGTTTGGGTTTTGTGAGTTTTTCCTTTGTTTCTGTCCCAAATTCTACTAGCA
The DNA here is from genome assembly GCA_024734495.1 of Forficula auricularia. Classification (NCBI taxonomy): domain Eukaryota; kingdom Metazoa; phylum Arthropoda; class Insecta; order Dermaptera; family Forficulidae; genus Forficula; species Forficula auricularia. The sequence goes on along the minus strand of JALMQS010000542.1, from coordinate 444,140 downwards.
TGAGACATTGATGCTGGAATGATTATAAGTACTCTATACGTTTTGATGGCCTGTCAGTCAGTTAGACAGTGAGTGCCAAAATTAACTATTTTCTAAGGTCGATATCTCAGAATCTATTTATGCTATATTATTGAAATTAAATTAGGTTGGAGTTGGTGGTGTTTCACAAGGAAACACCACCAACTCCAACCTAATTTAATTTTAACAATGTTTCACTATAAACCAACACCGCGTTCCCTAAATTTTATATCATTGAAATGTGGTACCCTCTACAATTACATGTATATAATTTCAGCTCTGTATCTCAAACGGGTTCTGAGCTGCCTGGGCATCGAAAGTAGCTCGAAATGGTTCGTGTAAATAGCGTAGAGAGTAGAGCCAGTGCTCGTACTTGGCTTGCGCACGCTGTGCGCTATGACAAATAATAGGTACGGAACCTTGCGTATGCAGATCGCATGACCTTTCTTTTACATTATAAAGTAAATTTTTTTATCAATTTATCAGAGTATCATTTAAATAAATTAGTAGCAATTGGTTATTTTGGGACTAGACAAATTTCAATGATAATACTAGGTCATTGTTTAGGACGACTTTGAGAAATGACTTTAGTTAACCCACCTTCCATTATGTTAAAGAAAAATCTATTTCATCGATCACGAAATACGTCAATAGATAAAATAAATATGTATTAAATATTTATACAAACATTGCTAGTAATTTCAGTACAATCAATAAGAGACAACGATCTGATCTCGTTTCAATTTCTGTAAGATCCCTGGATTACTTACATACATACATACATCGACGAATCCGATTTCCCTGGATTAAAAAAGCCAATATTGGTTGCCGTTGAAGTAAGTTCTTGGATGGATATATTCAACTTCATAGGTATTAGTGAATTACGCATATCACAGGATTATATTAATTGAATAAGTATATTTTCTTTTTAATTAAAATAAATATAGAATTCTTTAGAGTTCTGATGTAACTTTTAATATTCAATATAATTATTATATAAATAAACTAGCTGCAAGACCCGCCTTCGGCGGCCCTCTTGACTGGCCAGGGGCACGCCCCCGGACCCCCACCCTCACTCCCACCCACACCCCACTCCCACCCAGCACCCCCACTCCCGCACCATGGCCACCCCAAATCCCTACAGCACCCCCACCCCTCTTCACCCCCACATTCCACCGCCGCACCCACCTTCCGCACCCAGTTTTTGCATTTCTAGCCTTCTAGTGACCCACAGATTATGTATACAAAATTTGGTTGAATTTAGCCCAAGAGAAAGAATTTTCATTTTTTGACCCCCCTCCCCACATTTTGGGTGGTTAGTTTTTGCATTTCTAGCTCTCGAGAGGCCCAGAGATTATGTATACAAAATTTGGTTGAGTTTGCTCCAAGGGCAAGAATTTATATTTTTTCACCCTCCCCCCCCCTTTTTTGGGTGGGTTTTGGGGGAAATTTTTTTAAACAGTTAACAGTTTAAAAGTTGTCAGAAATCACATCCCCTACAACTTTGTTTATTATAAAATTTGCCGTAGGGTTAATAGTTTAGGAGTTATTTGATAATTTTCATTCGTGCGCCCCCCAAACCCCCTTCTGGTGTCAAAATATCAAAACGTTATATAGCTAAAAACGTAAGTAGAAGACATCTGATGTAAATATGAAATTTCATAATAATCCCTTCAGCCGTTTTTACGTGAATCGTGAGCAACTTTTCGGAAACGACGGAAACAGACAGACATACATACAGACAGGAATTTTTTGAGAGTGTTTTCGTTCATAACTTTGCTTGAAACGTGTGCAACCAAAATTTGGCGTGATTTGAACCAATGTACAGACAAAACCTTAATTTTATATTATATAGATTTTGAAGTACACATATTTTAGAATGAAGAACATGTTTATTTTCTATTTGAATAATAATAAATATATTGTTGTTACCATGGCAACCTAATTAGAATGAATGAATTAGTTAATATATGTACATATATCAATTCTCTCCTTGAATTTTGTTCTTAAAATTTGGTTAATATGGCAATTAATACCTAATTCATTAATATTTTATAAGTTACCACCCTCTCCTTTCTGATAATTTTTTTGGAATTTCCACTTAATGTTCCTATCCGTTTAGTTCACCGATATTCAGAATTCTGTGTCCATGATCGTACTTAATCTTTTATCTTCTTCCCTTATTTAATTTAGAAAATCAGTCCTAATTTTCCTTCTGAACATAAGATCATAATGATGAACCGCCAGTTGAGTTAGGAATATTACGCAATTGTATCATCAATTTTTCAAATTTAAAATTCGTATCTCCTGGTTCACTGACAATTTCATTGACAAGTTCTTCTATTTGGTCTTAAAGAGTATCAAATTTATTCCAATAGTTCTGAATTTTGTCCAATCTAATATTTACTTCTGATACAAACCAAAAACAGAACTTTATTATTAGAGTCGAAATAATGACTTGTAAACTAAGATAAGTAATTAAAATATGGTACATGTATTTTAAAGTATCCAGTTCTGGAAATTTAATACTTCAACATAATTACAATATCAATTAATGAAATAGATATAAGTGAAAGTAGAAATTGAAAATTTTGAATGAATTTAACTACTTTGATCATTGAGCTAACCAAATAATAGCTATATAATATTTATTAGAAGTATTTTCTTTTGGAGACGGACTGGTAGTATTTCAATGGAGAATTGATGAAAAGACAGCCCAAGGATAATGAAAAAAATTCGAATAAATGATTTTATTGGAAGCCGAGGGGTGAAGCAAGATTGGAATTAGATGTACACCGCCTTTGGAATTATTTGGAATTACTTTGGAATTCATTAGAAAATCTATTTTCATCTATTGTCTTGGAAATGAAAGAGGAAATGGAAGTAGGTGTACACGATTTTAGGTCGCGGTGCACCCCTCGTTGGAAGCTCACTTTTATTCTCTTAAAAACCGACGTTTCGGAGAATTTTCCCCTCCTTCAGGGTCTAAAATGGTTAAAGAAGAAAGAATACAAGAAACTACCTTCTTTTCTCCTTCAACAGTGTTCGAATATTGATATTTTTTGACAGAATCATTAATAGATTTTTTTTATTTTTTAAATATTTTATTGGGAATTCTGGAAAGAAATTAGGTACAATATTGGAGCACTGTTGAAGGAAAGAAGGAAGTTTCTTGTATGTTTTCTTCTTTGACACTTTTGAACTCAATTTTCCGCAAAAGAACGAATTTTCTACGATTTTTCGTTCTTAACTTATCATGGAAATCTGAGCAGAAAAAAATTACGTTTAAAAATGATTTTTCTCCACGTTTCTAATATTTTAAAATACAAATTTGAAAATTTTTGCGTTTTCTAGTAATATTGAAATGTAAGAAATTTGAGATCGGGTATTTTCATTGTGTCAAAGTGGAAATCAGTTATGTATTTTTCCATAAGATCATTCAATATTTAATAAGAATAGTCTAGAATAGAATAGAATAATACACCTAAATAAACAAAATTCTTGATCGATGACTCATTTAGAATAGCCTTTTAGGTAAAAATTCCATTTACCTGAGCAAGAGAAATAGATTTTGGGTGAACAAAAATAAATCTTATAAAAGGAGAAAGCCACCTTTCTTTCTTCTTCTGTGTTAATAGTATTCTTGTACTCAGTACCTGCGTCAAACAGAAAAATGAAATTCGTTAAACTTATTGTTTATTTGTATCCAAAAATGTATAAAACGTGCTGGGAAATCATTTTCAAAATGAGAATGTGTCTGAATTTTGTTACCCATGATAACAAAAAAATACAAATACAAATGGAAGCTCATAGAAAGTTTTTTTCTATTGCCAATCTATACATAAGTAATAATAATCGGCTTACTATGACGCCGTTGTCGTGATTTGTTAATTTTAAAACCCACTAATAGTTAATGAAAAATAAAATTTATTAAAATCAGGAAATTTAAATTATTATTAATATAAATATAATACAAAAGAAACTCAAAAAAAGATGCTTAAATCTTTACATTAATTATTTAAATTATTATTTTAAAATCCACTGCGGAGTCAGGCGGACTTCGCAGCTGGTATATTTATATTGTGCATTGTAATGAGATTTCCTCATTAAAAAAAAAATTATTTCAAGCCAAAATCTCTTATAAGTGTACACAGATGTGTATTTTATTAATATCTACTTGTGTATGCCATTTTCGAGATTAAATTCACGGTCTCTTCAATTCGTTCGGAATCTAGGCATATCTTCTGATCAAAGTAGAGCAAATGATGTAGCCTTTGGTCAATCGGATTAAGAAGAAATAAAAAGTAATTGACAAGGCTTGAACCTAAAGAGTACAGTGAGTAAGTACTTGGATCTATTCATTTATATAGCATGCTCTACTTTTTTACTAAGTAGTTATCTCATTATTTATTAAAGATCCTATTGCGGAACTAAAGAAAACTCATCTTACTAACTCACTCAATGGCCTTAAACTTTTATTTATTATCTTAAACATTTGTAAAAAAAGAAGGGGACTTATTGTAATTTTTGTGGGGGAGAAATGGAGGAGGGGAGTTCAAAAAATGAAATTATTGAATTTCAACTGCAGAAATGCCTTGAGGCTGTTTCAAAGGGGAATTATCTATCTTTTTCTTTCTTCCGGTCATATAGGGGGAGTTTTTAGTCGGTTGATGATTCGACACTACCTCGAGGACATACACCTCTCCCAGGAGGTGTCCATTTAAATAAAAAAAAAATAAAGAGGGATAAGACAAGTTGATCAGTGTTTCTTAACCTGTTTATTAATAGGGACCCCCTGCAAAGTATGTCGAGCTTATCGGGCCCCAAGTAAAATTTTAAATCGTGGAAAGTAAAAAAGTTGGCAAGATTATGCTTAATTTTAAATAAAGTAAAAAAATTGCTTCTGAAAATATTAGGAATAATTATTATACAAGGAATGTTTAGTAAATATTGAATACTTTTAATTTAATATTTATACAGTCCATAAAAAAAAAAATATTTCAGTAGCAAAGTGAAATTTTAAATGTTATGTATGTTTTGTCACCCAATTTGGATCGTCAAAAAATATACCAAAACTTGACTTTTTTCTATTAAAAACTGTTGTACTTCTGATCGCATAATAATGAGCCGTGTTAGAACATTTACCCGGATAACCAACGTATGTCATCACGTCATCAGTATGCAGAAATTGTGAAGTATGCAAAGAACCCATTTCTTCACACAAAATCGTGAAAAGACGAGAATTTACTGCACCAGATGTCTCACTATTAACTAAAAAATGCGAATAGTATTTTTTTAAATACTTTCACAAACTAATTTATTATTTTATTATTTGTTTAGTTTGTGATTTTTTTTTAATTATTGGTTACAGAAACTTAGTACCTCCTAGGTTTAGCTCGCGGGCCCCTCACTGACGTAGATGACACATCCCATAAAAGTATGAATAATATAATAATTAATAAGCTGAAAATTAGTTTCACTATAATAAATAAATGAAAAAATTAAATTATTTATTCAAGGCTGCTATCTAATCTCTGAACAGATTTCAATTGGTAGAAAAAATTGTTATCCCTTTGCTGTGGTAAATAAAACAACAAGAACCAACTTTTACAAGTGGATTTTAATTGATCAGGACATGTGTCCGACAAGGGGTTGTTTCGGAGATTGTTTTTTTTATCATTAATAAATGCCTCCGCGTCAGACCCGAAACAGGATGTATAAATAACAGCCTCCTGAAGACGAGTTAACGTGAGCCGGTTAGAAATACAAAACGACTCAAAGGGTGGGGGGGGGGGGGGTTATTTTCCCCAGATCATTTAGGCAATTCAAGAACAAACCCTACATCAATGTATATTAGATTTAATTTATTTTTCAAAATTTCATATATGTAAATTTTACAGTTTTTAATTGGGAGAATATATTGATTGATTGATGGAAAGGCAGCCCAAGAATAATGAAAAATAAATTTCGAGTAAAAGAATTTATTGAATTGTCATTTTAATCCTCTTAAAAACCGACGTTTCGCATGATTTTCCAACCTAGAAATGGCCTTTTGACTCTAGATAAGAAAATATTAAATCGAAATGAATATCAAATTTAGATTAATTTTGCATTTAAAATTATTCATTAATACACCGAAATGATAAACAGGGTAGCGAGTGTTGAAAAAGTTTCACTTATTATTACAATTTCATCGTAAATACTGCGTATTAGTTTATTGGAATGAAAATATTGAGGCCATTTAAAATAAGAAAACAAATAATAAAACCTGAGAAGAATCATAAAAGGCAAAAAAGAGAGTGAATTTGAAACAAGGTAAAACAATAGAATTGAAGTCAGGCGTAGTTTAGAGGTCACCAATTCAAATAATAATCTTGGGTGTAAAAAATAAGATAGTAAAGTATAATATAATATCAGCTGCGAAACCCGCCTTCGGAGGTTGTTAGACTTTTTCCATAGTCGTTTGAGATAGTTATAGGTTTATTTCTTCATTATTAATTAGATAAAATTGCCTATTTGCATTGGCGTAGTTAGGGAATTTTTCTAGGGGGGGGGGGGGACAAGCCACCACAAGGTATCAATTTCGGTAATCCAATTAGAGATAAACTAACTTTTTAGTAGAATTGACAAATTTTTGGAAGTAACGAAATAATTTAATGAGAAATACATAAGGGATGGTTCGTAATAATGGAGTTTCCATTAGGGCAATGAGTTTTGTAGGGAGTATTTATCTAGCTTTTCACTTAAATTTCACCATTACTGCCTAACCCTTTGAGGTACACAAATTTATATAATGAACTATATTAAAGAAGATTTAATTTCCAACAGAAAAGTTTATATGAGTGAAATGTATCAAATCAATAGTTAACGAGTTAAAAGATATTCCAATATTGTAGAGTGGCTTGAATCAATAACAAATAAGGTGTCTCAGATGGGCCATATCCTCTCGATATAACAGACCATAAGAATTATAAATGAGAAAGAAATCGATCTTTTTTATCAATTTAATCTATCTTGAGCTTCATAGTAGCTTTTTAATATAACAAAATAGCATTTTGATTAAGAATTTTGTAGTTTAAATGAAATTTTATGAAGAGATTCAATTTCTTCTCTCCGGGAACAAATGAACTAGAAATGGAAAAAATATTTTTTTTTCTCAATAGATATTTCTTCAAATCTAATGAAATTTCATATCTGTGTGTTATTGTCATTTATCTTTTATATAAAAAAATTATTATTAGGAAATTTGCATTTTAAAGGATAGTTTATTTGAAGTCCAATTTGAAAAAACGCTAATAACTCCGTTGAATTTATTTTTAAATATGAAATTAATAGATATTATAAAACAATTAATTATTAATAATTTAATTCAATTTTGAATGAAATCGATTCAGTACTTTTTGAGAAAATGGTCAAAAACCTCAAAAACCGCCATGAAAGGCCGTTTTAGAAACATTTTAAAAATCCACCTCCATGTCACAAGTCAATGTTTTGTTTCATATGACTTTTTTAACTTTTTTCAAAGGCATCTTTGATTTCAAAAAACGGCCTTTCATAGACGGTTTTCTGTGTTTTTGACCATTTTCTCGAAAAAGTACTGAATCGATTTCTTTCAAAATTGAAGTAAATTATTAATAATTAATTGTTTTATAATATCTATTAATTTCATTTTTAAAAAAATTTCAATGGAGTTATTAGCGTTTTTTCAAATTGGACTTCAAACAAGCTACCCTTTAAAATGCAAATTTCCTAAAAATATTTTTTTATATAAAAGATAAATGACAATAACCCACAAATATGAAATTTCAATAGATTTGAATAAATATCTAATGAGAAAAAAAAAATAAAACTTTTTGCCATTTCTAGTTGATTCACTCCCAGAGAGAAGAAATTAAATTTGTTCATAAAATTTCATTTAAACTACAAAATTCTTAATCAAAATGGTATTTTCTTATATTATAATAGAACTGTGAACCTCCACCTAGATGAAATTGATAAAATAATATCATTTTTTCTGATTTCTAATTATTTTGGTTTCTTTTATCGAGACATTGGCGTTGGTTGAGACGTCTCTTGACATTTGGGACCCATTATTTATTATGGATTAATCAAGTCCATTCACTTTACATTATTTAAATATCTTTTAACATATTAAAATTTAATACATTTATTTTATATTTAAGATAAATGTGAGTATGAGTATTCTTGTGATTAACCTTCCAGGGGGCGCGCTGTCCTAAAATTTACGACACATCCGTCTTATCGCTTCACCCACTTTTAGAGCTTAGTCGCAAGAATCGAGCTCCGAGCTATTCGAGGGTCAGGGTTTTTCATAATTACAGGTATGTTTAGAAATTTTTGTTATTCATTGATATTTGGGAATTTCCGTTGACCGTAAATTTTACTACACACGCCTTAAAGTATAAGTATATTAAAGAAGTCGGTTAATAAACTAATTTTTTACATTTTTTCCTCATTTTATATCGTTTCTTTTTATTTTTTTGGTTTTAGACGTGTTCCATTATGGCTCGTAAGCCGCTTACACAAAAAGAGCCAGAAGAAATATTTAGTGTTGTTACGTTTTTTGTTTAAGAAAGTCAAATATTTTTTTTAAAAGTACTGTCATTTATCATTTTTCATAACCTTACAGCAATTCTCTAACATTTATATAAAGAAAACACCCTTTACATGGAGAAAACTTGTTCACGTAAAATTTAAAACAAGCGCCCGCTCAATGGGAATTACACAGCGCGCCCGCTGGAAGGTTAATACCAGAAATTCAAAAATAATGATCATTCAAAAGCGAAGAAGTGAAAAAGAAGTCGTTAGCTTTTTTTTTATTCTTTTGTAAAAAAACGTTAAAACTAATTTCACGGACCGGTCAGAGCGGAAGTCTTCACGAGTGAGTCACCGGTGTGACCCTGGTAGAGTCAGACAAGCATATCTTAAGAAGTGCAAGTGGAGGGGGAAGAGGGAGGGAAAGAAGGTACCATGCCATTCATTAATATCCTCCATACATCTATCCTGTGCAGAGAGCGTGTCACGTCATGTTTTTTCTTTCTTTTATAAAGACAGTTCGGGCATTCGCCCCGTGCCACCCACACAACACGTACTTCAACAGACAGATCTACGATTTATTTAACTAATTAGTAGTTTAGATTTAAATGAGTGTGAATCTAGAATACATTATATTAACTACTCTACATATTATTCCTTACACTTATCATGATAAAATGATAAATGTTTTATTATGTTTATTTAATTTATGGTGAAGCATGTAAGCCTGTTATATGAAGTAGAATTCAATTTATCAAAAATCTTGTTCTGGGTTAGTATTTATCGAGTAGGTGCGCCGAATCAGACAGTAGATGTTGATTTTAAAATATTTTCTTGATTTTCTACAAGAATTTTCATTCTAGTAAAAAAATCATACTTATAATAACATTAGAAAAAAGTAAAGAAATTTAAATATCAATTTTTTAATTGCAACAAAATGGTGGAAAATATTTTTAACTACTTACAAATTTTTCGTCTGTAAAAGATTTGGGTTAGAAAGTTGAAACTTGTCGAAGTTTCGCTCAAAATTTTGGAAATCAAAAATGATATTACCCAATTTTAATGAAATAATTATTTTGAGAAAGGTCGAATTTTTTATAGGATCCAAAATATAAAAAAATTTTTAAACTGGAATGTGAGGCATCCCTATATAAAGATCTTTATATAAATAAAATTATGCTTAAATATTTTTTCCTTTAAAATGACAATTCAAGAGAGAGCCATTTTTAGGTGATTTTTGTACCAGCCCAATTTCAATCAAATACTAACTAAAATTCAGAAAATATTCCTAAACAAAGTTCATTTTCTCATTGTGAACGACAATTAATAATAAATTTGATATCTCAAGTATTTTGGAAGATATAATCATTGTTTTGCTGCCTGTCAACTTTCAATACTTCGGCCTGCCCAAAGGCAGACAGGCAACAAAAGAATGATTATATTTACCAAAATACTTGAGATATCAAATTTATTATTAATTTTCGTTCACCAAGAAAAAATGAACTAATTTTAGGAATTTTTTCAGAATTTTAGATAATGTATTTTATTGAAATTGAAAATCAAATTCATCTTCTTATCCTTAAATAATAGATAAAGAAATATTCAATTTCGATTGAGTTCACCTTAATCAATATTTTAAATGTAATTTTTGACTCTTCCAACCAATTGAGTTCAATTCACTATTTTATTAAATATTTAATGCAATTTTCTCCTTCGTCTCTTTATAATGGCTTCCCCAATGTTGCCGCTTCTTAACTCTTTTCTTATTAAAAACAGTCTGCATATATTATTTATTTATTATTCATTTCGCTTCCTCTGCTTTGGCTCACGTCTCAAACAAGCGCAACTGGTTAATAACCTTCCTGAAAAAGGCACGCAGCCATTCAAAAAGATAAATTCGCCTCAGGCGGGCGTTCAAGTCTCCAAACGGATGCTGCTGCATTCAGTTTCTATTATTCAATCCATGTTATCGAAATCATTTTTTTATCAAATTAGTACTTAATATTATTTTTAGTAATAAATCATAATATTTAAATAGGGAAATTCTATCCGTGTTGCCATCTGTTGTGTCCTTGTCTTATGAGATAGAATTCCTCTTTTATGACCCTTTGTGTATCCAGGCGATAATGAAAACAAACATACGCCTCCCACGGGAACTTATATCCTTTCTCCCGAGCAAACAGCCCACACTAGACTACTAGACCTTGGGCTTGGATTTTTCTACTATCGCGAAAATAGAATTTAAGAAAAAACTAATGAAGAAAAAAATCTTGGAAATTTTGTTTCACGTCCAGGTGAGTGAGTCAGACATGAATTCCCAGACTATGATGATACATCGTAATTCAAGTAGGTCTGTATTTAAATGTTTTTTAAATTATCTAGAAGATTACCTGGGAAAATCAGAAAAGTGTTTAAAGATTTGTAATGAAATTTCAATTTTGATTAAAAAGTTGTCTATAAAATATTATTTAATTCAGTATCTATCCATTTGATAAATTAAGAAAAACTAAATAAGAACAAACTCTGATGAGATAAAATCAATAATTCCCCCCAAAGCATGCTTTGCACGTAGCACGCGTTTTGCCGACTCCCAACACTCTTTCGCGTTCAAATTAGAAAAGTGCCGGACCACTTCATTCGCCAATTCATATATCCCCATGACTTCAAGGAACTGGAACTCCCTCCCAGCCTCCATCTTTCCCAGCACTTATAATCTTCAAACCTTCAAAACCGGAGTGCATAGACACCTACGTCTACACCCTCTCACTTAATCAACTTTCCCTTCTCTTCGGTAATGCAAGGGTCTTTCGAGATCCATAGGGGCTGCATCTTTACTGGTACACCCCTTCTTGCATTCGATTGCATTAAAAAAAAAAAAAAAAAACTTAATTGAAGAGAGTACCAGAGGTGTAGATTGAATTTTTCTATATCCGATCGGGTAATTGACCTCTAGAGAAATAATAGATAAAATATTTATAATTAAAAAGTCTGATGATGAAGATCAAACCATTGAAACTATAGTTTCAAACAAAAAAATTATATAATATAAAATTTACATAGTTAAATTTGGTATCACCCACTCAGCCTATAAGAGAGCCTTGAAAAAGCCCTCGAAATAAAAAACAAATAAATATTAAACCATTAAATTCCTAAATACAAAATACTATTAATAGTGAAATTAAATTCTTACAAAAAAATCCATGATTTAATTAATGTTTATTTATTTACTACTATTTATTTAAAATAATAGAAGGGCCCGAAGTTAACACTAAGTAGGGGGCCCTTCAAAGGCTAGTTACGATAGTGTTTATATGTATATTTATATTTGCATCAAGCATAGGACAACCTCATTGATTGGTTTTTATAAATGATAAAAAAAAACATTTTATTTATGAATCAATCAATTTAATTTCCTGAATTTATCAAGAAATATCAGAAATTACTAATTATTTTATCAAAAAATTTCAAGTATCGGAAATTGGATGAGTTTAATGAACAAAAAAAAATACAATAAGTTGAAATTTAAAATTAATTATCAATATCAAGGATTATTTGTCTAATATGTTTCAAGAACATAATATACTTAAAGTCAATCAAAAAACCAATTAAGATAAGAATATCGAAATTGATTGCTTTCTCCAATCCAAGTGAATGTAGAATATATATTATTTATTAACTTAGAATAATCACATTTAAAACAAGGAGGAATTGAAGAAGCCGTCATCAAATTAGAAGAGTCAACATAGATTTTTCGCTGCATTCAGGGCGGAAGGGGACCAATGGTATTTTAAGCATGGGCTAAATCGAGGGTCTCGAATTACGGGGGGGGTCTTAAAATGATAACAATTTATATTTTTTTAAATTTGACCTTGCCCCTCCTGAAAATTTTTTTTAAGTCCATATCGGTATTGTACTATATATTTATATAAAGGAAAAGTTAAATTTTATTCTCTAAATTGCTTTTCTATTGAAAATTAATGATTATAAATTTAAAAAAATAAAAAATAATAATCATTGTAATTTATTTATTTTGAAACTGTTTGAAAATGTCATCGTTAATTACTGTATAATTACACAACTTAATTAAAACCTTTAGTTTTTTTTTAATGAATAATGTAAAAGATTTATCTATTTACATATCGATTGCAAGTTTTGACTCTTTAAATATTTTTTTTTTTCGTTGAAATAACTGTATATGTACGGCCGAGGGAGGATATAATAATATTTATTATTATTTATAAAGCGTAATTACTTAAGGAAATGGATAGAGTCAGGGCCGTTGATGTGTAGCCTTGAGGTTCCCTCAAAAGACAAAAACAGGTAACCGATTTATCATTGGGAAAGATGGCGGGGATTCTAAAGAGAAGGCTTCGTTCGATAACTAAGCAAGTATAATAAATATAATTGAAAAAATTTTATTTTGCCAAGAGTAGCAGAGTTGCTGATTCACAAAGAGAAATCAATGAGGCTGGTTTCTGCTTGATGGAAATAAACATATGTATACATATATAAAGTATAAACCAAATATAAATATGTGTTAATTAAAGGTTTTATGGGCGAATATTTTATTCAAACTTTTTGTTAAAAACCACATTTTTTAACTATTAAATAAATATTTATCAACAAACTAATAAATACGTATAAAAATATAAAATCTTTGATCGAAACATCGTGTTTTATATTTTTATACGTGTTTATCAGTTTGTTGATAAATATTTATTTAATAGTGAAAAAATGTGGTTTTTAACAAAAATTTTGAATAAAATTTTTGTTAGCTTAGCTCGGAAATTGTTTTATTTTAATTATTATTTCTTTAATCATCCCACGTTTTATTTTGATTCAACCACATGATCTTTTTCAATCACTTGCTAATAGTTTTTTTATTTTATTTATTGTCCTCGGGAACATAGCCCATTTAGACAGAATCTAATAGTTCATTTGATTAAAAAACCTATTAAAATATTTTTTGCAAAAATTGAGAATCGTTTATAGGTAATATATATTTTGAAGTAAATTCTTGATAATTTTTTTTATTCTAATAAATGAATACAGTTTTTAATAAAAAAAAACATTTTTATTAATAATTCAAACGTTTCAGTAGAAAATTATATGATTAAATCAATTGCCAAAATTTCAAGTCAGTTAAAAATTGTAGTTGAGAAAAATGACTCGACCGAGCCCATTGACTGTGTGGATACACATTGTTACGCCGACGATAGCACTCTACACGGTAAACCCTCACTCCCGAACAATCGAATCAATGTTACCTCCTCAATTACTCTCGACCTAGACAAACTGAATAAATGGGGCTCACAAAATTTAGTTAACTTCAATTCAAACAAGACTCAATGTTGTCTAATTTCTAGGCGCGAAAATAAAGATTTCCCTGATATTCTATTCGATTCGAATACCCTAAAAATGTGTGACAGCCTATCCATGCTGGGCGTCTCTGTCGCATCTGACCTGTCTTGGAATGAACACATCTCCTCTGTGGCGAAATCTGCAGCAAGGAAGATTGGCTTCTTATTCAGGTCCAAGCGATTTTACAAACCCCCACAACTTCTCACCATCTACAAGGCCCAAATCCGCCCCTGTCTCGAATACGGCTCTCATCTGTGGAGAGGGGCCTCAAAATACTCTCTTGCTACCCTGGATGCAATTCAGAAACGAGCCGTCAGGCTAATTGACGATTCTACCCTCACCGACTCCCTCGACTCGCTGGCTCATCGAAGAGATGTCTCTGCCCTTTCCCTTTTCTATAGATACTATCACGGCAGGTGCTCTGATGAGATAAAATCAATAATTCCCCCCAAAGCATGCTTTGCACGTAGCACGCGTTTTGCCGACTCCCAACACTCTTTCGCGGTTAAATTAGAAAAGTGCCGGACCACTTCATTCGCCAATACATATATCCCCATGACTTCAAGGAACTGGAACTCTCTTCCAGCCTCTATCTTTCCCAGCACCTATAATCTTCAAACCTTCAAAACCGGAGTGCATAGACACCTACGTCTACACCCTCTCACTTAATCAACTTTCTTCTCTTCGGTAATGCAAGGGTCTTTCGAGATCCATAGGGGCTGCATCTTTACTGGTGCACCCCTTCTTGCATTCGATTGCATTAAAAAAAAAAAAAAAAAAGAGAGGAAACCTTTTTTAAAAACCTAATCTTAGAATTATTTTACCGGTGAATAATTATTTTAATTTAAAAAACCAAACAATTAAATTTAAGTTACCCGAAGATGAGACCATGACAGATCGATTTGTTGACCCAAAAACCTCCTAATACTAATAATAATAGACCTGGAAGATGACAGAGCTCCATTTGTTAATTTTTTCGTTTGTAATTATTATTCATTTATTTAACCACTTGTTTTGTTTTGATTCAACTTCAACCATATGATTAATTTATTTTCAACTACCTGTTAATAATTAGTTTAATGAAAATATTTTTTCTCAAAATTGAGACCTCATTATAATATAATAGTTAGATAATAATAGGTATATATCGAGCCATTTTTGAGAAATCGATTCTATATATACAAGAATTGCTAATTTAATAGTAGAAGATATTTGGTATATATCTGAATATGTTTATTAGTTTGTTTGCATCAAGCAGAGGACAACCGCATTGATTTCCCTTTATGAACAGCTCTGCTATTCTCAAAACAAAATAAAAGATTTTTAATTAAAAAAAAAAAATCAGAATTAATTCCATACAGCCTGTCGGGTATAACGAGTAATATTATTCAATTAAACTTTCTAGGTAATTTTAAATGCATCAAACATGAAAATAAAATATTCGATTCAAATCAATTCAATGGTTAATTTATGTTAAAAATGTGATGAACTGTTTGTTTTCAAGTGAATTTGCACATAAACAACATGTTCTCAGCTACACTAGATTCCCCCGTGGGGAGTGGGGGATTTGTTGACGCAGTAACCGTGTTTTACTTTCCTGACCTACTAGAGTAGATGGCGGACGAGAAATCCCCCTGCCGGAAACTTGATGTTTTTTTTTTGACGCTCATCAATCAATCTTTTTTCCGTTACTATTTTTTAATTTTAATTTAATAAAATTAAAATAAAATACAATTATATTTGGCTCAGATTTGATAGAATGAATAAAAATAAGCTGCATAAGACATACGACTATCACTTGTAACCTCTTTCTTTGAAATTATCCTACTATTTGCAAATTGAATGGAAGTCAGTCCAGGAATAGATAAAAATATTATTTCCTATTGTTAAAAAAATATTTATTGGAAGGTTTTTGAAACCGACGTTTCGGAGGATCTTCCCAACCCCTTCCCTCTACTTGTACTCTCTATAAAAAGATTGTTCTCCATATTTTAATTACGAAGATAAGCATTAATAAAATAAATTAATAAATAAATCAAATTGACAATTTTAAAATGGATTCAAAACTCTTGTCCTCTATAAAAATATTTTTTATACATTTTAAAAACAATAAGCAAAAATAAAATAAATAAATAAATAAACTTAGAAATTGTCGAGTGAACTAAAAGCGCTTGTCCTCCCTATAAAAAGATTGTTAAGCAAATTTTAAGAAAAAAAACTTGAAAATTTTGGAGTGAACTAAAAGCTGTTGTCCTCCCTATAAATAGATTTTTTTCACATTTTAAGAAAGATAGGCAAAAATAAAATAAATAAATAAATAAAATTGAAAATTTTAAAATGGATTCAATACTCTTGCCCACGCTATAAAAAGAATGTCCTCCATATTTTAAGAACGATAAGTAAAAGATAAAATAAATAAACTTGAAGATTTTCAAATGAATTCAAAACCCTTGTCCCACTATAAAAAGATTTTCCTTCACATTTTCAGAAATATAAGTAAAAAAATAAGATAATTAAATAAACTTGAACATTTTTTAGTTAATTCAATATTCTTGCCCTCCCTATATGCAAGGTTAAGAACATATAGTTAAGAAAACTGATACCCATAGATACAGCTTTATAGATACTCTTTAGTAAACAGAGAGTAATTTAAAGAAAATCTTATGCAATCGAGGATTATTTATGCATATATATGATTCATGTATCATTAACTTGTACGTCAAGATTACTAGTATACTAGGCAAGTAGATCAAGGAAAATATTCCGCATAGAAATATAATAATATTCATATAGGTACATATTTAAAAGACTATATATGTCATATGTGTCTGCACATTTGCATGAATTCTCGTTAAAATAAGCTGACGTGTTCTGATGTGGCCATCCACTTGACTTTACCATACAACCTGGCCCCTCACTTACATTAATATCTAATAAAATTATTTATAATCATGTAGGGGGGAGGGGTTAGTTTTTGCATTTTTAAACTCCTATGGGCACAGTGATTATGTATACAAAATTTGGTTGACTGAAACGAAATAGATTTTTAATTTTTAACCCCCCCCCCCTCCTTCTCCCCCCATAATTTTGGGTCGATATGCACCAAAATCTAATCAGCTCTTAATCTCAATAGACCAAAACTACGTGTGAAATTTGGTTTAGATATTCACACTAGTTTTTGAGCTAGCTCGTCCACAAAAATTTGGTAACGCACAGACACTAAATAACTAAATAACTAACAGACATTTTGATAAAACACTTATCTCGAAAAATATAATTTTTTCGATGTTCACTTAATAGAGCTCTTTTGTAGAACGAAATGCCATGGTTTCGCTCAATTTTTTTAATCGAAATAGTTTCAGCCGTTTTTGAGATATTTTGAAAAAAAGAAGGAAAAAAAACACTTTTTTCATGCACGATTACAATACTTGACCATACCCTGTATGGTAAAGTAAAATCAAATCAAATTATTCATTTGCGTTTTTAATATTTTATTTAAATAGAATATGTTAATTAAATATTCTAGCATCGTATACAGTGTCACAAACGGATAATGTTTAGAGGACAAAAAAGGATATCGATAAAATACTACGCTCAAGGTGAGATTTTAATTAGATTGATCGTGATCATAACAAAACTACGACATATTTCAAGATGCAGTAGACGTATAGAATAGTCTGGCGGACCGAGCGCTGCTATATTAATATTGTCTTTAATAGATACGGCATGCGAGTTCGACAATCCGTTGGCCACTAATTCAAACACTTGTGCCAAATTTGAGCTCTTTAGCAAAAATCAGATTTGATTTTCTGCATTTTTCAAACAGAAAAGATGAAGCTACCTACTATAGACTAAAATCTATCTCTTGCGATACTTTTTCTAGCCATTACTTAGCATAAGATTAAAATCCAGATCCTCTACGACTTACTTTTTCAGCAATATAGACGTTTCTTAAATTTTCTACAGCACGCATAATTAACTCATCTTAATAATAAGCAATAAGCGTTAAACACAGTTCATTTTAAGTATGTTGACCTCGTAATCAGAAATTTCAACAACATCAACAATTTATTACTAATTATTAGGTCAACATGTCAATCATAAAATATATAATATTCATACAATAAAGAAGATATTATATTTATGGGAAGCTATTCAAATCAAGGGAAAGAAAAAGAAACCTGGTTAAAGTTAGAGAAAAAGAAATTCTAAAACCTCTTGCTCAATATATACCTATAAACATATATATTATATTATTTAACAGCTGTGATGCCCGCCATCGCCTCAGCAATGGTAATTCGTAGAGAAATGAAATTTTAAAGGTCCCCTATTGGCAGGGTGCGCGACGAAAACGACATCTGACGGCTGCATTAAATCATGCTCTAGAGCCCTGAAAGAGTGCTAAATGTTTATAAAATTAATTTATTTTGTATTAATAAATAATGTAAAAATTTTTTAAGAACCTCAAAGAAAAATTGCAATACCGGTAGTGAATAAAAGATATTGAAACATACAAAGTAAGTATGAAAAGTGATAATAGGTAGTAAAGTTTATTATTGGAATAAGGTTATCCGGCGATACCAATGCAAATGATGAGAGGTGTAATAATTAAAAAATAAAAAAAAAAATTCAGGATAGTCAACTGAAGTTTTTAAATAATTTATTTTCAATTTATAAATTGTTCTTTTATTAGCCTTGGGTTTAAAATTTTCAAATTAAAATTGGAAAATTTTAAGTTAGGTTATGCGCTACATACTTTTTTCTCTTAACTGCATTTATCCATTTTTTCCGTTTTTCTAATTTCCAATGAGCAACTGGAAATGTATAAAATTTCCAGTCACTATTTCTGCCTGTATTTTTACAATTAACTACATTTCAACTATTATGCACAATTTTTAATATTACTTTTTATTTGTTTTCCCTGAACGTGAGCATGATTTAACGAAAATTTGACCACAATGTTCGCTGCGATCGATTCAGTTGTCTCCACCATGCACTCCGCACCCTGCCATTAAGGACTACAGCAAGATAATGATTTAAATTACACCACCGGAAATAACTCGAGTCTTTGTTTTGTAAGGAGGATCCCTTTGAAAGGAGAAAATTGATATGGGAAAGTTCAATTATTTTATACTAGGGGTGAGGGGTTAAATTAAGTGTTACTAGTGTGTTACGCTGATTAGGGAGAGTTTAATACATTATTACGTAGCATTATGATTATGAGTTTTAACAAATTATTGTTTTTAAATATTTAAAAATTAATTAATTTTTGAACTTAGAATTTATTCTTCATATACTAATATATAAAACAAATTAATTTGCGTTCTAGAAGAATGGAGTGAAAAATATCTGTGCTTATATCATATATTGCGATTCAGAGAGAGGTTTTTGTCTCGAGGGTGTGAGCTGACTGCCCGGATAGCGTGTTAGTTCTCAGGTTCGACTCCTGGGGGGATGAATCCTCTCTGATATCGCAATTTAATAATATTTCTACTAAAATCTTAGAATTTGTCCGAAAAAGGTTGATTGAATTCTGTCTCTTTTAAAATACATCTTGGTTAATCTGAACCCGAGCTGATTTTTTGAAAAAACTATAACTATTTTCAAAAAAAAAAAAAAAAGATGCTCAAAACTTTAATTATACATATAAAACAAACTGCAAAGTAATAGAAGAATCATTCAAAAAAATCCATTATGCTACGTAACAAGCCTTGAAGGGGGGTGGGGTCACAGAAATGTTACGGTGCGTTATGATAGGGTACGGGGGACCTAAATATTGTTAAAAAAATGTTACGTGATACTTGAACGTTCGATAGGAAGATTAAAAAAAAAACAAAAAAAAACTGAGTTTATAAATGAAAGTCGTATGGTATAAACACAGTTGACCTAATAATTAGATATGAATTGTTTTTGCTAGGTGGAATTTTTTATTAGGATGTCAACATTTTTAAAATGATCCGTGTTTAAAAGGCTTATTGCAGTCATTAAATAATTTCTATATATGGATAGAGGCAAGCTTCAGAGGCCGTAAAAACTTATTAATTATTATTTACTTATTTTTTTGATTTGTTTGTTTGATGAAGATAAAGTCGAGGTTGGGTCAATTTCACGAGTTTAGGTCATGGGTATCTCTCTCACGGGTCCATCATACCAAGGATACAAAGCATTTTTTTTATAACTGGAATCAAAGATTGAATCATTCATAAGCTTTTTAATGAATGTTGTATCGAATATCCATGGATACTTAAACAAGATTGTTGTGGCTGTAACTTGTATAAAGTATAGGGTTCGAAATGTGTAGGCAGACGAAGAAATAAAATTCTAAGTCTTGAGTCGACAATTCGAAAAAATAAAATTTCGAATAAAACAATTTATTAGAATGTTATTTTCATCGAGAAAGAATTTAATTTATAGGACAGATTCTATGATTTTAATAGAAATATTATTAAATTGCGATATCAGAGGGATTCTCAGGAGTGACTGAGACCAACATGCTTTCCGGGCAGTTAGCTCACTGCCCGGAAAGCATGTTGGTTCTCAGGTTCGACTCCTGGGGGATGAATCCCCTCTGATATCGCAATTTAATAATATTTCTATTAAAATCATAGAATCTGTCTTATAAATTAAATTCTTTCTCGTTTATAATTGATTTGTTAATCTGAACCCGAGCTCATTTTTGAAAAACATTCCAACTCTTTTCAAAAATAAGATGCTCAAATCTTTACTGTTATTTTCATCCTTTTAAAAAACCGACGTTTCGCAGGATCTTCTCTACTAATTCAGGATCGGTTGAAAATGACATTCCAATAAATTGTTTTATTCGGAATTTTATGTTTAATTATTTGTGGGTTGCCTTTCCATCAATTCTCCAATTGATGTTTATTTTTCACGGTCAAATTATGTGTTAGTATTTCTTGAATTTTTTTGAAAATTCAAATTTAATTGAATTTGCAATTTCGAAAAGGGCACTGTCTAAGAATTTTAAATGTTCAGGAATGAAAAAAATATTTTCTAAAGTAGTGTAAAATTTATAAAATTTATTTTTAACCGACTTCAAAAAAAGGAGGACGTTCTCTATTCGATTGATTTTATTTTTTTTTTTTTTTGTGCCTATGTTACCTATAATTTTTATGCCTATATCTCCGCCAATTGTGAACCGATTTTGAAAAAAAATTTGCATTGGGTTTGGTCTAGCTTCCGATTGGTCCCATTTTTTTTCATAGGTATTAGATCTTTTTTGTTAGGTTTGCTCATACCTAACTTCTTTGTTTATGAACCGATTTCGATGATTCTTTTTTTATTGGAAAGGGGGTATCTTAGGGATGGTGCCATATTAATTTGGTCAAGTTCTGATGATATGATCACTATTAATAACATCACTAAAAAGAGAAAAATAAAAATAATTTTTAAGAAAAGAATAAAACCGACTTCAAAAAAATTAAATGCAACAAATAAAATACACTAAAAGGTATAAAATAATTATTAACTTATTTAGTTACAACTAAACTACGAAATATTAAAATGAAATTACTTTTTTAAGTCGGTGCCAAACATATACCTTTTATGAATCGCATTGGCACCGAGTACAAAAAGTAATTTCATGTTAATATTTCGTAGTTTAGTTGTAACTAAATAAGTTAATAATTATTTTATACCTTTTAGTGTATTTTTTTTGTTGCATTTAATTTTTTTGAAGTCGGTTTTATTTTTTTCTTAAAAATTATTTTTTTGAGTTATATTTTGGGAGTAATAAAATGTGTGCCTTTTTCGAGCATAGTAGGGAAGCTTTTAAATTACATTTATTAATATGATAAAATGTATTTGTTGTCAAAATATACGAGATGTGCCCTTTTCGAAATTGCATATTCAATTGTTAAAGAAGTAAAAGATGCGGAAAACCCCATCTAAAATCACGATTTCTCCGAAACTACTACGGCTCGAAACTTGGAATTTTTCATATAATATCTTACTTTTAAGATCTAAATGCATGTTAATGAGTGTTTTTAAAAAAACTCTAATGGAAAAAGGGTAAAAGGGGTAAAATAAAAAGAAGTATATTGAAGGAGACAATAAAAGAGTGTATCTTCTGCTGGAATTATAAATTTTATTTATTTATAACGAGACTATAGTTTCGACGGCTTGGTCCTCTTCATCAGTCTATTATAATTGATTCACAGGAATTAATTGTAAATGGAATCAATTGTAATAGACTGATGAAGAAGGCAAAGCCCTCGAAACTATAGTTTCGTTATAAATAAATAAAATTTATAATTCTAGCAGAAGACACTCTTTTATTGTCTCCTTCAATATATAAAAATTCTGATACTCTTGGCACAAAAACTTTCAATCTAAAAGAAGTATAGTTTCATCACAATTTCTTCAAAACTACTAGAGCTAATATCTTGACAATTTATATAGAGGTTAGTTTTAGGACGTAAATGATTGGTAAGAAAAGTTTTAGGGGTCCAGAGGAGGTAAAAGCTAAGAATTTATATAGAAATAACGAAATGAAAATTTTTTATTAATCTGGAATTGAAAATTTTTCATATTAATTATCTAATTAAGATATAACTATTCGAGGATATATTCTCAGGAAATGGGTCTTATTTTTTGTAAAAACATAACACAGGTTATATTATTAAAAAAAAATATTGTCAATAGGGACGTTTCGACAAATTTATATTAGTGTCATCATCAGCTTAAAATTTTATTTTAATATATAATTTACAAAAACAAAACATTAGGTACAAAACAATAATATTGAAAATGTAAAATTATGTATTGTTGTGTTTTTGTAAATTATATATTAAAATAAAATTTTAGGCTTATGATGACACTGATATAAAATTGTCGAAACGTCCCTAGTGATCAATATTTTTTTTTAATAATATAAACTTTGTTTGCAACGAAATTTTCTCTGGAGAGTGACGGACTGTAAGAAATTTTAATTGAATGTAATGGAAGGCAGCCCAGGGGTAGTGAGGAAAGAAAAATTAACACATATCAAATAAGGTGTAATTTATTGGAATCCTTCCTCCTTTCCTTCCAAACCGACGTTTCGGAGGATTTTCCCTCCTTCTTCAGGGTTTCAAAGTGTTAATGAATGAAACAAATAACATGCTTCTTTCTTCTCTTCACAGTAGTGTTCAAAATTTTCTTCTTTTTTATCAAAGGCAAAGAAAAAAATGTTTTTCTATGCCTTTGATAAAAAAGAAGAAAGTTTTGAACACTACGGTGGAGAGAAGAAAGAATCATGTTATTTGTTTCATTCATTAACCCTTTGAAACCCTGAAGAAGGAGGGAAAAATCCTCCGAAATGTCGGTTTGAAAGGAAAGGAGGAAGGATTGCCAATAAATTACACCTTATTTGATATGTGTTAATTTTTTCTTTCCTCACTACCTCTGGGCTGCCTTCCATTACATTCAATATAAACTTTGTTTTTACAAAAAATTAGAGCCATTTTCTGGGAATATATCCTCGACAAGTTATATCATAATTAATATGAAAAATTCTTATCTTAAAGTTTGTATAAATAATCTGACAAGTACCTATAAACTTTTTTTCTTGAACAATTCGCCATTAAAATAATTGGATAACCGATGGAAAAACTACGGAACTGTATGTGCCCATCGCAGCCTTTTAATCCTCACATTGTTATAGGACTTATTCACTCAATGAATTGGATCTAAATTCTTGTCCCTTACATTTCAAATTCGAGATAGGAATATTTTACAATAGAATTAGAATTCCTTCGAGAGATTTTGAAAAAGGCTTAAAGGATGGATGATTCATAAGGAAATCATTCTAGGTACTTTCTATCGTGAGTCGCGCTAGACATAATTATTTTTGCTGATTCAAGGAAAAACAGATCGCGTTTAAAAAAAATGCAATTTTCTTGTTTCGGAATTGATTTTTTAATGTTATATGAAAACCCTCAGTGCTTGAGAAACCCCTCAATTACACTAATATAATCTTATTTTGTTTAAATAAGATGATTTTCCGTCTGGAATATAATAACACAGGTTTACATAAGAAATTATGTATTATACAATTAGAGTTTTAATTGAGAATTATTAAAAGAAACACTCTCGAATTGTGGAGGGGGCTTAAAATATTATCCGATAAGCTAAAATTCAATTTAAAAGATCAAACTTAAAATTAAAACAATGTTAAATGAAAAAAAGCCTCTGTGTTTGAGAATCAAATCATTCATATTATGCAATTTAATTATAAATTCTAAGTACACATTACTGTCGTGCTGTCCATGAATGCTATGGATGTGGCGCATATCCCTAAAATTTCAAAAGATTTAGAGTATTTTCATACCGTGTCATAAAAAATCTAATATTAAATGTGAGAAATAACGAAAAATTATACGAAGCCCATAAGGTATTCGATAAAAATTTCCAAAAAAAAGCAAAGAATAAAATAAAATTAAAAAAAATGAAGCTTACTTTTTTGAACACCATCCCATGATTAAAAAGTCACAGTTCGCCTCTGATACGCATACTACCTTGATCAAAAAGTTTCCGGAATAACCCCCCCCCCCCCCCCCGTGTTGCGCTCCCATCGTTCCGATTTGAGTTCTGTTTTTTTTGTTAAGTTGGTACATCTGTTGTTGGTATTCCCTCTAAATCTTAGCCTCATAGCTTGACATTTGCAAAAGTTACGTAACCAAGAGTACATCTATCTCTGTGTGTGTTGGCGATTTTTTACATTTTTAGAAATGGATTTAAATTTGCAACAACGAACTTGTATTAAATTTTGAGTAAAAAACGGATTTAATGGTGCGCGAACGTTGGAAATGTTGGAAAAGTATTTCGGCAACGATTCTCTAAAGAAAACGGTCGTTTACCAGTGGCACGAGCCGAGACAAAAAAAAACCACGTCGTTTTCAGTCAAAAAATAAGGCAATGCTCACGGTTTTCATGGATTACAACGGTGTAGTGCATCATGAATTTTTGCCAGTAGGCCAGACAGTAAACAAAGAGTATTATTTGGGCGTTATGAGACGTTTGCGTGAAGCAATTCGCCGAAAGAGACCAGAATTGTGGGCAGAAAACTCGTGGATTTTGCACCATGATAACGCACCGTCGCACAGTGCCATCATTATTCGAAATTTTTTGACGAAAAATGCAACAAATACCATCCAACAGCCACCGAATTCACCTGATTTGGCTCCCTGTGACTTCTTTTTGTTCAAT
Source organism: Forficula auricularia (assembly GCA_024734495.1). NCBI lineage: Eukaryota > Metazoa > Arthropoda > Insecta > Dermaptera > Forficulidae > Forficula > Forficula auricularia. The sequence continues at coordinate 419,000 of JALMQS010000542.1, read as the reverse complement.
CGAGTTAAAAAACCATTACGGGGAACGCGTTTCAGCAGTCGAGAGGAAGTAATGGAAAAATCGCAGGAAGCACTGATGGACATACCGAAAACCGAATATAAAAAAATGTTTCGTGGTTTGGATCAAGCGCTGGCATAAGTGTGTTGCAGTCGATGGTGATTACTTTGAAGGGGACAATATAGATTTAGATGAATAAACTTGTATTTTTAATTTTCTGAATAAATTCCGGGAACTTTTTGATCAAGGGAGTATTAGTTAGAACGAATAATGTGTTTGTTTATTTTCTATATCAATAATAATAAATACTTTATTATTTCCATGCCAACCTAATTAGAATCATTTAATTAGTTAATAGATATCACTATATCTGTAGCGTGCCAGCCTGCTAACCAGGGGACCCGGGTTCGAATCCGACTCGAGGCATTCAGCTAAAATCTGACCCCGGGGGTATAGAGAAATTTAGAAAAAATATAATTAGTATCTACGATACTAAATTGGCTTGTGGCTAGAAAGGCCGAAAAGTCAAAAAAAAAATATCACTATATCTATTTATTTTTCCTACAAAAGAAACAAGGCGTTCCGTTAAAGTTTCAAGATTTATTAAATGTTCCGTAGTAGGAAAACCATGGTCTAAAATATTAAGAAAATCACTTTCAAAGGATTTATACTGTCTAATTATCTTCTTAGTTTGGCTTTCGATATTCAGGATAATTCAATAATTAAAGGTTATAGAAAGTTTGTTCTGGTGCTAAAATGTTTATATTTCTGAAACGAACGATTGATAAACTATATCTTAGACTTTCTAGCTTCAGAATTTATAATTAAATTCTGTAACGTGTGTAATTTTGAGGTGTTTTAATATGATAAAAAGTATATACAAGCAAACAAGTGTTTCAAAATTCGATATGATTTTCGAAAATTTTGCATTTGTTACAGGGATGAAGTAGGGTTAGAGTGTCTCTAACTCAAAATGTATTTATTTCACAACCCACTAATAAATAATTTTTTTTATATATAAATTTTATTAAACCAATTATTTTACATGAATTAATGTATACATTGAATTTGAGCTTCGACTCCGGAGATTACTTCTCCACCATCGACTGTCCTTGATCATCTTTTTAGTCCTTGTTTTTAATAAGAGGAAAAAACTAATTAAAGAAAAAAACCTCTTTTCCGATAATTATTCCAATTCCATATTCTAATCCCCCCGGTCTTCCCCAATAAATAATTTTTTTTTTTTTTTTTTTTTTATAAATTTTATTAAACCAATTATTTTACATTAATTAATGTATACCTTGTATTTTAGCTTCGATTTCGGAGATTGCTTCTCCACCATCGAGTGTCCTTATTCATCTTGAGTCCTTGTTTTTAATAAGAGGAAAAATCTAATTAGATAAAAAACCTCTTTTCCGATAATTATTTAAATTCCATTATTCCCCAATCAAATCGATTGGTATCATTCCCTCCTTCTCCATCCTTCTCTCCATTCAATAAATAATTTATAATGAATTTATTTTATAAATTAAGAATAATTAATAAGTTATTAGTGGGTTTTAACAGAAAGTTTTTAAGTAAATAAATAAATTAATTTGATAATTTGAAAATGAAAAACACTTGTTTATGCGCTTATCATAACAACGAGTGAAAATCTCAAATAAAAATTTTCTGTATTTTTCTAAAAGAAAGCTAAAGAACGCAAAATCTAATCAATTCTTCTTATTGGAAATATAAACTCTATGGCAGCAAAACAAACTTTTACGACCTTCTTTTCTTGTGCGAAAATCTTAATCCAAGCAGACAAAGTGAGAGAGAAAAATCATCCATGAATGTGATCTTATTCTTGTTTCGGACATTTTTAAATCTTATAATATTAAATGACCAATTCTTATATACATATATAATCGGTTTCTCGAAAACGGCTCTAACGGTTTCGATGAAAATCGCTAATCAAGGTTTTTTGGTTTGAGAAATCGATCTATCAGCGTCTCATTTTCGCATAACTTTAATTTCATAAGTTTTTTCTAATTAAAGTATTTATTCAAAGTCTCAATTTTAAGAAGAAATATTTTGATTGGTTGTTTAATTAAACTAATTATTAACAAGTGGTTGAATAAAAATGAATCATATGGTTGAATCAAAACAAAACAAGCGGTTGATTAAATAAACAATAATTAAAAAATATGTGTGAGCCTCACTGGACTCGCCAAAAGCGGTCTTATGAAATGGCGGAGGTACTCTGGGTGATTAGTAGTTTGACTCTTAATTACTATCTCTATGACACAAGTCACATGATCCAAAACAATGCCAATTAATATTATTATTAATAGTTAGTTGTTAATAAACAAACGAACAAGCAACATCGAAACGATCCGAGCTGAGCATTTCCTTATATTATTCATGAGTTAATCTCATCCCTGCGGGCTAGAAATCAGTTTATATGTTACCAAGTGATTAGTCAATTAATTGTGTTCAATTTTGTTTCAGATTATCAAATTTGTAGATTTTCAAGCATTATCACAGTTGGCCGTTCCACTCACCCATATAAGCTCACGGAGGAAGTGAAACTTTTTTATCCGTATACACAATAGGATTACAGTATAGGTACCCAACACTTGCTCTATTCCCTGATTTCCCCTCTATTAAGTCATTTATTTCTCCTTTATTGTAACAAAAATTTTCAAACAGAAACGTTGCTAAAGAAATTTTACTTCAAACATAAACAATACTGAGCTAAGCTACTATAATAATAAAATATCAAAATCAAAATTTTCGAGTAAATTAAATAATTAATTCGGTCCGCCCCATTTGATTAACATTTGTTTTTAGTGTTTGTTTAATAAAATTGTATTGTATATTCAATTATTTTCCCTCTAGTAAGTAAGTACTTAACAAAATTGACATTTTTATTAAAAAGACAATTAGAAAGTTTTCCTTTGCATTCGAGAGTAATCAAAGCACGTTTTGGCTATTTATTTTAGAATATCCTCAGGAAAATTATTAATTGCAATTGTGAATTTGCTTACAGTCTAATTTATATATAAATAGATTAGCTTGGTTCATGAAATTGTGTAATTGAAAACAAGAGAGTGAATATGAGAACAAAGCCCTCAAGGGCTAACTAAAATGGACATGGTCAAAGACATAAGGACAGCAAGAGGCTCCTAATTGCCTGTAAAGGAGAAGAGAAGGAAATTCTTCATGCGCGACATAAAGCAGACACCCTCTTGAAAATGAAAAGGGATAAATTTGCCTGGCCTATCGGTGTGAGTTCTCGGAGTTCTCTCTCCTTTCTTGGCTCGGACTTTACGGAGAAAAAATTAAAGAAAAGAAAAACATTCTGAAAAAATAACGGTTCGTTTTTCAAATGGACGCTTCGAGACTTAAAAACCCTCTTTCTCAGACTTAAATTTTTAATAGTTAGTGTAAAGATTTAAGCATCTTTTTTGAGTTTCTTTTTTTGAAAAAAGATGGAATTTTTTCAAAAATCAACTCAATTATATAATATTAAGAATTGAATTTAATTTTATTTAGGAAACAATTCTAAGATTTTAGTAGAAATATTTTTACATTGCATATCAGAGGGTTTCGTCCCCTTCTACTAAAATCTTAGAATTGTTTCCTAAATAAAATTAAATTCACTTCTTAAATTTTTAAATTCCATGATAAATAAAATTTTTTAAATTAATTAGAAAAATAAATGCAAATCAATGAGGTTGTCCTCTGCTTGATGCAAATAAACATTCATATATACGAGTATATAATAAGATTATCTGGTGGGGGCTCGGTAATTTTTTTTAAAATTATTGTTTATTTAAATAACCCCATGTTTTGTTGTGATTCAACCACATGATTCATTTTTTTCAACCACTTGTTAATAATTAGATTAATTAAAAAACCTAAATTTCGAAAATTGAGACCTGGTTACATATAATAAGTATTTATTTACTTGATAGTTAAATTCTTGAGAATTTTTTATTCAAATAAAATTTAAATACCTATATAAAATTATTAAAAACATTCATAAAACGTTTCACAAAACTCATCTAAAAAAGGGCCATCTTTCACACCGTCATTTTAAAGCGTAATAAATTAAAAAAAATTAAGTATAATTTTAATTAAAAAGCTCTACCTTACAAAAAATTCAACACTTTCAAAATGATTATTTGATTAAAATTTTAATTCGATTTTTGATTCTTGAAAAAATGAATACATATTATATAACTGTAAAATGTCAAAGTTAAATGCCATGTATGCGAGTCTCTGATTTCAAACAAAATATTTACCTATATGAAAGGTATTTTTGGTATATTTATTGGTTTTTATGAAATAACACACACGGAATTTTACAGCTCACAAATTCATTCACAGATATGTAAAAAAAAATAAAAATATAATGTGTTCGGTATTCAGTAGGTAAATATGCACATCCGTGAGATACACTCGTTTTTTTTTTTTTTATTTATTATTTTAACTTTTTTAAGAGGTATATGATATATTCGGAAAAAATCCATTAAAAATACGATTTGTCAAATTAAAAACTAATGCTGTTAAAATGTGATTTTATTATCGAAACTCACTATAAATTGACGTAAATAATCACTTGGATAGCGTATACCTATATATAGATTATCGTTTTGAAGAAAAAGCAATAAATCTTTGTGATTTTAGTTGAATCGAATCCAATTTTAAAAATCAAACTTCAAATTTAATTAATATATTGATTTCTGAATTATTTATTTTTTGACTATGACAAATCGAATTCAAAATATTAAAATAAAAAATTTCATTATGTCACGGACAAAATTTATATTTTGTATAAAAGATAGAATTTAATTTTTACGACAAATTCTAGGATTTTAGTAGAATTTTTTTATATTGCGATATCAGAGGGGATTCATCCCCCCAGGAGTCGAACCTGATAACTTTTTTTTTTTTAAATGATATTGACGTGAGAAGGAGATACACCAGAAGGTCCACCCCCTAAAGGCCTGTATGGACTGGCCCCTCCATCGTGAAAAGAACAGAGTAGAAGGAAAGAAGCCGGGATCACGAGCCAAATCTCAGAAAGTTAGATACAATCTAATATCCAATTTACTAAATTTTAAGGGCTTCGAGCAGTGGTAAATTCTCCTGAGAACTAATATTCTTTCAGGGCAGTCAGTGAATATATAATATATTTGTAATTATTTTTTATTTGTTTATCTTTAATTTAGATATAATATATAAGTATGTTTTTCTAAATACAGGAATTTCAACTTATTGAATGATTTATATTTATATTATAAATATTATAAAGCATATAAGTATATTTAAAATGTATACAAGATAAAACAAAATAATGAATAAAAGTTTATAAAATAAATAAACGTGTACGTAAGTATATAATTTTATAATTCAATGATTAAATAAATTATTATAAATTGCTGATCAAAATCACAAAATGAATGTACCTACTATCAAAATACCTATTTATTTATCAATAAACATAATATAGGTAGGTATAACAAAAATACATGACGTTTCGGTCGCAAATTAAAAAGAGTTCAAGTTCGAATAAGTTATTCAATCGTCAAATATTTTTTCTAGAAATAAATAAATGATTTGACAAATAAATAAATAAAATGACAGGCAAATAGGTCTAATGACAAATGAATAAATAGATTTATTAGAACTTTTTGAAATAAACCACATTACGTATTGTTTATTAAAAACACTAACAAATATACACAAACACAATTTCATCCATGATCGAAATGCCGAGTGTTTGTCTAATTTTTCATAAGGTTCTAATAAATGTGTTCAATCATCCAAAACTGTAATTAATTTGTAATAAATAAATAATTAAACTAATGAAAAAATAAATAAATAAACTAATAAATAAATAACAATAGTGATAAATATGGTTCAAAATAAATTTTTCGCATTAAATGTACTCATCTTTATTCTACATTGAAGATAATGGAATGTGATTTTAATAGGAATTAAAAATTGTCATATTTTCCGGAAATGCTATTTTAATAGCTGTGTAAATAGTTTAATACATAATAATTATTATCATTAAATTAAATATCTTTTGAATTGTCAATTTTGTTTTTGGATATCATCAAAAAGTCGTTGTGTTTATTTGTTATTGTTTTTAATAAATATATTAAAGAGAGTTAGTTATGTGTGGTTTATTTCAAAAAACGTTCTAATAAAGCAGTTCAGAATTAATTAATTTGTAAGTAATAAATAAATTTACTAATAAATAGATAGATAAATAAATAATTAATATATGGTTCAAATTAAATTTTTCTAGAATAAAATTATACATACATTGAAAACTTTTGAATGTGATTTTAATAGGAATGAGAAATTTTCATATTTATGGGAAACTAGCGTTAATTATTATTACCTATTAAATTAAATTTCTTTTGAATTGTCGACTTTGTTTTAAAAAACGTCGTATGTTTGTGTTTATTTGTTATTATTGTTTTTAATAAATTTATTAAAAAGCGCAAGTAAGGTAGTTTATTTAAAAAAAATTCAAATAAATTGTTTTAACCACCAAAGAATTCATTAATTTGTAAGCAAATAAATTAACTAATGAATAGATAAATAAATATATGTTTCTAATTAAATTTTTCTCAATAAAATACTTGTGAACTGTGATTTTAATAGGAATGAGAAATTGTCATATTTAAGGGAAATGCTATTTTAATAACTTTCGTAAATAGTTTAATAAATAATTATTAATAAAAATAAATATATTTTGAATTGACAATATTATTAATTGAATACTAAATAATAATTAGAGTTAGATTTATAAGTTATTTTTAGGTACTTAGTATTCGTTAAAAAAAAATAAAGAAATTTGAATGACGCTTACCTAATTGCAGAAGAATAAGTGTCGTGAATTCTTGCATTTTGTCTGTTGTGTTGATTCTTATTAATCCCGAGTTATTTCATTAATCCATTATTAACATAGGTAAAAAAAAAAAAAAAAAATTAAAATCACTTCACTGGGAAAATAATAAATAAATAAAAATAAATAAATAAACAGCGAATGAAATCACTAGGTGAGTGAGTATTAATAAAAATAATAGAGAGGGATAGGGCACACGCGCGTGTTTTTCCGGCCCCGAGCGTACTGGTCCGCGGGCAAACAAGCCAGCCAGCACAAATGCATGGAATGGAAACAGGTAGCGGCCACCCCCACTCCTGCACTCGCCATGCTTTGCCAGCCAATCAAAAGAGGCCGGGGCTGAGGGCCCTCCCGCACAATGTACGTATTTCGCTCCAGGTGGCGCTATCATGCGGAAACAGGTGTCCTCAACTAACTCAACTCCACCTGAGATTTCCTTTTCAAACAATACATTTCAGAAAGAAAGAAAAAAAATCTCGGGTATTGTGGTAACTAAGATCACCTGCACTAGCTCGAAACGTTAGATGAGGTCGCTCAACTAAAAGCCCTAAATCTTGAAATATAAAACTCGTGTTCAATTGAGTATTTTATATACCAGAGGTGGCCACAACGTGGCTCGCGAGCCACATGCGGCTCTGCAGTCAATCGTGCGGCTCTTGAGCCCTCTTGAATAGTACTGGTTTTAAAAAGTACAGGATGGGGCATAAAGATCTAGCACATTTTGAAGAGGTATAAAAAAATGAAAAAATTTAACTAGAAAGAAACTGAATATATTTTTGAAAAGAACATAAAATAATTTTATTAATGTATTTTAAACATTATCAGACGGTACCGCGACATTTCAGCCCCCGACAAATCATTCCCCGACAAAATATCCCCCGGCATAATATCTTCTGACAAAATATTTCCCAGTATAAGGGAGAATACAAAAGAGATTAAGTGATAAGCTTATGATCTTAGTTTTGAATAATATAAACAGACTTTCATATTTTGGCGGCTAATTAGCCGTTTGAAAGAGCTGCTGTCTGTCGTGTATGATTAGGAAAAATGGGAGCCCCAAACACACCCCACGCCCCCGACGATTGGCTGGTTCGGTTTTCAATGTGTGTTTGATTAGAAAAAAAATGGGAGCCCGAAACACACCCGCCCGGACTAAGCTTTCGGAGGTTCGGTTAATATATATTCAGTTCGGCTCGGTTGGGTTCGTATAGCTCCTTTTCGGGCTGGTTTTTAGACGGTTCGGTTGGCGTCAGCCGAACTGAATATATATTAACCGAACCGGAGTCGATTTGCATTACTCATAAGATTCACGAGGGGAAGGGTTATTTTGTCATGAGATATTTTGTCTGAAGGATATTTTGTCGGGGGATGTTTTGTCGGGGATATTTTGTCGGGGGTTGAAATGTCGCGGAATCTTATCAGACAAAGGGAGGGGGGGTCAAAAATGAAAATTCTAGCCCTTTCGACCAAACTCAACCAAATTTTGTATACATATTCTGTGGGCCCCAAAGACTAGAAATGCAAAAACTAACCACCCAAAATGGGGGGAGGGTCAAAAATGAAAATTCTAGCCCTTTCGACCAAAATCAACCAAATTTTGTATACATATTCTGTGGACCCCCAGAAGGGTAGAAATTCAAAAACTAACCATCAAAAAATGGGGGGAGGGTCAAAAATGAAAATTCTTGCCCCTTCGACCAAACTATCCGTACAAAAAAATTTCTAGTTAAATTTTTTAATTTTTTTTTATATCTCTTCAAAATGTGGTAGATCTTTATGCCCCACCCTGTATAATAATTAAATTAAAAAAATAATAATACGAAAAATTAAATTAATTTGTAATTTGCAATATTATAAGTAAGTAGTAGCAAAAAATATATGTTACTTCATTTATATTTTATAAAATAAAAAAAAGGTGTCTTTTTTTAATAAACCATTATAATTAATTAATCTCCACACAATGTGCTCGCTTTGAAACAGTTTTTATAAATTTGCGGCACACAAAGTTTTAAGGTTAGTGGCCACCCCTGGTATAATAGAAATTCAAAAATATAATTTCGTTAAAATATCAGGAAAAAATATATTTTCCCAGGGGTGTGAGGTTAAGACGCAGAGTGGGTCATATGAAATTTCTGGATGGTGGCATTGAAAATTGTTGCAAAATTAGCATTATATGGGAAAAATAAAAACGGTCAAGTTTATAACTTCAACAAAAGGTAATACAAACCTCTTCTTATTCTTGAGAAGTGAATAAAATATAATGTAGGTACATTGGGGTAGGGTACTCCTTATTTTGGATATTTTCGAATATTTACGCTGACAGGTACTGATATGGTTTGAAATAAATAAAAAAAAATATCCCCTAAGTTTCAAGTCTCTATCTCAATTTTAACCTACTGCTACACAGCGATTAATTTTCCCGTCTAAATAACATGGGGTTTTTGGCATTGAACGATCGAATTTTACTTTACCATACAGGGTATATCAAGAATGTAATCGTGCATGAAAAAAAGGGTTTTTTTCCTTCTTTTTTTCCTTCGAAGACTATCTAAAAAACGAAAGCTGAAACTATTTTGATTAAAAAAAAAATTGAGTCGAAAACCACGGGCATTTTTCGCTCTGCCAAAAAAAGCTCTATTTAGCGAACATCGAAAAAATTATATTTTTCGAGGTGATATGAACTGTTTTGTCAAAATGTTCTGTTAGTACTCGTCCGTCCAATCCGTTGGGGTCTAAAAGTGTTATCAATTTTCTGATGGACGGCGAGCCAAAAACTAGTGTGAATATCGAATCCAAATTTCACACGTAGTTTTGGTCCATTGAGATTAAGAGCTGATTGGATTTTGGTGCATATTGATCCAAAATTAAGGGGGATGGAGGGGGGTTAAAAATTAAAAATCTATGCTATTTTAGGAAATTCAACCAAATTTTCTATACATAATCAATGGGAGCCCAGAAGTCTAAAAATGCAAAAACTAACCGCCCAAAATGGGGAGGGAGGGGGGTCAAAAAATAAAAATATAGGCTCTTGTACCAAACTCAACCAAATTTTGTATACATAATCACTGGACCCCCAGGAGTCTAAAAATGCAAAAACTAACCCCCCTACCCTACATGATTATAAATAATTTTATTAAATATTAAATATAAGTGAGGGGCCAGGTTGTATGGTAAAGTCAAGTGGATGGTACAACAGAACACGTCAGCTTATTTTATTCAGGCCAAAGTAATGGTTCAAAAAATCTGAAATTCGGTAGACTTTATCCTTATAATAGTAGCTATCCTTCAGAATTTTTACAGATTTTTAGCTAATACAATTTTGTAGTTACATCTATATAAAATCATGCTATATCTTAGTATTAGTAAGTAATAGACTCCAAAATAGTAATAGCTAAAAATCTGTACAAATTCTGAGGGATAGCTACTACATATTATAAGGATAAGTCTACAGAATTTCAGATTTTTTGAACCATTACTTTGGCCGGAATAAAAAATTGATTGTTGAATGCCTTATTTAGATGGGAAACTTATTACATCGCTTTATAGCACAAATGTTAAAATTGAGATAGAGACTTGAAACTTGAGGGATATTTTTTTATTTATTTCAAACCATATGAATCCTGTCAGCGTAAAAACTCGAAAATATTCAGAATAAGGAGCACCCTAATGGGGTTACTTTTCATGAAACTGGGGGTGGGGTACATTTTATGGATATGAGGGGTCATGAAGCTAGAGGGCCATCCGTGCTTTTTGTATCATTTAAAAAAGAAAACTTTACAAAGGGTCAAATTTCTATGAATTTTTTTATTTTGATAGAAAAATATAATCTAGTTTTCCGAAAATACTCATGTGTAGAGAATTTAATCTGCACTTTTTTAAGGGAGGAAGTATTACAAAGAGCTCCTCAATGATTTTTTTTTCAATCTTGAGATAAGAAAATTTAAATGATCCCCACAAGAAATAAACAACTTCTATATTTAAATTGAATATATTTTTGTATATAAAGTTGAAAATATATATTTCTGTAAAATTATAATCGAGAAAATATATTTTTGGGCAGTCCTTTTAAGTGTGAGGATTTTGCAAATGGACCCCTCTAATAAATTTTTTCAAATTTTGATTTGCAGTCAAATATCACTTACCCGAGTAATTACACTTTTATTTAAATCCAGTATGTGACATTTGGATGAAATCTCGCACAAATAAATCTCATTTTTGTACTCTTTAAGGGGGGGGGGTTACAAAGGGACCCCTCTGAATTTTTTTTCTCGATCGATTCCTCCTTCAAGCACCATACTCGATCCCGAGCGACGACAATTCCACATGGTAGATGATATCCTCTTCATTGCAATTTTGGGGAAATTTTCACAGGGGTGGTTTCCACGCCCTCCTATGCTGGATTTAGTGAATTTGATAGACAAATTTTTTTTTTTTTTTATTAAACCAATTATTTTACATCAATTAATGTATACATTGTATTTGAGCTTCGTCTCCGGAGATTACTTCTCCACCATCGACTGTCCTTGATCATCTTTTTTAGTTCTTGTTTTTAATAAGAGGAAAAAACTAATTAAATAAAAAAACCTCTTTTCCGATAATTATTCCAATTCCATTATTCTCCTCCTCCCTCTCTCTCTCTGTCTTGATAGACAATTAAATTTCATTTCCCAGATATTTTATTTATTAAACGAAAACTGCAGACTTCGAATCACTTCAATACCTAAATAATAAAGACACCAGGCTAAAGAGTTTAAATGTTTATCCTACATAACGAAAAAAGTATTTTTTCAAATATAACACCTGCTGCTGAATTTCTGCCCCTGTAGAGCGACTCTTCTCTTTTGGTGGGATGATGAATGAGATTCCCAAGGGGCAAGTCATCTTATCTTATTATTATTACGTTAAATAAGCAATTCTTGTATATTTATTTATTTAATAGATTCGGCATCTTGAAAAATTGGCTGGAACAATTTAGATTAATATCACGGATCAAGGATTTTATGGGTCTCATCTTCGGATCATGAGGAGTAGTTAGGGGGGCGAAATATGCCCCTTAGAAAAATCGAGTCAATATCTCGAATAACTATTTATGCTATGAGATTAATTCTATTCTTAAAAAATCAATACAGATTGAAAAATGTAGATCTCGAAAAAAAATTATCTTCCCATATAGCCCAGTAAATAGCGTGGGGTTTCAGCTTACATTAATTAAGAGAAAAGATTTTTTAAGGTCGTTTGGTATGGTGTGGGTATGCCAAATATAAGTTTGCGACATCGAAAGTCTGGGAGACAACTTTTGGCTGCCGAAAAACCTCGAAATTGTCAGACTTTTTCCAGTTTTTCGCTTATAATCTCGAAAACAGTTTATATTAACCGTTTTATAGTAAATTAAAGAAGACATATTTTCGTGTTGATTAAAAAAAGAAGTGCGAAATTGGTCCATTAGTTCGATTCTTAATGTGTATCCAAAAAGCAGCCCCCGAGGATCACTTTTGAATATCCCTAAAACTCGCACTTTTTTCGATTTTTTCCCATTTTAACCATGAAGGAGCACGTTTTCAACAAAGAAGCCTCTATCCATTTTAAAACTAGATTAAATTTGCTACAATGTAAACAAAGTTTCATATTAATTAGATAATGGTAACCCGTGTCGCAATGAGGTTGGAATTTTGAAAAAATCCAATTTTTTGCAAAAAATCTCAGTTTTTCGTTCATAAAATGAAAAGCACTCATCCTAGAAACTTGATTTCTATCTCATTCTCTAGAAAATTTTGTTGACTTAAACGTTTACTTGGATGACTTTTTTGTTAAAACTCTTTGATTTATAGATATTCTATATTTTCCGGACAGGATATGATCCGAATCCTCATGAGTCATGGAAAATGCTGGATATCTATAAATCTAAGAATTTTATCAAAAAAAGTGGTCCAAGTAAATGTTCAAGTCAATAAGATTTCCTACAGAATGAGATAGGAATCAAGTTCCTAGGATGAGTAATTTTCATTTTATGAAGGAAAAATCTGCAATTTTTTGCAAAAAATTGCAGTTTTCAACAAAAATTTGGTTGGGCGGTCGCCACACCTCGCTCAACCCTGGTGCCGCCACCACGGCTACCCCCCCCCTAGGAAAATTCTTTAACTACGCCAATGCTTTGGATTGCTTTAATTTGAGTGTGTTTTTTTTTACAATTAAAATTATTATCAACAGGTGGGTGGGTCAATAAAAATGTAAAATTAAATTTGTTTTCAATTTTCTTTTAATAATTATTAATTGTTTTTTTTTTTTAACTGATTTAAAGTTCATTACAAATACTATGGAGGTCGGGTTAGGCCAGCGATTAGCGTACAAGCCTGCCAATCAAGTGGACCCGCGTTCGAATCCGACTCGAGGCTACCGGCTAAAAATCTGATCCTTACATAGAAGTCATAATTTAATAATAGTATCATAAATTGGCTGATGGCTAGAAGGGCCGAAAAGCCAAAAAAAAAAAATATTACATATTCGAAATTATCTTTATATCTTCTGTTATTTTTCCTATAAATAAAAATAAATACTAAAATAAAATATATATATAATTTCTGTTTATCATTTAGAAATGAAATAAAATAAAAAAATGTCAATCAATCATAATGTGAGGGTGAGGGTGTTTAATCGCTACGAAAATTGACGTTAATTGAGCTTCCAATGAATAATCATTATTGGCTTGCTATGTACCAACATTTCAGAAGATACTCTTTAAATTTTCAACGACTTCATATTCCGTGGAGACTACCTTAATAATAGACCTTAAATGTTCGTAAATTCTTTTTGTAGTTGGTCGAGCTCTAGTTCCAATATACCTATAGTTTAGTACAATCAATACATCCTATCACATTTGATTAAATTAAATAATTGTCTATTTATTATTAAATATCAGAGATAATTATTTGGGAATAATAACAACAAATCAAAAGGAGGGCAAATGAAAGTAGGATGGTTCATGTCTAAGATTAAATCTTGTTGTTTGTTGATGAACTATTCTATTTCGCTATAATCATTAGAATCAGAAATTAATAATTTAATAGACAAAATAATAATATAATAATGCACGCGAGTTTGGAATATGTTTATCAAACGAAATAATACTAATAGTTTAGTAAAGTCTTGTCTCTTGAAGTTGTCACTCGGCAATCGACGTTTCTCTTTCATTTAGTGCAGTCTTTTATTAAAGAAGAGAAATTATTTCCTGAATTTCACCCACAAATTGAACAAACGTTGTGACTTTTAAGTTTTTGCCACAGTGTTAGACATTTTGGAAAGTTTCTTTGAGTAGAACAGCCGAGAGAATGTCGTCAAGTATTCTGCTCTCCTCTCTGCTGATGATGTTATCGAACAACAGCATTTCACCCGAGAGGAATTTCTCTTTCGTCATCAGAGAAGGGATTGATAAGCATTTTATAAAAGATTCCGTTACGTGTATTCTAACAGATGATTATGCTCCTTATCAGTACAAGAATGAATTTATTTCATTTGTTTCGAAACATCTGGATCAAATTGTAATTGATAGATGTCAACTAACAGGAAATGTAAAGGATTATTATAATAGTCATAATATTATTTACTTCAATCCTGGTAAGGAAATTCAACAAAAATCAGCTCAAAACGTTCTCCTCTATATTGATTTAAATAATCGAATTGGAATAAATTTATGTGAAGGATATCTGAAAGAGAATTTGCCAAGTAAAAATACAGATTGGAATTTTTTCCGAAGATTGATTGTCTGCGAATACACATCACCGAACAGAACAAGAGTATCAGAATTATGGGTACGTGAGCCATGGTCAGGAAAAATGAAAAAAATTCCAAATATATCTGTTGCGTATTTTATCAGAAAACCAAACCTTCACGGAAATCAACTTGAATTGGATTATTACAGTCCCTTTAGGAAAGATTATATTACCTCTATATACAAAAGAATAGTAAAAGGATTAAATGCAACTGCATCAAAAGGAAATATTTCCCTACATATATCTGACATACCCATACAATTGAGATCTGAGAGATATTTCTGGAGTTATTCTATGTGTATTGTTGTCCACAAAGCCGATTTACATCCCGACTGGCAGGCGTTATTTTGGTGTTTCCACTGGACTCTCTGGCTGGGCTTATTCGTGGTGTGGGTGGTTTGTGGTATTATCTGGAACATTGGCAAAAGAAACCAGCCCTTCTACATGTCCATGGCTGCGATGCTGAAGATCCTTGTGACTTGTCCGACGAATTGGATCCATTCCCGAAGACTAAACCACTCAAGAACTCTCACAGGGATGTTGGCACTTGTCTCGGTGATCGTCATTTCGAGTCTCCTCCAGTCCAAGTTGTACACCAATTTGCGAAATCCCGGGCGATTTCCATCCATCGACACTTTGGATGAATTGGCAGAGGAAGATTTGACCATTCATTCGTTCGATAGGGATTTATGGAAGTACTATAAGGATGAGATGGCCAAATATTTAAATGGAAAATTGAAACCCATTATATCCCGGGGAATTTCTATCGATCGTCTTTTTATGAATCCTGATTACGCCATTATTCACAATTGTGAATCTGCTGAGAAGGTCGTCAACTCTATCGGACGATTTAGAAACACTCTGCATATTCTGAAGGAACGCTTGTCAGTTTATTCTATCGCAATCGGACGACCACTTAAGCCCTTACCATATGGTGAATTTATTTATAAAATTTTCTACAATTATTTCGAAAGTGGAATCGCCCAGTGGCTGGACCAAATGCAGCAGTGGAGACATGTTTTACACAAATTGCCTTATGAGGGGAACAAGAATTCCTACCAATCCTTCACATTGAAGAACCTTCAAATTGCATTCATTGTTCTGTTTCTTGGTGAATTCTTAGCCCTTTTGGTTTTTTTGATTGAAGTTTTCTATTTCTATTGGCGTCAGTGGCTGATCAGCCAGCACCCCATATTCCCCTGGCTTAAGTGATTGCACCTGAAAAGTAAAAAACCGAAGCTTATTGATCCTATTTAAAAATGTTTAATATCTAATCTAGTACTTGAATCCTTTTTTGAGTGGTTAAATTATCAAAATTCTATAACTCTCTTGAATCAAATTGTTCATTAAATTTTCCCCTTTCTATTGATATGATTTGTTTAATTTTTACCTTCTTAATTTAATTAATATTTGTAATTATTTGTTTAGCCCGTCAATTTATTGATAAAACAAATTCATTTATTTTCCACGCTTTATATTAGCTTCACCTGTATGTATGTATGTATGTATTTATCTATGTATCAATGTGACTTTTTGTTCTGTTAAATTCCGCAAACATTTCTCTATAAAAATAATTGTTTACCTACTCAATTTAAATGAAATTATATAAAAATAATAAAAATAAATACATTTCATTCTATTAAATACCGAAAACTTTTCTCTATAAAAATAATTTAGACTATAAAGTAAAAAAATAAATTATATTTAAAAAAAAAAACTAAAAAGTACAAAATAATGTAATAATCAAAAAGGATGGGGCACTTTGTCGAAATTGATTAAAAGTACATGTTTCTGCGTCCCACACTTTTTGATTATCACATTATTTTGCAGATCGTCATTTTCAGATAGCCAGAATGTTTTTCTTTCAACACGAAATCCTTTGAAATTTTCAGGGAGTATACTTCATTATATCCTCAAACAACCCTGAAAATTTAAATTTTAGAGCTATGAATTTCTTAAAATATCAACTTTTCGATTTAATATGACATTTTTTGTTGTTTTATCTTCAATTTTGTAATTTTAACGAAAATAATTGATATTTTTCAGAAAATATATTCGAAAATAAGAAGCATAACGGATTGTTTGAGAAAATTAAGCGAAAAAATTAATACCATCTTTAACAATCAACATTAAAAATAACAGTATTAACTTTAGTATTATAAACTTTGAACAATTTTAAACAAATCAAAATAAAAATTATTAATTTTTTCGCTCAATTTTCTCAAACAATCCATTTTGCTCCTTATTTTCGAATATATTTTCTGAAAAATATCAATTATTTACGTTCAAATTACAAAATTGATGAAAAAACCACAAAAATGTCATAAATATCAAATCGAAAAGTTGATATTTTAAAAAATTCATAGCTCGGAAACCACTTCTATTCCAAAAATTTTCAGGGTTGTTTGAGGATATAATAAAGTACTCCCTGAAAATTTCAAAGGATTTCGAGTTGAAAGAAAAAAGTTCCGGCTATCTGAAAATGCCGATTTTTCAAAAATCGATTGCCTTTAGATGGGCATAACTTAATGAAATACTATAGAAGCAATCAAGTAAAAGTGGGTAGATTTCTTCAGAGTATACCTGAACAAAAAATATCAGCTGCTGATCAACCCTCTAATTCGAAAACTGTAGATATGACAGCATTTTAAAAATAGGCAAAATTTCTCTGAAAAAGTGCTTTAGTTAGCAGCTCGCTATGAAGCCGGACTTGAGTGTAAACCAATGACCAATTTTTTCTTAAAAGTAGAGGGTTTACAGAGAAGAATGCCGCCTCAAACAAGTCTCTAAGTTATATCAATTATAAAAAGGAAAACAGGAAATATAATGGTTGCTCAAAATAATAAGAAATTAAAATATGTGTATTTTAAAAAATAAACACATACCAAAACTTCAAAACCCTTAGAGACCTTTAGAGACGCATATGAAGCAATATAGATTGAAACAATGGGATGTGCAACCTACAATTTTATGTGGATATTCTTTTAACAAAATACTTTGAATTGTCCCATCATAGTCGCACAATTATCTGCAGGGAATCCAGCAAGATTTTATAAATTAACTTCCACTAAAGAACCTCTTAAAACTTGATAAATACCCCGCTGCAGAACTACCTAATTATCTAATTCTACTAATCCTAAAAACGAATCACATACTTTTTTGGTTTCGGATGAATAATGTCTTAACAATATAGCAAACATTTTTTAGTAGACACTTCCGTTGTTTCGTCTATTATTATTGAGAAAAATGTGTGACAAGAGATACAATTTTTTTCATAACATATAGTCCTATTTTTTCATTTATTATTTATTTATTTCACAAAGTATACAAACATAGGGCCTTAGGTCCCACCTAGTGTTTATACATAATTTAGCAACAATATTTTACAATGTTGGCAAAAGATTTCACAGATACACAAATTTTGAAGGGGAAGAAGAAAAAAAAGTAGAGAAAGATTAGAAGACATAAAGGAAATAAGAGTAAGGAGTATCAGTTATTGGGATCCATAAAGAACGAAGACCTGAGAGCACCAAGAGTCGGGTTTGCATGAAATTTGGATGGAAGTTCATTCCAAAGCCTTCCACCCGCCAATTTGAAGGAATGAAAGAAGTGTTTAGTTTTACAGTGCACCTGCACTAGCGTTGTCTTCCTGGTGGAGTGACCGACGACAAATAGATTTTCTAAGTAAGACGGGCAAATGAATTTTTCAGAATTTAATAGCTTATAAATAATCACACAACACCGCCAAGCGTAAAATTTAGAAAGATCTGTGTTTAAGATGAGTTTTTTATCCTGGTCCGAAAGATGGCTACGTGGTTTTAGATTTAAGACATAGCGGGTGCATGAATTCAAAGCTATTTCTAGTCTTTTGCCCGATTTACTGTCGAGGGAATTCGAAAAGATTATGTCGCAGTACTGGAAAAGGGGTGCTAATAAACTCTTGCTTAAATTGAGGCGAAGATTATATGGCGTGAGATATGAGAGTCGCTTCAGTGAGTGAAGGGCCCCATAAACACTACGGCACATATTATTTATTTGCACTTTCCAAGATAAATTGCACGAAACAGTCAATCCTAGATTCTTAGCTGAGCAAGTGAATGGAATAGTATTGTTATTGTAGAGAATAGGAGGTAGTAAGTTAGTAGGAAGGCATTCTTTGAATAAGATAATAGCCTGCGATTTTAGAGGATTAACTGAGATTAAAGTATTCATGGCCCAGGAAGAAAGTGACAGAAGCTCTAGGTTAATTAATGAAATAGATTGCACAACTTGGTTGGGCAAGCAGTGAGCATAAAACTGAAAATCATCGGCAAATAGGTGATGATTACAGCTAGAAAGAGAAGAGGAGATATCATTAATAAATAAAGAAAATAATAAGAGTCCCAGAAAATAATAGAGGTCCCATTATTAGACTATATACCTTTGAGATATTTTATGGAATATATTAGAAGCTAAATTATGTTAATTTACTATTATACTTTTCAAGCAAAAATGTACTGTAAATAATAAGCAGCACTCTGGTCCGGATGTAGTTCACACAACAAGGGTAAAAAGGATTTAATTGTCTTGTTAAAACGTTTTCTGAATTTCTTTTAACCTGAGCTTATTCAGTGCTTATAAACTAGTGAGAAGGTAGGATTTCATAGGGCAACACAGATAAATGATTGATTGAATTTTTATTGTTACTCTGAGAATGATATTCTCCTGGAGCATAAAAGAAAATGATACATTAATTACGTATTATCTGCTCTCAATAAAAGTAAAAGAGACTAATTACTATATACAAAGTAATAATACAAAATAAACATAAATAAGAACAATGTAAATGTAATTAACAAAATCAAAACTTAAATTACATGAGAAATAACAAATCAAATATTTCTAATTCAAAGACTGATGATGAAGATCAAACCTTCGAAACTATAGTCTATCTATAACAAATAAATTATATTTGATGGTGTTAGGGAAAAGGGTCCTTATCTTCACCTGGTCCATATCGATCTAATGGAGTCTCCTGTTTCTAGAAAAGCAACTGAAGAAAACGCTTTTTGTCCCGCTCAAAAATTCCAAAAATTGACTCAGTTATGAATTTTCGAATATCTAGAAGTAAAAAACGTAATTTTGAGTTATAGACGTTTAAATTTTGACAATTTTTAAGCTGGCAAAAATAGAGGATTTCTTCCATTTTATTATTCTATTCGGAATTAAAATTTGCTGCTGAATTCAAATATGTAATCAAAAATTATACTCACATTTAACTCACATTTTTGCCATTCCTGAAAAAACTGGTAGGTGAAGATAAGAGCCCTTTTCTCTTGCATCATCACATATATAAATGTTGTATTATCCTCTCGTTGATATATGTATCTGTTTATTTGCATGAAGCATAGGACAACCTCATGGATTTTTCTTTATGAATTCCCAGGATAGTTAATCTCACATATCTCTATCTCTTGGACCATCTTCCAATTTAAAAGTTGAAAAGTTTTCTTTTTTTTGCTTCAATAATTCACTGACTAACTGGCCAATGCCCATCTTAGGTCAGCACTTCAGCAGTAATTCATTATTTGATAATCACACAGTAGGCATTTCTGGAAGCTTCTCACGAGGCGTAGTCATGCCCTGTGGTCATATTAAAGAGGGCCAAGCTGAATAGTCGTCCAGTTTTTGACTAGGCATCACTTTATTCACTCGTTCACCATCTGATCTGAGCCTTAGGAGAGGATGGGCAGGCAGGCTGCGCCTTCTTTCGTTGTCACTGACATCTACGGCGTTTGATAGCAACATATCTCTCTTGTAAAGTAGAGCAGAGAATAGTCAAGCAAGTCTGTAAAAAATTAAAGAAAGAAGTTTATAAAATAAGTATAAATATATAAATAAATTTTTATTTCTCGGCCTGGCTTAGAGCTTATTTTCTTTCATGTTTTTAGGAATACTAGAGTATCATTCATCACCATAATAATATTATTATATATATAAATAATATTTTACCCAGTCAAATATTTATTTATTTATTTTTATTCATTGACTACGGCAACTTCCTGTCTACTTATTTATTTGAATGTTTTTTAAATTATTTATTTTAAAACAACAATTTCTTTAAACCCAGTGACATATTCTATTTATTTTTTTGTTTTATTTAATTGATTATTTATTTATTCTTCCCAGCGAATTTATTTATTTATTTTTATTGTTTGGACGACGAATGTGGTATTCCCTTTTTTATTTGTATTATTATTATTATTTTATTCTTGGTCGCAGCATACTAAGGTTTCACACCGTTCTGCTGTGGCCACACCCTGAGCCACTCAACCGGATCCTGAGTGGGAGGATCGGAGGGCTATAAGAGGAGATGTGGAGGCCCTATTAAAAAAAAAAAAAAATGATTAAAATCTTCAATAACAAGCAATTATGATTCATGTGAAGAATAACAATATATACCCCAGGGGGTAAATGATACTTTAGTAATTTTCTAATTGTACTGAGAAAGGTTTGAAATAAACCGAAAATTATACAATGTTTTGAGTGTTTTTGTTCATCACCTAATCCCTGATAATCTGACTAGAGATTTAATAACGGTTTAGAGAGTATGGTCCCCTACAACATACTTTAAGCTTAAATAATTTCGGAAAAATCAGAATTGTAGAAGAGGTGAAGTTCTTGGACTAAATATTGACAAGACACCTAAACTGGAGAAATATAATCAATATGATTATAGAAAGGGTCAATAAATATGATTTTCTGATACGCACTCTTCGGCATACGATTCCTCTGTGGTTGTTTTAAATATTTATTATGCCCAAGTTGAATCTAATTTGATATAATTATGGAATATTAATTTGGAGAGGGTTTTCGCATGTTGGTAGATTGTTTACTGCTCAAAAAAGGTGTTAGAGCTATTGTGTGGACGGAACAAATATTCCAGAGGTTGGATATTTTAACTATATATGACCTCTGTAATGGAGAGTACTTTGTTTTTAAAGAAATATCCAGGACCTGTTTCATGAAAACTTTTAGAAACTAGTGCAATACTAGAGGTACTACTACTACTAAGGATAAATGGCACTTGTTTGAATGTGACATTGAAAAGTCCAATAAATACCGTTCTAAAAATTTATAATAAAGTGGACTTTGGAAATTAAAAGTTTGCCAACGCTTTATCTTTTGAAAAAAAAAAAATTTGTTAACTCTAAATCTTTATCAATTGAAGGAGTTGTGGACATTTTCTAACTTGTGAGTTGAGATATATTTGTATATTTGTGTTTTTGCCTGCTTGTTAATTAATGGATGTCCTGATACATGAAAATCAATACAGCCGCGGGCTTTTATTCGAATATTCTATTCATTTTAGTAAAATGTACTGTAATGGATTAAAAAATCTAATCCAGTTAGATTTTCTAAATTAACTCCCAGAGAACTAAATACCTACCTCTTAAAACTTCATAAATACCCTCTGCAGAATTACTATTATCTAATTCTACTAATCCTAAAAACGAATCACATACTTTTTTGATTTCGGATGAACAATATAGCTAAACTTTTGTTAGTAGACACGTCCGTTGTTACGTCTATGATTACACTGTTGGACAAAAAATTCCTCCCCGTAAATCTAACAATGGATTCCGGTAGAGTTTTATATGGTGATTATCATGCAATTTCCCAATTTTTTACAGCACGTCAGAGTTTTGAGATATTATCGGTCAAAATGACGAAAAAGGCCATTTTGAGCTATTTTCGAGTCCCATTAGATATTAAACAGCAATATTTGAAATCAAAATATTTTTTGACTGTAATAGAAAACAGCTTCCTCTTTGATTTTCCAATTACCATTTGTTTTTAGCTCAATTAGAACTCGAGTTATATCTAAAAAACTAAAACTACGTGATTTTAAAGAAAAGATGATTTTAAAGGATAATAAACATAGATAAAAACATAACTTTTTATTCTTTTTTAAGTTATAACTCGAGTTCTAATTGAGCTAAAAACAAGTGGTAATTTGAAAATCAAAGAGGAAGCTGTTTTCTATTACATCAAACAAAATATTTTGATTTAAAATATTCCTGTTTAATAACTAATGGGACTCGAAAATAGCTCAAAATGGCCTTTTTCGTCATTTTGACCGAGAATATCTCAAAACTCTGACGTGTTGTAAAAAATCAGGTAATTATTGCATGATAATCAGCGTATAAAACTCTACTGGAATCCATTGTTAGGTTTATGAGGAAAAATTTTTGTTTAATTTTTGTCGAGCAGTGTTATTGATAAAAATGTTGTGTTGACAAGAGTACAATTTTTTTCTAACATATGATCCTATTTTGTCATTTATTATTTTTGTAGTTTTCATTTTACTTGCTTTAATACCAACGGCAACGTTCGAATCTACACAGACAAACAAGATATATATTAAATTACTATATGTGTTGCAATCAGGGGCGGATTTAAGAGACCCAGGGCCTCCCGAGGCACTTGACATTTGCCCCCCCCCCCCCCCCAGCACCATCTCGAAGATATTTTGGAAATTTAGCAAATTAAATGCACTAGTACAGAAACATATATTTTTTTATTTTTTTTATTCAAGAACATTGTATTTGTAGTGGCATCTAGCCTTTTTAATGTACAATATTAGGCCAATTTAATTACAAAGAAAATAAACAATATGATACAAACAGATCAAGTATGAGAAAAAATTTAAAAAGCGAAACAACAATTATATGGAACAAAAACAATAAATATACTGATTATAGAGAAAAAAAATAAAACTAAAAAATGACAAAAGAAGAGAGAAAAAATAAATTTTTAATTGACTTTAATGATTTTAATGAACATCAGAATAATACAGTCTATGTTACTATATAGTTACGTTATTCTATAAAATTTATACAATCTTAGGGCGAACTTTCTTCTGTGCAAAAGAACGAATGACGTCTTCATAGTCAATTGACTATAATTATTTCTGACTCTATGTACATTATAGGGAGTGAATTGAGCCTGTTCTCTCCTATGTTAGATCTTAAGTAATTCTTTACTCTCTTTAGCGCTGAAAACGACCGTTCTGCTGAGCCGTTTGACGCTGGTGTACACAACAGCATTCGGAACGCAATTCCTACGTTTAGATAAATGTGCTTATGTAAATGGAGCAGCAATCCAACGTAAAAACTCTTAGTAATTTTAATGAGAATGTTAAGCGATATTTGTTTAGCCAGAGATTGTGATTGAATACTTGTATGTATTTGTAATGCCTGTTGTAGATCTCTTGTGATCTTTTTAGGTTGAAAAAAAAAGACTCCGCAACCAGGGCCCCTAGACCGGCTGGGCCCCTAGGCTCGGGCCTTGTGGGCCTAGGCGGAAATCCAGCACTGGTTGCCATTAAAAAATCTGAATTTTTGTAAGTGCTCCACTTCAATTTGTAAGCAGTTTAGTTTGCTAATGATGGAGAAGTTAGATTTTCCTTAGTGAAAAATGTTACCTTAAGAATTTCCACTCACTGTAGTTTCTGATAAAAAGAGTTTTTTAAAGCCTATCTATGATCTTTACTTGGCAAAGAAAAGATTAAAAACTTGAATTTTTATCAAAAGAATAGGAGATTTAGTAAATTGATTTTATATAGGGGCAAATCTGATGAGAATATATTATGTAAATTTATCAGCTCTGAAAAATATATATTAATTATTCAATTATATATGAATTATTATGTGTAAAATAAATGAATTGTACCTTTTTTGTTTATGTCCAAATCTTAAAATGACAATCATAGAAATATTAAGGATTATTTTATAAAAGTTTAGACATTTTAGAGCTGTCAGGAATTGAAATAGAGCATTTTAAATGTCATGAATGCCTGGCGCCTCTAGCGGCCATTGTTCGAATTATGAATTCTAAACGGGCTAAATTGAAAATAATAGGCGAAGTAAAAAGTTCTGGGCCTTTTTTCTTGTTATTTCGACGATAAAATTTTAAAATTAACCAAGCTAGGATTTTCCAATTTAGATCAAAATACCTTCCGTGTTGTTCGATAACTTTTGGCCTTTTTGACGACAATCTCATAATACCCCGATTGAAGAAGTCCTCGTCCCTATATTGGTGAAAAACTTGACCAGCTCATTTTCACAAGCCTCTCTTGAGGCCAGTTTTGTACCATCAAGAAAATTTTGCAAATGCTTGAAAAGGTGATAATCGCTTGGTGCCTGGTCTGGGCTATACGGTGGGTGCGATATAACCTCCCATTCAAGCTCTCGGAGCTTCTGGCGCGTCGTTAACGATGTGTGCGGCCTGGCATCCACTTGATGGAACACTACACCCTTCCTATTGGCCAATTCTCAGGCCCGGATCGAATAGGTGCGGGGCCCTATTGGATTTTTTTTGCGGGGCCCTCTCTATATATTAAATAACAAATGCAAGAAAAAATTGATATGTGATACTAGTTATACATCCACCACTGGCTGCTACGGTTGGGCAACTAGTTGCGCGTGCATATACCTGCATAGTAGTTTACGTACGTAGTGCAAAATCTCTCTAATATAGGACTATCCCAATTAAATTCAATACATTTGACATGAACTTTTACGGGTATCAGTTTTCTATATTATATAATAATAAACACATTAATCAATTTCATCCAGCAATGCGAACTTAAAATAAATACCTATATTTTTAATTATTTGAATAATTCATAATTTATCCATTATTGCCAAAAGCAATTTGCTTTAAATTTCGGATTTTTTTGTTCATTTTGATGGTAATGCGGGGCCTTTTCAAATGCGGGTCCCTATTGGGTCCAATCGCTCCAACCGCCCTTTATCCGGCCCTGCCAATTCTGTCCGCTTCTCGTCGATCGGCTGCTTCAATCTGGTTAGTTGTTGACAGTATAGGTCCGAATTGAGTGATTGGCCCGATGGGAGCACCTCATAGTTGATGATTCCCTTCTAATCCCTTCCAATCCCACCAAACACACAGTAAAACCATCTTGGGCGTTAATATCGTTTGGGTCGGTTCACCGCGCTTGGACCACGATTTTTTTTGCCTGTTGTCCTCGTATATGTGACCCATTTTTCACAGTCACCATCCCCATCCCCATCGATTCAAAAAAAATCGCAGGCATCAATTTGGTCCAAAAGTTTATTTTGCGTCAATTCGTGTGGCATCCATACATCGAGCTTCTTCTTGAGATCAGCCTTATGCAAATGGTTTCAAACGGTTTTCTGGATAATCTTCAGTTCCTAGGCAATGGAATAAGTGCTCGCATGTCGGTTCGACTCGACAATTTCCATGATTTTATTGATTTTTTCTACGATTGGCATACCAGAGCGTGTCTTATCTTAGACGTCCATATTACCAGAACTGAATCGTTGGAACTACTGCTTTGCTGTTGCATTCGATACTGTATTGGGTCCATAAACAGCACAAATTTTTTTGGCCGTCTGCTCCGCTTTTTCCCTTGGTCCTAGTGGTACTGAAGAATGTATCGAATTTTCTATTTTTTTACCTCCATTTTGGAACGCTCTATCACACAACTGGCTTCACCAAACAAAACTGTCAAAGAACTTTTTTAAATCGCAAAAATTAATGATCAGATGCGACGTACACATCGTATTTTCAGTATGTTTGAATAATAATTGATGTTTATAATAGTATGTATAAAAAAATTAAATAAATAATATTTATTAAAAGAAACTCCCCTTTCATTTCAAAATCCTAATGAGATCCTTTGAAAGGCTTCTACACCTCTCTAACTCCGCCGGCCGGCTCGCAGCACTCAAATTGTTTATAATTTTATGCAGACTAATAATAGTATAAAAAAATGAAAAAGTTATCTTATAAAGCGATGAATGAATGTTATCATTATTTTCTTAATGTAAAGGTGTTCATAATTATAACCTATTAGGCACATAAACTTTAACAGCTTGTTAAAGAAAGAAATGAAATTTTTAGTAATGTCATTTTTTAGGGTTCCTTTTAAATAAATGGAATTATTGTATTAAAATCTCTATCACATGGTTATTTTGGGGAGAGCTGAATTTTTCATGAGCCCCAAAATAAATACCTATATATTTTTTTACTTTACCATACAGGGTATGGTCAAGTATTATAATCGTGTAAAAAGTTTTTTTTTCTTTCTTTTTTTCGAAATATCTCAAAAACGGCTGAAACTATTTTGATAAATAAAAATGAGCGAAACCATGGCATTTAGGTCTACAAAAAAGCCCTAATAGGTGAACATCGAAAAAATTATATTTTTTGAGATAATAATTGTTTTGTCAAAATGTCTGTTAGTCTGTCTGTTTGTCTGTTTGTTAGTCTGTGCGTTACCAAATTTTTGTGGACGAGCTAGCTCAAAAACTAGTGTGAATATCGAAACCAAATTTCACACATTGTTTTGGTCCATTTTGAGATTAAGAGCTGATCAGATTTTGGTGCATATCGACCCAAAATTAAGGGGGTGGAGGGGGTTAAAAATTAAAAATCTAGGCCATTTGAGCAAACTCAAACAAACTTTGTATACATAATCAGTGGGACCCCAGTAATCTAAAAATGCAAAAACTAACCGCCCAAAATAGGGGAGGGGGGAGGGTTATGGTCAATAAATGAAAATTTAGGCTCTTGTACCAAACTCAACCAAATTTTGTTTACATAATCAGTGGGTCCCCAGGAGTCTAAAAATGCAAAAACTAACCCCCTCCCCTACATGATTATGAATAATTTTATTAAATATTAAATATAAGTGAGGGGCCAGGTTGCATGGTAAAGTCAAGTGGATGGCCACATCAGAACACGTTAGCTTATTTTATCATTGATTGTGAGATATATTACTGTAAGGTATTCATTTAAGATGAATTAAGCGGAGGTTCTTTTAATTTAATTCAGTTTAAAATGAAGGCATGGTAGGGCCTCAAATTACCCATTTTTAGCCAATTTTTTGTACCTAACAGGAAATTGAATTTAGAATTTTGGATTCCTAGTGCGGAGAACTGATTAGATTTTGAACTTTAGAACTTCTGGTCCAAAAATCCAGCAAACATAATTTTTTGAATGATTTTATTGAGGTTTTAAGGCGAAGTTATAAAATTGGCATAGATGAATAATTTATAAGTTTATTATTTATTACTTATAAAGTCGTCTCTAACGTAAATAAGTTTTCGCTTCTTTTTTGATTATTTAAAAAATCTGCAGAGGAGCGATTGTTTTATTAGAATCTAAATGAGAAAAATGAATAAAAATCGCGAGAATAGAGTGATTTCTCTTTTAGAGCTAAGGCATTGCAAGCATGCCAAATACAAGTCCAGACCTGTTTCAAACTAGTCGAGATTGATTCCATTTTTCTAGGAACTGCCTGTTGACTCTAGTTTTATTAGAATCTAAACGAGAAAAATGAATAAAAAGAGCGCGAATAGAATGATTTTACTTCTTTTAGAACTAAGACATTGCAAGGATGCCAAATACAAGTCCAGACCTGTTTCAGACTAGTAGAGATTGATTTCTTTATTTCTATTATTCTAGGAACTGCCTTTTGGCTCTAAGTAAAAAAGATTTAAATAAAATGAATATCAAATTTAGAGAATTATCATTTAAAATTATTATTAATTCACCGAAATTACAAAACAGCGTACCAAGTGTTGAAAAATTTACTTTTTTTGATGTATTTCTAGTTTATATTTCAAAAAAGCCTCTCTTCAAAGGCCTCAACGAGCGCTCTCTATCAGCAAATTTAAATACCTTGTCAACTAAATGCTAACCTAACCTTAACACATGCACATGTTTAAAAGTTGAAGCAATTTTTATTTTTTTATATATTTTTTGAGTTTTTAGATTTATTGTTTTGTGATTTAAACTATTATTTACTAATTCAATATTAAAAATAAAACGTTTTCAAAATGGTTCGTAAATTGAAATATCATGAACAGAAGCTTTTAAAGAAGGTGGATTTTATTAATTGGAAGCTTGATAATAATGTCCATGAAGTCAAAGTATTAAAGAGATATCACATTCAAAAAAGAGAAGATTATACAGTGTAAGTTTTGTTTATTTATTTCTTTCTTGATTTGATTTATTTTCTTATTTAATATTCTAATTAATAATATTTTAAATGTTTTTTTCTCTGTAAGTAGCAAATTTGTTTAAGTTTATATGGAATACATCAAAGAGTGTATCTTCTACTTGATGTAAATAAATATACATGAATTAAATGAAATATTTCAACAAAGAAATCTAACAACTTTTATTTGACAATAAAAAGTTTCGGGAAAAATTTTATCTTTATCAAAATTACCCAATTTATGGAAAATTTTGACAATACAACAATTCTTCTGAGAAAATGGCAATTACTTTAAAATAATCATTGGGATTCAGTTCCATAACTTATTAATGTAATTTTTGTTTTTCAGAGGATGAGGAACAAAATAAGTGTTTATTTACGACTTATCAATTGCAACGTTTCGCCACTTTTATTGCAGCTTCTTCAGGCTCTTGATAAATAAAGCTCTAAACACTTTGTCAATTTTTTAAGCTCTGCCATTATTACACATATAGACACTAGAATACATTTCTATTTTATCATCAACAACTCAAAAACACCAATATCAACAAATATACAATTATAACTTTTACAATTTCACTAGTAAAATTTAAAACATTTCAAAATTAGTCAACATATAATAAAACTATTTACAATATACAACTATATACAAAAATCAGTCAAAATATCTTTAAAAATATATATACCTACGAGCCACGGAAATTTTTTTTTCCTTTTTTCCTTTATAAATTAATTTATCTTTATTATTCTCGCTGGTCAAATTCAAAAAAAAAAAAAAAACAGGAATTATTTAACGGGTTATAGTGGTGTTTCACAAAGACGTTGCAATTGATAAGTCGTAAATAAACACTTATTTTGTTCCTCATCCTCTGAAAAACAAAAATTACTTTAAAATAATATTTATCTATTTTTAATATAAATAAATGATACAATTCTTTTATAAAACGAATCTCAAAACGTTTATTAGAATTCGAAACGTTTCGTGAGAAATTCTGCCTTTATCAATGAAAATTTGTAAAAATGGGTAGTTGCTTTATAAAAACAACCATAAAAAAATACTTTGATAATAAAAAATGCCTTAGATTGTAATCGGAGATAGATGAAATTACCTTGAATAAAAATATAAACATATAACATATATTTTTTTATTTAAGGTAATTTCATCTCCATGACAATTTAAGACATTTTTTATTATCAAAATATTTTTACTTTACCATACAGGGTATGGTCAAGTATTGTAATCGTGCATGAAAAAAGTGTTTTTTTTCTTCTTTTTTTCGAAATATCTCAAAACGGCTGAAACTATTTTGATTAAAAAAATTGAGCAAAACCATGGCATTTCGCTCTACAAAAAAGCTCTAATAAGTGAACATTGAAAAAATTATATTTTTAGAGATAATAATTGTTTTGTCAAAATGTCTGTTAGTTAGTCTGTGCGTTACCAAATTTTTGTGGACGAGCTAGCTCAAAAACTAGTGTGAATATCGAAACAAAATTTCACAGGTAGTTTTGGTCCATTGAAATTAAGAGCTGATTAGATTTTGGTGCATATCGACCCAAAAATTAAGGGGGGTGGAGGGGGGTTAAAAATTAAAAATCTAGGCCGTTTAAGCAAACTCAACCAAATTTTGTATACATAATCAGTGGACTCCCAGAAGTCTAAAAATGCAAAAACTAACCACCCAAAATGGGGGTGGGGGGTGGGGTGGAGGTTTAAAAAATGAAAATCTTGGCCATTTGGAAAACTCAACCAAATTTTGAATACATAATCAGTGGGAGCCCAGAAGTATAAAAATGCAAAAACTAATCCCACCCCCTACATGATTATAAATAATTTTAGGGGCCAGGTAGTATGGTAAAGTTAAGTGGATGGCCACATCAGAGCACTTAAGCTTATTTTTTTGTTTATAGCTGCTTTTTATTTCCTTTTTGAAACAACTATTTTTCCAAATTTCCTTTGATAAAGAGAACATTTCTCCTGAAACGTCTGGATTTTAATAAACGTTTCTAGATTGTTCTATAAAAGATTTGTATTTTTATAGATATATTAAACAATAAAATTTTTTCAATAAATTATACCTTATATATACTAGGTCTGTAAATATGAAACTGGAATTTGCCTAAAAATGGCTCTAGTTGTCATTGGTGGCATTTTTCTTATTTACTTTTACCAAATAATTTTAACTCAAATCAATACAAGTTTAACACAAATATATATATTTTCATTGAGTTGAACATGTGGATATTTGTGCCTAAAAACTACGATTTGCGGACAGCTTTGATTTTCTGTTACCATTTGAAGGAAACTACAGCAGAATGCTTGTTGAAGCTTATGGTGAGCATGCTCTTGGTAAATTACAGTGCTTTGATTGGTTAAAAAAATTCAAAAGTGGCGATTTTGACGTGAGATAAGAAGAACAAGTTTTTATGTCTGACTTTTTTATTTATCAGCCAACGTTTCGTCGACTTTGCCGACTTCTTCAGGGCTTCAAATAGTAACGTTACATATTCGTCTAAATTTTCTTTTTATCTTCATTACAATTGAAGACTATCAGAAACATAAATTTCCAAAAATATTTGGCACATTCACATAAGGAATTTTTCTTTCACTTCTTTATATTAACAATTACATTAGATATAAAACAGAAATAACATGGATAGAATGAGGTAACACTGTTTTAAAACAATAGAATAGAATCCTTTTTCTTAATCATCTTAACATATAGAGATTTCAAATTAAAATTACATTATCTTATATTTCATATTGAAGAAGTCAGCAAAGTCGACGAAACGTTGACTGATAAATAAAAAAGTCACACATAAAAACTTGTCCTTATTTTCCTATTATAAACTTTCAAATTAATACAAATTATGGACGGAAATGATAATAATGATAAGAAGAACTTGGAAGAACACCGAAAAACCTTGAAGACGCCGAATTGCAAGCATTGTTGGATGAGGATGAAGTTCAAAAGCAACAACACGTGGATCAATTAAATATTACACGAGAAGCAGTCTCTATACGTTTGAAAGCCATGGGAAAGATCCAGAAAGTGGGAAAATGGGTTTCACATGAATTGAATGAAAGAGAGCAGAAAAACCCAAAAAACACTTGCGAATTCTGCTAGCCAGGTACAAAAGAAAATCATTTCTCTATCGAATTGTGAAAAATTGATATATTTTCGAAAATCCCAAGCGTAAAAGATCATGGGTAACTCCAAGCAAACCAGCGACATCGACTGCAAAGCCATGGACGGAAGTCAATGCTCTGGGTTTGGTGGAATCAAAAGAAGTGACAGCCTATCCATGCTGGGCGTCTCTGTCGCATCTGACCTATCTTGGAATGAACACATCTCCTCTGTGGCGAAATCTGCAGCAAGGAAGATTGGCTTCTTATTCAGGTCCAAGCGATTTTGCAAGCCCCCACAACTTCTCACCATCTACAAGGCCCAAATCCGCCCCTGACTCGAATACGGCTCTCATCTATGGAGAGGAGCTTCTAAATATTCCCTTGCTACCCTGGATGCAATTCAGAAACGAGCCGTCAGGCTAATTGACGATTCTACCCTCACCGACTCCCTCGACTCGCTAGCTCATCGAAGAAATGTCTCTACCCTTTCCCTTTTCTATAGATACTATCACGGCAGGTGCTCTGATAAGATAAAATCAATAATTCCCCCCAAAGCATGCTTTGTGCGTAGCACGCGTTTTGCCGTCTCCCAACACTCTTTCGCGGTCAAATTAGAAAAGTGCAGGACCACTTCATTCGCCAATACATATATCCCCATGACTTCAAGGAACTGGAACTCTCTCCCAGCCTCCATCTTTCCCAGCACTTATAATCTTCAAACCTTCAAAACCCGAGTGCATAAACACCTACGTCTACACCCCCTCACTTAATCAACTTTTCCTTCTCTTCGAGATCCATAGCAGCCCCTGCTTCTTTACTGGTGCCCTTCTTGCATTCGATTGCCTTAAAAAAAAAAAAAAAAAAGAGTGTTATCTATTATGGGCTGCTAAAACCTGGCGAAACCGTTAATATTGGACTCTACCGTCGACAACAAGTGATGGATTTGAACCAAGCATTGAGTGAAAAACGACCAGAATATCAAAAGAGGCAAGACAAAACGATAAAGCACCATCGAACACAGCAAATCCGATCAAGAAAACGACTGAGGCGTTTAGTTTGCAGATACTTTTCCATGTGACTTACTCACCAGACTTGGCTCCATCCGATTACTACTTATTTGCATCGATGGGACACGCACTTGCTGAGCAGCGCTTCACTTCTTACGAAAAGGGCTCGATGATTGATTTGCCTCAAAAGGGAAACAGTTTTTTTGGCTAGGAATCCACAAATTGCCAGAGAAATGGGAAAAATATATAGCTAGCGATGGCCAATACTTTGAATAATATATCTTTTACCAATAATAAAACTTTATTAAAGATGTTTCTCCTTGTACCAACACCACAATCTCTACTAATTATATCTTTTACCATTTTCATCTAATAAATGTGTATTTTCTATAAAAAAAATTACTGTTTCATATATACAGACCTGATATAAACAATTAAATATTTTGAAAATTGTCAATAATACAGATTTTACCTTGAATAAAAATATAAATTATTTACGAATAATATTTTTTTAATTATTGTTTAATATATCTAAATAAAAACAATTCTTTTATAATAAATCTCAAAACATTTATTAGAATTCCAAACGTTTGGTGAGAAATTCTCTCTTTATCAATGAAAATTTGTAAAAATAGGTTGGCTTATAGAAAGAAAAAACTATAAAAAATAAATATTTTAAAAATAAAAAATGCCTCAGATTGTCTTGGACATGTGAATAAAAATATATATTGTATTCTTATTTTTATTCGAGGTAATTTCATCTCCAAGACAATCTAAGTCATTTTTTATTTTCAAAATATTTTTTTTTATAGCCTCTTTATATTTCCTTTTTAAAACAACTATTTTTCCTTTGATAAAGAGAACATTTCTCCTGAAACGTCTGGATTTATAATAAACGTTTCTAGATTGTTCTATAAAAGATTTGTATTCATTTAGATATATTAAACAATAAAAGATTTTCAATAAATTAAGTATCTTATATTATATATGTGTTCTTTTAACATTACAGGTTTTATTTATAATAATTTGATTATATTCCGAAACAGATTAATCTCAATACTTTTGAGATTAAAATGTTTCTGAATTTACCCATAATTTATTATGAATAAAACTTGAATGTAATGTTAAAACAAAAGAACAATTTGATTGAAGACTGAGAAACATGATTGTATTTATTTATTGATTATATCTGTACTAAAAGCCTTTTTGTGTCTAAACTCTCTTAATAAAGGCCTGAAGTTCAGCGAAACGTACTGATTATAATATTTATATAGAAAACAATCAATAAAATAGTAACAATTTATTTTATTTTTTACTAGCTGCAAGGCCCGCCTTCGGCGGTCATCTTGCTAGCCAGGGGCACCCTCCCTGGACCCCCAACCCTCGAACCCCACTCTCACCCCACTCCCACCCCCACATACCCCGAAACCCACCCAGCACCCCCACCCCGGCACCAAATTTGGTTGAGTTTGGCCCAAAAAAAACGAATTTTCATTTTTGGATGGTTAGTTTTTGCATTTCTAGCTCTCTAGAGGCCCAGCGATTATGTATACAAAATTTGGTTGAGTTGACTCCAAGGGCAAGAATTTAAAAATTTTCACACCCCCCCTTTTTTTGGGGGGGGGGGAAATTTTTTTAAACAAAAGTTGTCAGAAATCACATCCCCTACAACTTTGTTTATCATAAAATTTGCTGTAGGGTTAATAGTTTAGGAGTAATTTTGATAATTTTCATTTGTTCGCCTCCCCCCCCCCCCCAAACCCTCTTCTGGGATCAAAATATCAAAACGTTATATAGCTAAAAACGTAAGTTAGAAGACATCTGATGTAAATATGAAATTTCATAATAATCCCTTTAGCCATTTTTACGTGAATCGTGAGCAACTTTTCGGAAACCATTGAAACAGACAGACAGGAATTTTGTTGAGGATGTTTTCGTTCATAACTTTGCTTGAAACGTGTGCAACCAAAATTTCGCGAGATTTGGAGCAATGTACAGACAAAACCTTAATTTTATATATATATATAGATTCAAAATCCCAAGCTATGTAGTTTATAGCTCTGGGGATGGTCCTAACATGGGCCGAAAACATTTGACCTACATCCTTCATATAGAAACCCCCATTCGAAAATAAACTCTATGGGCTATTATTAACTGAATTAATGTATGATTATATTAATTTAATGTTATTTTTTCTTTCTTTTTTCAGATATAACAAATTATCCAGACAAATAAGAGATTTGGCACGAAAAATAAAAGAATTGGATCCTAAAGAGCCATTTAGAACAGAAGTAGGCGCACAATTACTTGAAAAACTGTAATTATTCTACACTTTAATTTTTTTAAATTTTATTTATAACTAGAAACCTGGACATGTATTTGGCGTCCTTGCAATGCCTTAGCTCTATATGAAAAGAGATGGGCGCCCTTTTTAGTAATTTTCTTCAAATCCTATATATTTGCCCTACTTATTATTTCTGCCGTCCATTTAGTTGCAGGAAAATCAATGAAAGAATTGATCACCCCCATATTTATTAAATAATAAAAAAAGAGATAACTTTAATAATTAACTTAAAATACAAGGTAGATTTCACGTAAATAAAACAAACATATGTTTTAAGTTTTATCTCGATAAATATTTCGGACCCCCATTCTCTCTTCATAAACAAAGAAACCAAATTTCTTGCCCCCTTCACTTTCTACCTTTATTCATGTTAATGTACTTAAGAGTCACAAAATTCAAATACCTGAGCTGTATACTTAATGAAAAATGGGATCCAGGACAGGAAGTGCGGTGCAGAGTGCAGCAGGCGAGAGCGAACTTCTTAAAGCTTCGAAGATTCTTTGTGAATAGAGATCTGAATATCAAACTCAGACTCAGGATGTTAAAGAGCCATGTGTGGTCTGTCCTATACGGAGTGGAAGCATGGACTTTAAAGATGATCACGGTCAACAAAATTGAAGGCTTTGAAATGTTGAATCTGCAAATAATGCTTAGAATTCCGTGGACCGATCGTGTAAGAAATGAAGAAGACATTTGAAGAGCCGGGCTAAAGGATAGATAGCTCTTCAGGCACACAGGGAGAAGAAAATTACATATCTGGGACACATCTTGCGCGGAGAGCTATACCACTTCCAACGCCTCATTCTCCAAGGAAAGATCGAAGGGGTAAAGAGAGGACTGGGAAGAAAAAACTATCCTGGTTAAGAAACATCCGCCAGTGGACAGGGATACAAAATTTCCAAGACCTTCAAACGGCTGTGGCTGAGAGGATCATCTGATGGGAGAAGGGAGTAGAAGGAAGGTAGACGACGGACGCCAACGCAGGAATCTGTATGGCACCCTAAGAAGAAGAAGAATTTACTTAAATATTTACCTGTACTTACATCAAACTGATAAAAAGTTATTTGCTTCTAGTACCTCCTAAAGATGGGTCAATAGCCCGAAATATATATCGAAATAAAACTCATAACATATATTTCTTTAAAAAGTGATTTTATTTAGGAAACAAATCAAAGATTTTAGTAGAAATATTTTTACATTGCATATCAGAGGGTTTCGGCCCCTTGGGAATCGAACCCAAGCGCTAACTAAGCTTGCCGTTAGCCAAACCCTTAAGACAAATCTCTCTCCAATATGCAACATATAAATATAAGAAATAAAGCTACAAATTTTTCACTCCTTTCAACTCGAAGGGAATAGTAAAAAATCAGGCTAAACTGAAAAAAAGTTTTCACTCTCGGATCCTATATTTAAATAATTAATGTAAAGATTTAAGCATCTTTTTTGAGTTTCTTTTTTTGAAAAAAGATGTAATTTTTCCAAAATCAACCCAATTATATAATATTAAAAAGTGAATTTAATTTTATTTATAAAACAAATCAAAGATTTTAGTAGAAATATTTTTACATTGCATATCAGACGGTTTCGTCCCCTTGGGAATCGAACCCAAGCCGTAACTAAAAACTGGCAAAATTCCATATTTTTTCAAAAAAAGAAACTCAAAAAAGATGCTTAAATCTTTACATTAATGTCGAGCCTGCAAGCTTAGTTAGCGTTCGATTCCCAAGGGACGAAACCCTCTGATATACAATGTAAAAATATTTCTACTAAAATCTTTGATTTGTTTCCTAAATAAAATTCACTTTTTAATATTATATAATTGGGTTGATTTTTGGAAAAATTCCATCTTTTTTCAAAAAAGAAACTCAAAAAAGATGCTTAAATCTTTACATTAATATATTTCTTTGTTTTATTTATGTGAAATCTACCTTGTATTTTAATTTAATTCCCTCTTGTTTAAAATGTTTCACCTAGAACCGACACCTAACTCCTTAAAAATTAAATATTTATTGTGACATAGTCTTAAAATCATTCAAAAAATGTTTTCTGCATTTTTGAACCAGAAGTTATCGAGCTAATTTAATCTTTTTTCCGCATTGAAAATACAAGCATTTTGTCATAAGAACTAACTTTTTATGACTTCAGATAGAAAAAAATAATGTTTGAATTTTCTACGTTTCAATCATTTTTATGGATACTGCAATTTTTTTTACCTAAATTCATTGAGCAATTTTGCAAAATTTATAATTTTTAGTTAAAAAAACTTCGATCTCTATTAATAACTAATCATAATTTATTTTAAAATTAAAATAACAATTAATAAGGACCTATTTTTAATATTTTTATATCTATAGGTATATATAAAAAGTTGTTTCATGTATTTGAAGACTTCTTTAAAAATAATTTATCATCGTTTTGATTGAAATTAAAACACATTGCCCGTCAAAAAACTCACAATTTCAAATTTTATTTTAATAATATTCATTTTTATTTAAATTATTTTTAAACAAGTCCTCAAATAACTTTATGAACCATTTTTCTATATCCCTATCTAATTTTATATTAATAATAATATATTTTTATTAGGTATGTAATGGGACTGATTCCGAAAAAAAGTGACTTTGAATTGTGCAATAAAGTGACAGCATCGCAATTTTGTCGCCGACGACTGGCTGTTGTGATGGCCCGATCGAAAATGGCACCTGATATCAAAACGGCAACGCAATTTATTGAACAAGGCCATGTATTAGTTGGCTCTGAACAAGTGAAAGACCCGGCCTATTTAGTGACAAGGTAAATTACTATTTAATAAAAAAATAAAACGCTTACATGATGTTTTATCTCAGAGTATACTTTAGTCTTTCAAGACTCGTATCCACAGGTTACTTCAACTATAAAATCTAAAAAAGTTTTCTATTAAATAATTCTCAGAAGTGGACTGGCCATAAAATTTTTGTGTGGAAAAAATTATTACCAGTCCATCTCATAAATAATAAATCAATACCTAAACTCCAAAACCTTGTAACTACAATATTTCCTGATTTTCATTTTTTTCCTCTGATGATAATTGATGGCTCCTGTATACGGGATAACTTAATTTTCCTTCAATTTGAAGATGTCGTTATCAATTAATTTTGGCATAACAACAAATATTCTTAATCAGGTTGAATGGTAAATCAATTTTTTGGGGGTACTGTAAAGTTTGTAGTTTTGAGTACAAGGTTTTTGAGTTTAGAGGGGTTTGTGAGGAATTTTATAGGAACCTCCTTTCAACATAATTTATTCCATACAAGTTTGTAATAAATTGAAAGTTTTTGCCGAGAGTAGCAGAATTTTTTTATATTGAAGGAGACAATAAAAGAGTGTGTCTTCTGCTGGAATTATAAATTTTATTTATTCATAAATTAATTCCTGTGAATACATTGTAATAGACTGATGAAGAGGGCAAAGCCCTCGAAACTATAGTCTCGTTATAAATAAATAAAATTTATAATTCCAGCAGAAGACACTCTTTTATTGTCTCCTTCAAGTTTGTAATGTTATAAAAACGTTATCAAGACTATTTCTCTCTAGTTTATTAAATTCATCTTAAACACATTCAATCAATTTATTAATAGCACCGTGTTCTAATTTTTCTTTGTTCTTCATATACTGTAATAGCTAGTTACAAGACATGCCTTTCTTCATTAGTCAATTGTTTCGATTTGGCATCTCTTTGTAAATTCACGTTATTTGAGTTAAAATTGTCTATTTTGAATGAAATTACACCGGTGAGTATTTTAATTTTGTTATAAAAACTAATTTTTGGTCTTCAAATTTCAACTTAATTCAAAAGCAACACCTGTCAAATATGTAATAAGAATATTTGAATATGTGAACAATATAATGAGTCGAATGTTTTCTACATTTGATTCAATCGCGAATCAACTGTAGGGAATTTTTGTCAAATATAGTATTGAGTGAAAATAATATTTGAACTCAATAGCGCAATCCGCAGTAGTCTCGAAATTAAATATCTTTTTCAAATAAGCGCGGTCAAAACAATTCTCATTGATATAGCAATTATTCTTTGTTATATTAATTAGAAAAATTATAAAAATTTCTTTAAGATCATTATTTCAAGTTAGAAATATATAAGTTCAAATATTATTTTCACTCGATATTTGACAAAAATTCCCTACAGTTGATTCGCGATTGAATCAAATGTAGAAAACATTCGATTAATTTATGGCAAGCATCTAACATACATGCTAATAGACCGAGCGCTCTGGACTGGGAGATTAAATATATAACATCTGAGATTTCAAATTCACTTGGTGATCCATCCGAATGTCTAGCGGGCTATACGCGAAATGACGTTAGATTGTAGCTAAGTGGATCACATCTTTTTCTCTCTTGGTCCAGACTTAAGACTCCGCAGACTTCAATAGCGTAATCCGCAGTAGTCTCGCGATAAATATCTTTTTCAAATAAGCGCGGTCAAAATAATTCTCATTGATATAGCATTTATTCTTTGTTATATTAATTAGAAAAATTATAATATAATGAGTATTACCAGTTTCTTTTGAAAATCTAGATAATTTAAGATTTTCTTTCAAATTTATACCATATTTTTGGACAGAGGGAGTAATATATTTTTGTACATCTCTTATAATGATATCTTTAGCCATCTTGTTAAGACATTTCTTATGTGTATTAGATTGAGAATGGTAACGAGTCGTTATCGAAACTGTTTCTTTATTTAACAAATTAAGGTAGTTGTTTCGCTACAACACTAGCAATAGTTAGTAAGTTAATGCTAGAGTATATAGGGATATAGAGACAATAAGGATTCATAATTCATAAGCCCAAAACTTTTTGCTGTTTATGTACCAATTCTAGCCAATCCCGTGCTCGTTTGACAAATCTGGCACCATTGTAAGAGATTGAATATTTTTATATTAAAATGACAGATAAAATACATTTTAAAAGTTAAAAAATTTCTATAAAAATCGTTTTGTTATTTTTTAATAAATGTAATCAACGCCTATGTTACACCTTATGAAAATTATAATTTTGAAAAATTCTAGCGCATGCGCGCTTTATACATGTTCTGCTGGTTAAATAAATGCACTGTTGCCAAATTGTTTTTAGTGTAAATTTTTTTATACATTTTTCATTATTTATTCATTTTTATCTCAGAAACTGTGTTGTAACTATGAATCAAAATTGTCTTAAAATATGTTATTGTTTGATGTTGGTTTAGTTTTTTATGAAAATGTAAGGATTTCTTAATTATAATTAAATATGTATGTAAATTTTCCGATATCTCGTATAGTGCAATGTATAAGAGTCAGAAAAACTCTATTTTTAAAATTTAATATAACCGAACTATATTGTTCATAAATATCGTTTTGCCACCAATCGATGCAGAAGTATTTAAATAATAATCTGTCTAAATTTCAAAAAGAATCCTAAGAAACCCCATTTTTTTTATTTTTTTATAATGATATTGATACAAGAAGAAGTTGCACCAAGAAGGTACAACCTCTGTAGTCCGTGGTGGACCCTTGTAACGTGAAGATAAGGGGATATTTAGGGATTGGGTAGCAGTCGAAGGTATCTGTGGATTTGGCGGAACAACTATCTTGATATCAAAATAAATAAAATTTCGATTTTAACTCATTGAAAAAAGAATTTTAATTTATATGAGAACACATCACCTTCTTCTCTTGTGGCCTAGTATCACTAAAAGCCTGTCTGCACTTCTACATTAACAAGGGACACAAAATATTTTTTTTTTTTTTTAATGCA
Organism: Forficula auricularia; assembly: GCA_024734495.1. Classification (NCBI taxonomy): domain Eukaryota; kingdom Metazoa; phylum Arthropoda; class Insecta; order Dermaptera; family Forficulidae; genus Forficula; species Forficula auricularia. Next base: position 378,024 of record JALMQS010000542.1, on the reverse strand, counting down.
ATCGAATGCAAGGAGTGCGTACCAGTAAAGATGCAGCCCCTATGGATCTCGAAAGACCCTTGCATTACCGAAGAGAAGGGAAAGTTGATTAAGTGATAGGGTGTAGACGTAGGTGTTTATGCACTCGGGTTTTGAAGGTTTGAAGATTATAAGTGTAGGGAAAGATGGAGGCTCGAAGAGAGTTATAAAATATAATTTAATTCAATTTCTTCCATTGATTTAAATAAAGTAAAATAAATTTAAGAAACCTAGCAGAATCTCATAGAAAATCTTATATTATTATAAAAATATATCAGATTTTTTAAAATAAAAATATATTACATAAATTTCAAAAAATTAAATTTTCTATTTCTCTCTTTTTAGAACTTTAGAAGATTATATAAAATGGCATAACTCATCTAAGATTAAACAACATGTGATGGAATATAATGAACTGGTAAGGAATCAATAATTTCATTTTTTTCAATTTTTAATTCAATTTATTAAATAATTATAATTAATTACAAATTTCTTTTTTTCAGAGGGATGATTTTGAACTCGCGTAATCAACTTACAAATATATTATGAAAAATTCCATTTATTTATTGATCTGTATAGTTGGACGTCCGAAGTTTTTTATTCATTTGTATTATTTCACCTCGATTGGTTTCCTGATTAAATTTCGGATCCCATAAATCGTCTCTGACTCTTTTTAACATATTACTGTAAAAAAACCCATTAAATTAAATGAATAAAAATATTTATTTTTGTTAAATCAAATAATTTATATTTATTAATTTGTGCATATCAAAATAGAAGTTTCGGCTAACACCATATAGATTAGAGACATTTTTAATGAAATAATCTAATCAGAAACCACATGGTTTCGACACCTAATTGTCTAGAGTCGTTTTCATGTGCTTGTGAAGAGATAAACTAAAAATGATAAGAATTATTGAGAGCTTTCGTTATTGTCTCTAGGTGAAATCATGAGCCAAAAAAATAAATAATTAGTAGAAGTAAGTGAAAATCAAATGGTGAACCGCGACCTAAAATCGTGTACACCTACTTCCACTTCCATTTTCATTTCCAAGTAGAAGAGAATAGATGACAATAGATCATCTAATGAATTCCAAAGTAATTCCAAATAATTCCAAAGACTGTGTACACCTAATTCCAATCGCGGTTCACCCCTCGGTATTCACTAAACATGACTAAATAATTAGTAGAACTAAGTGAAAATCAAATGGTATTCACTAAACGTGACTAAATAATTAGTAGAACTAAGTGAAAATCAAATGGTATTCACTAAACATGACTAAATAATTAGTGGGGGTAAGTGAATGTCATATGGTATTCACTAAACACAACTAAATAATTAGTAGAAGTAAGTGAAAATCAAATGGTATTCACTAAACATGACTAAATAATAAGTGGAGGTAAGTGAAAGTCATATGGTATTCACTAAACACGACTAAATAATTAGTGGAGGTAAGTGAAAGTCAAATGGTGTGCACAACCCAATAGTATACTATACTAGATTAGAAAAGTGCCGGACCACTTCATTCGCCAATACGTATATCCCCATGACTTCAAGGAACTGGAACTCTCTCCCAGCCTCCATCTTTCCCAGCACTTATAACCTTCAAAACCCGAGTGCATAAACACCTACGTCTCCACCCTCTCACTTAATCAACTTTCCATTCTCCTCGGTAATGCAAGGGTCTTTCGAGATCCATAGGGGCTGCTTCTTTACTGATGCGCCCCTTCTTGCATTCGATTGCATTAAAAAAAAAAAATATATATATATATATATATATATCCTTAGTGAATATTGACTAAGTCACTGCCTGAGAAACACGGTCTTCTTCCCTCTGCCATACCTCCTTTTATACCCCTCAATGGTAATCTATTCTTAGTTATCTTCCAAGAAATCCCTAATGAGCTCACGGCAAAGTCTAATCTTTTGAGGTCATTAGACTTTGCCCTGAGCTCATTAGGAATTTCTTGGAAGATAACTAAGAATAGATTACCATTGAAGGGTATAAAAGGTGTGCAGAGGGAAGTAGAGCGTGTTTCTCAGGCAGTGACGTAGTAGTCAATATTCACTAAGGATATTGTGGACTATTGAGTTGTGCACAACATTTGACTTTCAATTACCTCCACTAATTATTTAGTCATGTTTAGTGAATACCATATGACTTCCACTTACTTCTACTAATTATTTAGTCGTGTTTAGTGAATACCATATGACTTTCACTTACTTCTACCAATTATTTGGTCGTGTTTAGTGAATACCATATGACTTTCACTTACCTCCACTAATTATTTAGTCATGTTTAGTATACCATTTGATTTTCACTTACTTCTACTAATTATTTAGTTGTGTTTAGTGAATACCATATGACTTTCACTTGCCCCTACTAATTATTTAGTCATGTTTAGTGAATACCATTTGATTTTCACTTACTTCTACAAATTATTTAGTCCTGTTTAGTGAATACCATATGACTTTCACTTACCCATGTTTAGTGAATACCATTTGATTTTCACTTACTCCTACTAATTATTTAGTCATGTTTAGTGAATACCATTTGATTTTCACTTACTTCTACTAATTATTTAGTCGTGTTTAGTGAATACCATATGACTTTCACTTACCTAACTAATTAAATTTGTGTACTTATCAAGTGTCATGAGTTATTAATCGTGTATAGATTTGAATCTGATTGAAATAAAAGAAGGGGGTGAAAATTAGGAGTGTCGTAAAATAAATATTTTAATCGTTCATATCTCGTCTTCGGTAACTCGCAGAGCCTTGAAATTTGAAATTTAAGCTATTTAGAGGCAAATAGTTACCTAGCATCGCTCGGTGCTCCAGGCATCAATAATTATATCTCGTTAAAAATATTTTATCTAGGTAGTTTTAGCCGAAACTACTCTATTCCTAAATAACTTATCCATCAAAGTATTACTAATACAATTATATTATACTCATTTATACTTAATTCTTTAGATATTTTGAAATAAATTATTGATTGTAAAGCAAATACATTTCATAATATTTCTGGAAAAAATTAGGAGGCCTTGAGAAACTTTTGAAGTTTAAATCAAAATGATATAACACTAATTGTGAATTAGTATTCTAATATGTGATCGGTATTTTTTGGTTAGCAATTTGTACAATTTTGTTTCACCGAAAACTGGCCATTTTGATCTTTAAAAGTTCCCCAAGGCCTTCTAATTCTTTCCGGAAATATTTATAAAATAATAAATAAGGGAACAACAATCCTGCAACCTCTATTAACTGTGAATTATATATTAAATACATTTCTTTTATAAAAATAATCTCAATACGTTTATTAAATATCCAAACGTTTCGTGAGGACCATGTATAGTTGCTTATTCTATCTTAAAGCAACTATTTTTTCAAATTTTTAGTGATAATTGGAGAATTTCTCCCGAAACGTTTGAATATTTAATACATTTTTTAAGATTGTTTTTATAAAAGAAATGTAGGTAGTTTACTTAATTCTCTCAAGGCCTCCTAATTTTTTTCCAGAAATATTATGAAATGTATTTGCTTTACAATCAATAATTTATTTCAAAATATCTAAAGAATTAAGTATAAATGAGTATAATATAATTGTATTAGTAATACTTTGATGGATAAGTTATTTAGGAATAGAGTAGTTTCGGCTAAAACTACCTAGATTTATTATTATTATATAGGTGTTTTAGGGCGCATCAACGACAAGGGTTATTAGCGCCTCAAATACAAGACAACCTAGAAACGTCTTAAATAAATAGTATCATAGACAAATAAAATAACAAGATAAATTTTATAAAATAACAACAAAATAGACCTATACAAAATAACAACAAAGATAATACTATATAAAATAACAACGAAATAGACCTATACAAAATAACAACAAAGATAATACTATATAAAATAACAACAAAATAGAGCTATACAATATAACAACAACGATAAACTATATAAAATAACAACAAAAGCTGTAAAGGGACTATTTAATAAATATACAACAGATTAAATTAGTAAAATCAAAGAAGTAGAAGAGGGATATTTTAGATATGGTTAAAAAGATTAATATCACGCAAATACCCAAGCAGGTTCTCATAGCAATCCATATCAGAGAATATCCTGATGTTTTTATTTTCAAGTTTATATTTTATCCTTTTAGTATTGTAAAGTGGGCAATCCACTAATATGTGGGATACATCAATTCTCCTGTCACACGTAATACACCAAGGTGGAGCTTCTCTATTAATTAAAAAGCCATGAGAAAAGAAACAGTGACCAATTCTCAAACGAGTTATTATTGTTTGTTCTCTCCTACTATTATATTTGTGTTTTAACAGTGGAGTAATATTTGGTTTGATTCTTTTTAAAAAATTATTTTCTATTTCCTCCCATTCATTTTCCCAGTTCTTCAGGATTAAGTTTTTTGAAAATAATTTTATATCCTCATAGCACAATTCGGTGAAATCGTAAGTTAATTTATTTGCTCCCTTTTTTGCTAGTCGATCGACTTCCTCGTTACCTAAAATTTTCTTGTGGCTAGGGATCCACATGAAGTGAATTACTTTATCCATTCTGATAAGATCTTGGTGTATTATTTGGATTTTTTGGATAATAGGTGAAATATATATAAATTTTGGATTGCTAATAAGGCACTTAATGAATCTGATAAGATTATTGCCTTGTTACTTCTTTGATTTTTTAATTTGAAAAGTGCGAGTTCAATTGCCTTCAGCTCAGCATTAAATATACTTGTAATGGGCGAGAGTTTAAAATGGCCAGATGAACTGTCCAAACTACCTAGATAAAATATTTTTAACGAGATATAATTATTGATGCCTGGAGCACCGAGCGATGCTAGGTGGCTTTTTGCCTCTAAATGGCTTAAATTTCAAATTTCAAGGCTCTGCGAGTTGCCGAAGACGAGATATGAACGATTAAAATATTTATTTTACGACACTCCTAATTTTCACCCCCTTCTTTTATTTCAATCAGATTCAAATCTATACACGATTAATAACTCATGACACTCTGATAAGTACATCAAATTTAATTAGTTAGGTAAGTGAAAGTCATATGGTATTCACTAAACACGACTAAATAATTAGTAGAAGTAAGTGAAAATCAAATGGTATTCACTAAACATGGGTAAGTGAAAGTCATATGGTAATAAATAAGGGAACAACAATCCTGCAACCTCTATTAACTGTGAATTATATATTAAATACATTTCTTTTATAAAAATAATCTCAATACGTTTATTAAATATCCAAACGTTTCGTGAGGACCATGTATAGTTGCTTATTCTATCTTAAAGCAACTATTTTTTCAAATTTTTAGTGATAATTGGAGAATTTCTCCCGAAACGTTTGAATATTTAATACATTTTTTAAGATTGTTTTTATAAAAGAAATGTAGGTAGTTTACTTAATTCTTAGTAGGTGAATAAAATTGCGGCCAATATCTCGGTGTCTGAAATCTGCAAGTTTCTCACGAAACGAAACATTTTGAGATTGTTTTCATAAAAGAACTATTTATTTTGTATCTGTATCTATAACTAGATGCTATTAAGAATATTTTTTAACGACTTTTATATGTATTAGCCTCTCCTTTGCGGAAGGATAACGTTGAGGATTCGAATCGTTGGAGGAAGGCTAAATAAATAATAAACTGTTGTGGCCATCTACATGACTTTACCATACAACTGCCCCCTCTCTTATATTTAATAAAATAATTTATAATTACATATGAAAGACCCTCCCCCTCTGAATTTTGGACTGATTAGCATTTTATGATTTCTTCTTATAAAGAACAATATAGTATAAAGTAAATACCAGCTTTCTTCGATTTTTGTTTAGAAATTTTATTATTTTATATTATTTTTGAACTCCCCGCCCACTATTTTGGCCTTCCCAAAAATAATGCCTCTCTTTTTTTATTATAGATCTCTTTTATAGTAAATTTTTTTTCTTGTTTTTTTTTTTTACTTTTAAAATTTTATAATTTTAATTTTTTAACTTTCCCTTAATTTTTAGTTCGATTTCAATCAAAATCTAATCAGCTCTTAATTTCAATATAAAGAATCTACATATGAAATTTTGTTTTGTTATTCACACTAGTTTTTGAGCTAGAGAGTAGACAAAATTTGATAATGTACCTATGTGTTAACAGACATTTTGTCAAAACAATTAATATCTCGCAAAATATAATTTTTTCGAATGTTACTCATTAGGGCTTTTTTGTAAATAGCCCTGGTTTCGCTTCAATTTTTTTTTATCAAAATAATCTCAGCCATTTTTGAGATATTTCGAAAAAACGAATCGAAATTTTTTTTATTAGAAACAGTGTCTTCACATTTTATAAAATACATAATACTTACTTCAAATAAGAAATTTCCTTTGTTATATTCCTTAGTCTTTTCTTTTCCTCTTGTATTCTTTGACTCCAATTAATACTTGGTAAAGGAAAATTGAAATAACTATAGTTAGAATTTCCACTATCTTTAGCTGAAATTTCCTCTTTTTGTAAAGAAGAAATAACTTTTGTATTTTTCATCTTATTACAAAAATTGTCCAATTCATTCAATTGAGAAGTAGTAATTAGAATATCTTCAAAAGAGTCGATATTATTAATTTTATTTTTAGTTAAATTTTCACCCTTTTTATCAATATTTTCTGGCATATCTGGTGATTTGCTTGTCTTTTCATCAGTTAATGATAGTAATAATTGTGATTCATTTAATGTACCGGTTTTATTTTCACTCAAATGATTATTTATTATATCTTGAGTGTTTGAATTTACATTTTCTTTCCCTTCCGAAGAATTGCTCTCTTTCTGAGAGTTTCTAAACCGTGAATTATCAATTTGCGACGGATATGCTTTTTCGGTACTTCTCTCTTCAAATGGTATCGGATTATTTGGAGTACACGGCGATATTATACTCTCTTCACATGGCGGGGTTTCTTTTTTCTTCATCACTGAAATCTCTCCCTTCATTTATATTTGGATAATCATTTTCATCCTCGCTAGAATCATTTTTTGAAGAAGAACTTGATGAATCATCTTGGTTAAACAATTGATTCATATTATATATATCGTTTGATGTACTCGGTTCATTAATAAAATTATCAATTATTTGACATTTTGATATATTATTCTTTTTACTTGAACAAGGTGTATTAGTCACCATTTGTGGAGATTGAGTAGATTGTTTTTGATGACTTAGACTTTCTTTTTGGTTATCTAGAAATATTAATAAGAAACATAAAGTGATTCGGCCATCCACATGACATTCTCAAACCCCCATCCCTAATCCCTACATATTTATAGATATAGATTATTAAAGGAATCGTAGGGAGTTGGACAAGACTTTAAATTAAATTAAATACAAGTTTTGATTAAATATGTCATACGTTTCGTTGCTGTTTTGCAACTTCTTCGGTGGCTCATTTATTAAACTTATTTGTCAGGATTTTTTACTACGAGAAAAAACATTTCAAACAGTATTCTTTTTTCTATCACAATTCATTCAATTCATCAACTAACATAAAATATAAACCTTTTAAACAAATTAATTGTTTTTGTCAAAAAACTAAAAGAATCAAATTGAACAAACAAATTATTTTTTATTATTTAAAAAAAAAAATAATAATAAAAAAAAAATTCTTTGTTCAATTTGATTCTTTTAGTTTTTTGACAAAAAACAATTAATTTGTTTAAAAGGTTTATATTTTATGTTAGTTGATGAATTAATGAATTGTTTGAATGTTTTTTCTCGTAGTAAAAAAATCCTGACAAATAAGTTTAATAAATGAGCCACTGAAGAGTTGCAAAGAACAGCAACAAAATTTAGTATGTTTATATTTAATCAAAACTTGTATTTAATTTAATTTAAAGTCTTGTCCAATACATTCCTTTAATTATTAATCATGGACACGAATAATGAAATATTACATACACCGAGGGTATTTTAATTATCTAATAGATATAGATATTTCTATTTTCAGTGGTGAATTTCTGCACAGGAGGGTCTCATTAATCAAGGAGGCCTCAAAATTCAGCTCTCAAAATAAAAAAAACATATTCTTAAGACTTTTATTTAATTCAAGAAAATCTCTCTTAAGGAGGTTCTTTCGCGACAATCCACACACAAAAAGTCTAAGCCTCGTAACCACTCTATAAATATGAACGGAACTAAAATTTTAGGTTATGTTTTTTAACGTGACTGTACACTCACACTACAAAATCTCTATAAGGATACACACATACTTGCCGGATCGTTTCCAAGCCATTGTGCTTATATTCTCTCCACAAAAATTTTTTTTTTTTGTTTTTTATCAAAACTTCTTAGTAAATAATTTATATTTTTTAAGTTACTCCGAATATATTATTCTAACAAATATTAGTTTTTTCATCAAGATGGTGAAAGTCCTTCATTGAAAAAAAATAAAATAATGGTCATATCCCCACTCTTTCCATATCTACCCTATGTAAAAAAATGTCATTTTTAATTGCAATTATTTCATGTTTGGTGTGGTAAATAGTCTTCAAATTTTAACAGTATGTGTATTATGCTTTTAATGACTTATATTTCAAGTTTCAAAGACTTTTTGAATTTTTGAATTTGTGAAAAGAACTACCTTAATTAAATAAAATATTGCATTATAATATGTTAAATAAACCATTTTTCATTTTTTACCACGTTAGAGTGTAAAAATCACTTCTGTGACGTCCTCACTAAATCAGGGACCGAAACAATCACAGAATATTAAATTATATTATACTAATTAAAATTTTGTATCTATTCATTAGTTTAAATATGACTTGGTGATGAAGGTTACTTACAGGAGGAACCGAAACGTTAACAAAAAGCAGCCAATAAATAAAATAAAATTACACGTTAAAATAAAAATAACTCACAATTAATTATCATTCATTAGCACATTAGGACGTTAGAGATTAAAAATCTACTGTGACCTGATGATGAAAGTTACTCTACCAGGAACCAAAACGTTAACAAAGATGAATAGATTAATTAAAGTCCATAGCATCCATATTATTTAATTAATTAAGTATGTTTGCAGGTGATTGGACAGGAAGGTGTAAATCAAAAAATTGTCATTGATTTTTGCGACGTTTCGCCAACTATATTCTGGTTTTCATCAGGCTTCTCAATGAATATGATTAATATTAATATATAACGAATGTGCATATTTAGGAATATACATCAATTGTAATTATTTCTCATTTTTGTTTAGAACAATGATCAATATATATATATATAAAAAAAGAGAAATAATTACAATTGATTTTATTCCTAAATATGTGCACATCTGATATATATTAATATTAATCATATTCATTGAGAAGCCTGATGAAGCCAGAATAAAGTTGGCGAAACGTCGCAAAAATCAATGACAATTTTTTGATTTACACCTTCCTTACCAAATACCTGCAAATGTACTTATGGTATATAATAAATAAATAAAATTAATTGAAAAGTTTTACTAATCTATAATTTTTTGAAACCAAAAACCTTCTATACTGAAAGATTTTCAAATCAATTATCTTATCAAAAGAAAAAAAAAATGAAATTATTATGATAAAACCTGAAAAAGTTATTTATTAAAAATATACCTTCGTAGTTTTTTTCACATTGTGAATTCTCCATGATTAAATTATCTTCGAATTAGCTATATTAGTCTTATTTATTAAATGTTATATCCACTGAAAAGAAAAAAGATCCAATAGACATAAACTGTCGTCACATTAATTAAAATTCAATAGTCGATTAAATAAAATATTTCACTGCATTGTTGATCATTAATTTAAATGAAAAATTATTTATTATATCCTTTGACCAATTAATTCGTAATAATCATCTTCATTTTGAAATTGAAAAAATTTGAATATTTAAATAATTTTAATGACTAATACGGGAATGTCTGATTTTAGAGGCGTATTGCGTATTTACGCTGTAAAAATTCCAATATTACTTCATTCTCTCCTTATCAAATACACATACAAATTTTTAAAGGTGAACTTTTCAAGTATTGATATGGAAATTCAGGAGAGATGGTCAACTACAAGATTCAAGATGTTATGGATTATTTTTATTATGTCAGAAGGTTTGTTTCATCCCTTCGGGAAACGAAACCGAATGCAAAAAGAGTGCAATCCGGGAACTTGGCTCCTCCGAGGTCGGCCACATCTAACATATAGCACGCGAAAATTTTTTTACTCAAAGAATCAAGCCAAATTAATGCACTCTTTTGGCATTTGGGTTCGTTCATTTCCCGAAGGGGTGAATCAACTCTTCTGACATAATAAAAATAATCCATAACTTCTCAGATCAAGTAGTAGACCATCTCTCTTGAATTTCTATAGGAATTTTTTAAAGTTAATAATATTTTCATTATTGTCATCATTAAAGAATTAAAAGTGATAAGTAAAAATAGTATGACGTACTATTCTAAGCCGATTAAGATTATCTCGGAAGATAAGCTAAGAATAGCTTGGACTAATTGCTCTCGAGCGGTATATAAGGGAGAGGGAGGAGGGGGATATGAGGGGGTTAGATAGGGACAGAGGATGGGTATGTAAGGGGGATAGGGATAGTGAGAAATGTATTTAATGGGGAGAGAGAGATAGTGATAGGAACAGTGTGTTTCAGGCAGTAGTGGATGAAACATCGACTGGGAATATTACAATATGGCCTCTCCACCTTCATCCACCCCTCACTAATAAGCAACTTTTCATCCATTATATTAATTAAATGCATAGTATTAAAGAAATCATTTTCTTTCTACTTATTATACTTTTACGTAAGTAAAAATCGTGTGTGTAACATCTTTCATTTAACTGTGATCGCTTAACAAAAGAGTGAATTGGAGACTATTTGTACAAGTTCAGAATGTGGGTATTGGAAATTAACTTCAGGACAAAACAAACAAACAAACAAACAGGCAGGACCCATGATGGACGGGTCAGGAGACATGATGCGGTGGTTCGATGTCTGGCGGACGAATTGATAAAAAAGGAAATGCCTGTCGAGTTGGAGTACTTGTTCTCCACCTCGGCAGGTAACCGGAAGCCAGACATCGTGGCGAAGGATTCGTCAGGGGTGGTTTGGGTGGTAGACGTGCAGATCGTCTCCGCCCTGGCTGGACTGGGTGTTGCCCACCGAAACAAAATTGAGAAATAAAGGGGCAACTTCAGTCTGGTGAGCAACATCGCGGAGCGATTTGGCGTCGGGGCGGGCTCCGTAAGAGTCGAGGCCATCACACTCTCATGGAAAGGAGTGTGGTGGCATCCCTCACCGCCCTGGGTATAACCCAAAAAACTTTAAATGACATAACTTATAGGGCGATGGGCGGTTCTCTATTAAATTTTTACACATTTAATAGTAGGACACAATTAATCAATGTAAAGAAGAAAAAAAAATCAAACCCAGTGACAAGGGTATTTTACCCAAATCATTTAATGACCCGCCCTATGAAATTTTAACTTTACTGTAAAATGCCATATATTTACCAAATTTGTAACTCTTTTCTGTAAGAGGCCCACTCCTGCGAGGCCCAATAAAGAAAATAATTGGACGTGTGTGTGTTCGTAGTGAAAGTGAATATATTTTGAGGAAGTGGCGCAACCACAGGGGGGGGGGGGGGTAAGGGACCCGGAGCCCCCTCCCCCCCCCCCAGATCAAAGGAAAAAATGTAAGTATAAATGAAAAAATTAAGAAGTGAAAGTGAAAAAATATTTTGACTATAATATCTATTTACATTAATTAAATGTTGGAGAAGTGAAACTATTTCATAAGATCGATTTTGTCTAGAATAACTATTTGTCAAGAGTCTGGAGTCTTTAATAATCGATTGATAATACAAAAATAAAGATATGTTATTTTGTCCTGTAATTTGAGATTGTCTTTTTATCAAAACCTGGTAAATTTTGTCTTTTTCACTGTTTGACATTTGCGTAGGTTACAATAAATTGAACCCTACAACTGAACCCTAAAACAAAACAAAAATGACAACATTTTCGTAAAATGCCAAAAAATAAAGTTTTGAGAATTTCGAAGTTTAATAATTTAAAAACAAGACTATGATAAATCCAGAAAACGGTTATTTAGAGACCAAACGTTTCGGGAGAATTTCTCACTTTGTCAATGGTGAAAAATTTGCAATAAAAAAAGTTGCTTTCTCTAAAATTTAGAAAGCAACACTAAGATATTAAATATTTTTATAGACAATTGTCCATTTTGTCTTGGTGACCAGAATTACCTTTAATTGAAAATATAAATATTTATGAAAAGTTTTTCTACAAAATTTTTTTATTAACATTAGAAAAACAATCCATATCTGATCTTTTATTAATCGAATTTTTGTTATTTAATATTTCTATCATTTCAGAGATTAATCTTTTTTCCAAGCTATGTTCTTTATCTAGAATTTTGGGATTAGAAAAGTTAAAATTGTGTTTAAGTTTAGTAGAATGGTTAGCCAGCATTGTACATTCGGAATTTTTCATTCTATTTAAATATTTATGTTCGAAAATCCGGGATTTTAAGTATTGTTTATTCTGTCCTATCTATGTTCCGTTATAGTTTAAGCAATCAATTTTATAAACTAAATTATTTTGATTTAAAAGAGGATCTTTGTGTTTTAATTTTGAAATAGGAATGATAATCAATTAGTTGATTTGAAAGTGTCATGAATATTATGAACAAATAACATAATAAATTTTCAATGTATGGGAAAGAGATGTATCTTAAATTGTTTTTATCAATGTTACCATTATTTTGATTAGTGTTCATTAAGGTTTTTTACTTTACCATACAGGGTATGGTCAAGTATTGTAATCGTGGATGAAAAAAGTGTTTTTCTTTTACTTCTTTTTTTCGAAATATCTTAAAAACGGCTTAAACTATTTTGATTAAAAAAATTGAGCGAAACCATGGCATTTCGGTCTACAAAAAAGCTCTAAGTAAACATCGAAAAAATTATATTTTTCGAGATAATAATTGTTTTGTCAAAATGTCTGTTAATCTGTCTGTTAGTCTGTGCGTTAGCAAATTTTTGTGGGCGAGCTAGCTCAAAAACTAAGGTGAATATCGAAATCAAATTTCACTCGTAGTTTTGGTCTATTGAGATGAAGAGCTGATTAGATTTTGGTGCATATCGACCCAAAATTAGGGGGGTGGAGGGGGTAAAAATTAAAAATCTAGGCCATTTGACCAAACTCAACCAAATTTTCTATACATAATCAGTGGGACCCCAGAAGTATAAAAATGCAAAAACTAATCGCCCTTAATGGGGAGGGGGGGGGGGGTGCAGGGTCAAAAAATAAAATCTTTGCCATTTACCAAACTCAACCAAATTTTCTATACATAATCAGTGGGATCCCAGAAGACTAAAAATGCAAAAACTAACCACCCAAAATGGGGGGGGGGGGGTAGTGAGATTCAAAAAATTAAAATCTTGGCCAGTTACCAAACTCAACCAAATTTTGTATACATAATCAGTGGGAACCCAGAAGTATAAAAATGAAAAACTAACCCCTCTAGATGATTATAAATAATTTTAGGGGCCAGGTTGTATGGTAAAGTCAAGTGTATGGCCACATCAGAACACGTCAGCTTATTTGTTTAAATAGTCGACAAAGGATTCTTTATAACTATTATCAATTAATGTTTCTTTGGAGGAGACAATAAAAATTCTGCTACCCTCGTCACAAAAACTTTCAATTTAATGTTATTTTAATAATTTTAAAATATTTTCGACATGGAATGTTTCTTTAGATAATCTTAAAGTTCTTTTCATTTGTCCAATAATTAATGACTTTTTGACAATTTGGATGCCTTGAAATAAAATTTAGATATCTTCCAGACCATGTTGGTTCACGAAACCAATTTATATCTAAACTATTATCTAATCTTATAATTTCTACATCTAAAAAACTTGATGAATTCTTATTTTCTTTTTCAAATGTGAATTGTAATTTGTTATGTGAAAACTATTAAATCTTTTTAAACTACTTTCAATTTTATCACTATAAGGTAATGAAATATAAATATCATCAACATATCTTTTATAGAAAGGTATATTGAAAAGTATTTCACCAATTACCGAATTTTCTAAATGTTGCATAACTATCTCAAAAATTATAGGAGATGTTTATATATGTTAGGGGGTTGTTGGCGCTGGTGCGTGTCCGCGCTCCCCATATAGTTGGTGGGGACCTAACAATGATTTGGACAGGGCAAAGTTGGTCCATGGTAAAAAGCCGGGCTGAGCGCCACCCGCCTATCTGGCGGGTGAGGAGCTCCTTGTTGGTGGATGGCTCCTCCTTCGATGATTAGTCGAGATCGAATTGCCTTACTTAATACATGACTGAAATATTATCAGTCATGCAAAGTGTCGCAACGATCTGACTGAGTCATCTAGCGGCCGTGTCTAAAAGCTCGTAGCCAAAGCAACACGGGCCGCTACATATATATATATATATATATATATATTTAAGGGGGGTCGTGGTGCGGGAACGATGTTACCGCACTGGTTTTGGAAGTTTTTTTATTTTTTTATTTTATCTATTTATTTTAGGGGTTAATTTTTTTTTTTGAAAAACAGAAAAAAAAATTGAAAACCCTAAAAATGCATAATTTGGAAAATATAATTCCAAATATTTCTGGTGAGGACCCCCGGAACACCCAGGTCACACGGAATTTCAGCGTTCCTGCAGTGCTAAATTTTCGATGACACCACTGATATACTATATAGTATATATAAATATATATATATGTGTGTGTGTTAGCCCCATCCCACGACAAAATCTTGGTTGCGCAACTGTTTTGAGGTTTCAATAATCCAATTAATTCCTGACATTTGTCAAATTCAGTAAAAATCAATTATTTCAGGTACTTTCATTCTTTTTAACGCATTTATATAATAATTTAATTTTTGATTTAGGAATATATATTTTTTTAATTAATTTATTTTTTATCATTAAAAGCTTGACAAGTATATCAACTATTGAATGTGTGTGTGATTTTCAACGAAAGTGACGTAAATTTACAGATATTGAAAATCTTTTTGGTAATACTTTACAAGTGACTCCCCCTATTTTTTCCTATAAAAGTAATTCTTCGTTAAAAAAATTTAAGATTTTACAATTTTTTTTAAATATTTAATTCGTCGAATCAATGAAGCGATTAAAAAAAAAAAAAATTTAAAAAAACAAACATTAAAAGTACCTATTTAGAACATAAATGATGAAAGATGGTTAAAAAATTCTATGGCCCTGATTATTACACTGAACATTTGTAATTATAAAAGCAACGCAAATATTTACGAATGGGGTTATTTTTCTTACTTTATTTTCAATAAAGCGATTATTTCTATAATAAAAAAAAATGCAGTAATTTTAGTCCATAATTTCTAAAAGTACTTCGAAAATTGGTTCAAGAAATTGATTATGAGAATAGAATTTATCTTTCCGCGTTAGCTAAAGCGAGAAAAAAAGTTTATGTGATTATTCGTAAAAAATGTATTTACTGTTTAATTTTAAGAAATTTATTATTATATCTAAATTAATAAACCTCAAAATAAAATATTTTTAATATTCGTAAATTAGATGTTTGATAATAATTATTACTATGAAGCAAAAATGGCGACATATCGGACGGTGCCTAGGGCGCTCTCGAACCTAAATCCGCCACTGCCTCTGTCCGTCTTCCCAGCTAAATATAACCTTCAGTCTTTCAAGACCCGCATCCACATATACCTTCAACACCCTCCCACCCCTGAAATCTTTTTTTAATTTCATCGCAGACTACTGAGGTTGCACTTTTTGGTGCAACTTCTATGTGTACTAGTATCATTATAAAAGAAAAAAGAAAATCTGGTTTAAAATGATCAGATGACTCTTTCTCTGGAGACAGCTATAAAAAAAAAAAAAAAACATTCTCTGCGTAAATAAACCTTTAAAAACTGATATTTTTTTTCAAAATTTTTTATTAAATAATCATTATTTAACAAATACCAATTACATTACAAATATAGCAACCAATAAGATTACCTACAAGCAAAGCAATAAGAGCAGTCTTTTTTTTTTATTTTTATTTTAATGTAGAATTAAAACAATATTTTTCTCGTTTTTACATATATTAATAAAAAATATAACAAAAAAATTTAAAATATTAAACAAACAAATAAATAAATAAAATACAATAAATAAATACAATAAAATATTCTATAAATAAAAAAAATCTTTTTTAATCAAATCTGTTATTTGATATTATTACTATGTTATTTACACCTTAAAATTATATAAAATATGTACATATTATGAGGAATGTGACTAAATTCTAGCGTGCTCGGGCATATTAGTACAAGTCCATGCATTGTCAAATTTTGTGAAATATTAATTTTTTCACTTAAAATTCTTTGCCCAAGCACGCTAGAATGATAAATTATACGAATTAATATCAATTTGGTCTACTAAGATATTATTTCTTTCTATGGGGTTTCTTTTTTAATTATTAAAATTATATACCTAATTCAATCGAAAAACGTTTAATGAAAATTCGGGAGATATTCTCTCTTTATCAATTTATTGAAAATTTGAAAAAAAATGTACTTTATTATTTCTCTATAAAGCAATTATTAAATGATTAAGGGAGAATTTCTCCCGAAACGTTTTGAATTTTTATTAAACGTTTTTCGATTAAGTTATAAAGAATTTTATTTATTTTCTAAATTTTTCTTAAAAAAACAAAAACAAAAAAACAAAACAAAACAACATCAATAATAACAAAAAGGACAAGTTTCAAATGACGGCCCTGTCAATTTTTAACCTCTTAAAACTCAATAATCGTTAGATTTAGCAAATTTTATTTTAAATAATAAAACATTAAGACTTTTATTATGAACAAAATGTCACATTATTTTTGAAAATCGGTAGTCAGACAAGCGAGTTATGCCGAAAAATTAATTACTAATTAGATTTCATCTCCTTTACTTAAGAATGACTAACCTTAACAATGAAAATAATAATACTCTCATAGCTCGGTTATTTATCAATCAATTTTCAAAAATAAGGTATTATTTTGTTCATAACAAAAGGCTTAACATTTTTATTAATAAAACGTAATTTAATAAAACTAACGACTATAGAGATATAAAGGATTGAAACATTGAAATAACTAGATTAGTGGAAAACGTTTTTTTTTAAATTAATAAATAATAAAGCAACTCTCTTAAAAAACAAATATAATAACTAAATTATAATATAATTTTAAAATAATTAACAAATAAAGAAAATAAATCAGAAGATGATGAAATATATACAAAAACACTATTTCTTTTAAAATTAGCATTTTATTGAAATTTTTAATTATTATTAAAATTATTTTTTTAATAACTCTAAGTTTTGCTCAAATTGCTTAATAAGAAATTTTTTTTTTATTATCATCATAATTAAATTGAAAATAAATAATTAAATAATCGTATTTTGTAAAATATAAATATAAATAATATTTTATAAATATTTAGTGGAACAAGAACCAGGAACGAGTATTAGTAATTTTTCGTTTTTATTTAATTATTATTTCTTAGGCAGCAAGTATCATATTTTCGTGGAACTAAAATAGTGTAAATAATTTTTTTTTTCCTTTTGGTGAAATTTATTTTTTAATGGTTTTAAAATCAACCTTAAAGTGGTTAAGAAAATTTACCTTTTTATTTCTTGACATGTTCTGAAATAAGTTATTAATGAAAATCATAATATTTCTTTAATGTTAGGATCAACTAGGTCAATTCTGAAACTCGATATAGACCCACGGCCGGTATAACTAGATATAGTTTCTTTAATTATACATTTACGAACATAAATATTTGATTTGAACAGAAAATTCCGAATGAATTATGCTAGCCCTTCAATTAACCTGGGACCCAATTTTGACATTTCCAATTGCAAAATTTTAGAAAAAAAAAACGGAATTTAAAATGAAATATTAATTTTAGAAATGATCAAGATTTTAAATTCACTTAATTTACAAAAAGTCAGATATGAAGTCTTTTTTAATATAGCTATATCTATCAAATATTTTTAACGAAATATTCTTTTTCGTAAATTTCATATACAATACTTTATTTTTATATTCAAGGTAATTTGATCTCAAAAATAATTTGTATTATAGTATATTTTCAAAATATTTATTTGTGAAGGGGATTGAAATGAAGGAGACGAAATGAATGAGAGATAACCAATCGACTTGATTGGGGAATAATGGAATTGAAATAATTATCGGAAAAGAGGTTTTTTTATCTAATTAGATTTTTCCTCTTATTAAAAACAAGGACTAAAGATGAATAAGGACACTCGATGGTGGAGAAGTAATCTCCGGAATCGAAGCAAAAATACAATGTATACATTAATTAATGTAAAATTGTTTTTAGTTGCTTTATCATTTCTTTTTAAAACAACTATTTTTTCAAATTTTCAAATTTCTGATAAAGGAAGAATTTCTCTCCAAACATTTGGATTTTTCTAATAGAAATTTTAAGATTTTTTTACCAGGGAGATAAATGTGGCTTAGTTTAATCCTGTCTAGTATTAAATAAAATAATAAAGATATTAATATAATGGAGTAAACTTTTATACAAAAATGCTTTATTTCCCAAAGCCTCAAAATTTCATCGCCAAAAAATATTCTAGATAAGATAATACGTATAGATTTAAAATATAATTATATTCATTTAAAAGAAAAAATTGCACTATTTTAGTTCCAAACTTTCCCCTCTAACATCTTAAAGATTTATTTATAAATTTATTATATTTAATTGATTGTTTTTATTCTTAATAAAATTAAAATGAATTCGTCGTTTTATGAACATAGAAATGCTTAATTTTTTTAACGGAACATTTTTCACAGCTTCAGTTTAATAAATAAATACAATTAGGCCTATTAAATATGCAAAACAAAGCAAAAATTTCTTTTCTTTTTATATATATATTTTACATTGAAAGCTTTCTAATTTCGTATATAATACGTATTTTGATAATATAATATAATCTGTATGTATATATATTCCTGTATTTTTATATAAATATTTAATTAACAACCAAATCATATAGAATTTGATATTAAATTATATATATATACTATAGGTATTAATGATGAATGAAATTAGATAGGGGGGAGGGGTAGGGAGCGATTGATATGTTGAGATCTTGAACAAATAAAAATAATATTGTGTAATTTTTTTAATTATTTAATAATCTATTATGATTTTAGTATAGGTTAAGTGTGAGTTTGACTCGCATAAAGAATGCTCCGTACCTTATATCTTAATTTATCTTATACTATTAAATGTGCAATTCTTGTACATATATAGAATCAACCGAATGTTTTCTACATTTGATTCAATCGCGAATCAACTGTAGGGAATTTTCGTCAAATATTGAGTGAAAATAATATTTGAACTTATATATTTCTAACTTGAAATAATGATCTTAAATAAATTTTTATAATTTGTCTAATTAATATAACAAAGAATAATTGCTATATCAATGAGAATTGTTTTGACCGCGCTTATTTGAAAAAGATATTTATCACGAGACTGCTGCGGATTACGCTATTGAAGTCTCCGGAGTCTTAAGTCTGGACCAAGAGAGAAAAGGATGTGATCCACTTAGCTACAATCCAATGTCATTTCGCGTATAGCCCGCTAGACATTTGGATGATCCAGAACAGGTAAGAAAATATAAGGTGCTAAATTTTCAGAAAAATCCTGCTTTCCGTTTTCTAAAAACGTCTAACGGGCCATCGACCGTGAATCACCCTGTATTTTATCTATGTTTTGCCAAAGATAGGCTTTTTCAGGCTTTAAAACCGAATATAAGCATTATAGTCAAAAACAATATCAGCTTTGCATTTATACATTAACTTCTTTAAAATCATCACAATTTTCATCGAAAAGTAAGATAAATATCATCTATGGAGAGTAGAGTATATTTATAGAAATATTAAAATAGGTAATTTTGGCTGTAAATTGTGATTATTTAGAAAGTGTTAATCAATGTATAAACGCAAAGCTTATATTGAAAGTAATGGAAGGCAGCCCAGAGGTAGTGAGGAAAGAAAAAATTAACACATATAAAATAAGGTGTAATTTATTGGAATCCTTCCTCCTTTCCTTTCAAACCGACGTTTCGGAGGATTTTTCCCTCCTTCTTCAGGGTTTCAAAGGGTCAATGAATGAAACAAATAAAATGTTTCCTTCTTCTCTCCACAGTAGTGTTCAAAAACTTTCTTCATTTGTAACAAAAGGCATAGAAAGACAAATTTTTTTTTTCCTTCTTTTCTTAATTAGAATATATATTTTCTTAATTATATTATATTTTTAATTAGAGTCCTTATAGTCGATTTTAAAGCATGAAGAAGAATCAATCATCTTAGATGAAACGTTGTTAAATAAAAAATATATAAATATTTGAGAATTTTTTTTTCCCTTAAATACTGTGAAGCAAATTTTAATATAAAATATTTTTTATCATAGGCTATGACGTTATGAGGTAGCTTTGTAAAGATCGCATTATTTAGCTAAATTTTAAAAAATTTAAATTAACGGCAGGAAATAGTTTTAAAATGACCATTTTTAGGTGATTTTTAATACTTGTGGCTTAAAATTATAAAAATTCCACAAATTCACTCATTTTCTTCTCATCATCGACAAATAAGAACGAATTTGATATCTCTAATGTATTTTGCAATATATAAAATACGATACTCTAGATATGCAAGTCCAACTACACTCTTGGCCTGATTTTTATTCATATTTGAGGCTTCAACACATAGCTTGTCCGAAATAAAAATGGCGGCCATGTCAATTTTTAAATCTTTTATTTCTCATTTATTTTTAATTTTATCAAATTCTGTTCAATTTGATAAAATATTAAGCCTGTTATTGTAGACAAAATGAGACCTTAATTTTGAAAATCGGTTTCCAAACAAGCGAGCTATGAGGGGAAAGCTGGTGACAAT
This sequence comes from Forficula auricularia, assembly GCA_024734495.1. Lineage (NCBI taxonomy): Eukaryota > Metazoa > Arthropoda > Insecta > Dermaptera > Forficulidae > Forficula > Forficula auricularia. The sequence continues at coordinate 356,956 of JALMQS010000542.1, read as the reverse complement.
TTTAGGCCATATTTCACTTAAGAATGACTAACCATAACAATGAAAATAAACAAACCATCATAACTCAGTTGTTTGTCAACCAATTTTCACAAAAAAGATATCATTTTGTTCACAACAAATGGCTTAAAATGATAAAATTAATGAAAAATTGTGGTTTTGACATTAAATTAATAAAAAAAGCCAAATAAATTTATCAAAGACACAAATAATAAATTAAATTCTTTTTAAATGCTCAAGATTCCTTATAAAATTTCAAATGATAGTATATGGTATTTTATTTTTGCGAAATCTTTTATGTAGAATATATTTTTATATTAATTTCTCTCTCTTTTTCTCTTTTTAAATGATTATTCATATTTCACGATTTATAGAAAGTGTTTGTGTTAATCAACATCGAAATTTATTTACAAATTTTACTAACATTGCTAAATGCATTTAATAACTATCAAACTACCAACTAAAATGGTCCTTAATTTGTTTTGGTTCAGCTCTCTAATTGTATTTATAATTCTCTTTTTTTAATATATATTTTTACTGTATATAAAGTTTTACTAATATATTTATATATTAATATATATATGTTATACCTTTTTCTAAAAATTTTTGATAAAAATATATTCTATTATTAATTTTTATTTTTTTTGAGTAGTTAAACAAAATTTTATTTTTTTAAATATGAATTTGCTTTTTATTTATTAAAACGTCAAAATAGGACCTTAATTTATTAATTTTTAGTTAAAAGGCGTTTAGTTTTTATTTATTGTAAGTTTTATCGAAACCATTCATCAGAAATAATTTAACAATTAATATTTGAGATTAAGAGAGAAAAAAAACAAATGGAGATTTATTGTGAATTCAACTTACGTCATTGAGATAAGCTACGCATGTGTAGTTTAACGTTCTCACTATAAATTTTAAACTGCGCATGCGTGGTTTGCCTTACTATCATTGCAAAAGTTAAATTCTAAAGAGCGTATACAAGTCGACGTACATTTTGAATTTAATTTTCTTGCAATTACAAGGAAATTTTATTTTTGCCTTTTATAGATTAATTGAATTTGTTTGGATTATACATTACATCTTTAATAAAATAAATGACAAGTTAAATATATTTATATAGGATATCTTGTGCTTTATTAGTCAGATCTTACTAATAGACAGAAAGCCTCTTTTTAAGATAAATCTGTTTATACTAGTATATGTCCCGGATCAAATAAAAGAGGAATAGAGTCTAGTCTCTAGCAAGTCATATAATATATATGAGATTGGCTAAATTACAAAATAGAGGACGTGACGTCACATGGAAAAATATAATTTTTTTATTTGGTTCCCAAGTTTTCATACTTTTCACATTTTTGGTTCAGTATCTCGGTTCGATTAGATCGATAAAAAATGGGTTCCCAAACAAGTCCTTGAGTTGGTTTTTTTAGCGGTTAATGTTTCCATATGACGTCACCGGGTTTATTCTGTAATTTTACCAGAGGATTTAGCGAATTCGCTTTTATGATTTATTTAATTTGACCGTAAAGATTTTGAAAATAGCGTGTTTCGAGCAAACAATAAATGAATATATTTAACTAAATTGCTAATTTCACTTTTGATGATCCAACTAGAAAAATTTTACTTAAAACCCTTGATAATGTTTCATGGGGGCTCTGAAAATTTTTATTATAATTGATCTTGACCTACTTGATTACAATGACACAGCGCCGCCTGGAGTATTATAGGGTATGCATTCAAATAGAACGTTCTGTAGTGCTGGTTGCATATTAAGACGTTAAATTGTACTTTTTAAGCGCATTAATAAAACATTTCCAAAAATATTATTTAAAAATTTAGAAAAGTTGTTTGTCTGGGAAATGTTGGTGCCTACAACGTAATATCCACGGTATTTTTTATTTTAGTAATATGACTTTACCAATTCAAATGTTTATGTATTAACATGTGTCGAATAGTTTTTACTTTTCGAGATACAGGATGTCTAAGTTTAAATTCTTATTTTAATTTTTCGAGCTATATTTCCACAATATGAAATCCAAAAATAAAGTAAAAAATAAAACAAACAAACTATGAGTATAATCCTAGTTCTTGAAATTTATTAGGAGTAAGTATATAAATAAGTTTAACTTACCTTATTTAGTTTAATAAGAATTTTTTATGGCTTTGAGAACAAAGGGAATTTTAGCCAGCAGATCATATGTGATATTTTTTATTTTTTATATAAGCCGTTCAGATACCAATACGATTAAGTCCATAAAACAAAAGTCATTAAAAATTCATTTTTTTAATTTCAAACGAATTTGAAAACATAAGAAAATAAAAAGTAGGCTCTTTTGGAAAAAATCGAAACAAGGAATACAATTTTAAGATTCTCCGAAACGTCGCTTTTAAAAGCTGTAACGAGAATGTATAAATTTGTAGCCACAGTATCTCGATATTTAATGCAGAGTAGCGATTTTCAAAAAAATACTTATAACTATGAGATTATTATTTTTTTTAAGTTCTGGACCGTCATAAACTGGCATATTCCCTGTTCAAGGTTTATCATTGTGATATTGTAATACGGGACACCCTGCATATATTTTTAGGTATATGTTTAAATAGATCAAGCAAAGAACAACCTCAATGATGTTCCTTTGTGAATCAACAATTCTGGTACTCTAAATTAATATGATTAAATCTACTTTTGGAAAATTTCTAAATTTTCGTAAATTCTTGTCTAATAAATTATGTAGGTATATTTGCAATTAGCGGGACTTGAACTAGAGCCTCATACTCTGTAAGCAGAGACTCTACAAGAATTTCAAGATAGCTGTCGACTTGTATACTCGATTAATAACATAAAAAAATCGGTGTTAAGTTTAAATGAAGATGATGATATTAGAAATGAGATGTAAGATGAAGATAATAATAAATATCTATAAAAATAAAATTTCTATTATTGATTACCATTTCTGATGAATAATAATAATAAATGATGGTAAAAAATTTAACAACTTGTGGCTAAAGTTCTCTGTTGAATTTCCTCGTCGATTTCATCGTCGTCAGCAAATTTGATATCATCGAACATTTGCTTGTCCACGGAACCCCTACCGGAGGATGTTGGCGATTTCTCCACCCGAATTTCCTTCTCTGCTTTGTCTAGATCTTGGTTTTCTTGAGATAATAGCCGGGTGCGTCGATTCGACGTCGCTATCGAATCAGACGCTCGTATATGCGCCTGGTGCACTCTGGCGGGAGAATCCTCTTGGCTCTGAATCAGCTGCTAAAAGAGATAGAGAGAGATACCGACCTTGTCCTGTTACTCAAATTTCGAATACCCTCTTATTTAAAACCAGCTGCGAAGCCCGCTTTCGGCGGGCATCTTACTGGCCGGGAGGCTACACCCCCTGAACTCCGTAGTGGTTTTTAAAATCATGATTTGAAATTTCCTAATTCTAATAAATTTTTCTTTGTCATGAACTATTAGTGCATTTAAATCCCATAATTTTAATCAATTTTATTTGTCATGAACTATTAGTGCGTTTTATAATTAAAAAAATCATATCGGCGTCGTCGCGCAAGCTGACTATAATAAGTATAGATAGATAACTATTAGGTCATTAAATAAGTCCATAGGATGACACATAGATGGCGTTACTAGAATTTTTCCATATGATTTTTACTTAGTACTAACCTTCAAACAATACGTATATAAATTTGACAGCAATCTGAATATTGATTCGTGAGTTATAGCATTTTGTGTGAACCAACTTTTGTTATTGAAAAAAAGTGAATTTCGAGTTTTAATAAAGCATTGCTTTTTGATGAAAATAATACAGTGGAAACCAAACAATGGCTTTATAAATATTATCCGAACTCTGCTCCATCGAGACAAATGGTAAAGAAGTGGATTGCTGAATTTAAACGTGGTCGTACCAGCACAAATGAAGCAGAGCGCAGTGAACGCCCAAAAGAGGCTGTTATTCCAGAAAACATAAAAAAATCCACAAATTTGTTATGAACGATAACAAATTGAAGGTGTACGAGCTAGCTGACATTGTAACGATATCAGATGGTAGTGTTTTTACCATTTTACACGAACATTTGGGTATGCGAAAGCTCTGTGCAAAGTGGGTACCGTGTGAGCTCACAGTCGACCAAAAACAACAACGAATCGATGCTTCAGAGAAGTGTTTGGCGCTGTTAAACCGCAATAAAATGGAATTCTATCGTCGATATGTGACAATGGATGAGACATGGCTTCACTATTACACACCAGAATCCAAAAGAAGTCCAATGATGAAGTAAGGCCTATTTTGACGAGAAAGAGAAATCGTACTATAAAAGTGATATCGAAAAGTTGGAAAATTGCTATACTCGTTGTATCGCCCTCGAAGGCAACTATGTTGAATAATAAAATCGAGTTTTGTCAAAATTTTGTTTTTTTCTTACTTATCATACGGACTTATTGAATGACCTGTTAGAGGGTGAACTTTTGGGAAAACAGTATAAAACCTTTAGAAGAATGAATTTGCATTGAATTCTATATTATCTTGAATCGTAAATGTCACTCTTATCGTGATTTTAGCTAACATACACTACTATTTATAAAATATTTAATGTTATATTATTATTTATAAATTTGTTAATTAAAAATATACCTAATTGAAACATCCTAGTGAAAAATCCATAAGATTTAACTCAATTAAGAAAGAAAGCAAGACTATTCCCTCAAGCATGGAACAGAAACGTTGATTATACTAGGTATCAGTGGCGGCGCCAGATTTTTCTTTATACCGGGCAGAAAAATTTGAAGTGTGAGCAACAAAAATGTGCATTATTTCGGGTAATACAGATTTTTGTATAATATAAATATTATTTTTTAATAGTTCAGGTATAATTATTATTATTATATAAGGTCTCTATAATATTGAAATTTAATTTTATCAACCGGATTTTTCAATATTTTTACACAAATGCTCAATTTATTAGGTTGGGGGAGCAATTGGTAGAGATTAATTTGAGTTGGGCGGTCGCCCAGCCGCGGCCAACCCTGGCGCCGCCACTGCTAGGTATAAATGATATTAAAAAAAAATAATTTTGTCGATGTATTAAGTTTTTGTTTTATAAATGGTATAATGAAATAATTTGTTGATTGTTTTTTAAATTAAATAAATACAATACTTTTATTAAAAGCAATATCCAAACGTTTATTAAACATCCAAACGTTTTGGGTGAAATTCTCCCTTTAACAATGGAAATTTGGAAAAATATTTGTTTTAAAATTTAAAGTTTTTCAATTTATAATTGAATATTTTTATTTTGTGAAGTAGTACAAGAATAAATTTTAGTTTCAATGAGAACAACAAGAAGTTACTTGTGTGCGGGTAAGATAGATTGGCCTATATAAATTAAAATTATATTTAATTTAAATCCATCTTGCCTTCACTACAAGTAACTTCTTGTTGTACTTATTGAAACTAAAATTGAATACTTTATTTATTTATTGTCACCGGGAACAAAGCCCATTTAGACAGCACATAAGTAAAGTGTTAGTAGGGTTAGTCCGGGAGCCGAGTTTTTAGCCGGTAGAAATTTTTATTTGCCAGCCAGGATCGAACCCCGGCCTTCCGTTCCAACATCGTCATAATCGATCGACGCCGAAGCGAGGTCAGCGCGTTAGCCGGCTCAGCTAACCCGACTCCCTACTTGCTTTATATTTCCTTAAAAAAAACAACTATTTTTCAAAATTTGCAATGATAAAGAGAGAATTTTTCCAGACACGTTTGAATGTATATTAAATATTTTGAAATTGTTTTTATAAAAGAATTTGATTTTCATTCTAAGATAAATCGTTTTATTAAACATTGTTATTTTTTTATATCATGATTTACATCAGTGTTCCGCAAACTTTTGATGTTCAAGGCACACCTACTAAATCAAGTAATTTTAGAGGTACACCAAAGAAAAAACAATGTTTGTTTAATATTTATTTATTATTATAATCAATATAATATGAAAATATGTTAATGAGAAATGTGAGCCTGCTTAACTGAGCACAGGCGATCAAAATTTGGAGGAATCGTTGATAAGGCTGCTCGCATATCTCTCAGCTATGTGTAGGTGCATTATCTTAACAAAACTTTACATTTTTACGCGGCACATCATCTAATGACCACGGTACACCAGTGTGCCGCGGCACACGCTTTGCGGAACACTGATTTACATGATTTATTGAATCATATTTCGAAGAAGCTGGTTTTGTAGGTTATTTATTTGTTGAAGATCAATTTGATTATAATTTTGAGGGTAGTTTTGATAATAATTTTGACTAACCAGGAAAAAAGTTCAAGCAGAGGATTATAATTATCCTCAAAATTATAATCAAATGAATACTCAATATATAAATAACCAACAGAATCAGCCTCAACAAAATGTAAATAAATCATGATAGAAAAAATAACAATGTCAATAAAAGAATTGTATTTATTTATTATAAATATAAATAAATATAGGTATATGTATATGCATTGTTGAATACATGTTTTTGTTTTAAAACAAATTCGTTTTTGTTTTTATGACTAATAAATAAGTAATTGAAAAAAAAAAATTAATCCTAAATAAATACAACAACATATAGATCAAAAATCTAACTGATTAGAAATATATACAAAAACAAAAAAATAAATTTATTTATTTTCTATAAGAAAAAAATAAATAAATCAACTTAATATATAAATTGAAGGGTAACTTGAACAGAAATAGCATTTAAACAAATAAATAAATATACAACTAGAAATAAAAGCGCAATGATAGTTTATTTATAATATTTTTTATTTAGTATAAAAGTGAAAAAAATAAAATAAGTGTAAATTATATAATAAATATAAAATGTTTAGTGAAGAGTAATAATAATTAAGCGTTTTTTTGAGTGTAGAAATGTGTGAAGTGTAAGAGAGAAAAAAGAGTTTGAGAGAAAGTGTGTGAAACAAACAAACAAACAAACAAACAAATGTAGATTTAGTGGTGAATCGAACGAAGTTTCATTCTTAACTTACAATGTGAGCGAATGAGAATCGATTAACCCTGCTGTTCATTCGAGTCAGTCTTAAGAACAAATATAGTGTATTTGGATTTAAATCAGGGATATCCAACCTTTTGAAGAAATCACAAATGCCTCGGACCGCATATAAAATATACTAATTCTATTGATATTTGTTAATCAAAAAAGATAGTTAATAATGTAGAATAATGTAATCCACTATGGCAAAGAAGCAAAAATGTCATACCGTAAAAATCTTTGAGTTTTTTCCTTCAGAATTTTGTTTTTAAATCATTTAGCACAGGGGTAGTCATCCTTTTCATACGTACCGCCCACTTTTGCATCTCTATTGCATAGAGTAATATAGAGTGGAAGGCTTCAAAAGGAACCAATGTATTTTAGCGTATACGAGTTACAGAGCTCTCTGGCGAGACCAGGGCGAAACCATTGGGCAATAAAATAGAGGAAACCGCTCTTTTCGGGCCAAATTTTGGTGACATTATCAAGAGTATAAAATGTGCTTATGTATATATATATATATAACACAAAGGGTATGTATCTTTATATCTATGACAAAGGCTTTGAATGTTCTATGATTTTTGGATAGCTCTTAAGAACTAAGAGTTTCCGTCCTGCAGTCGCTAGAGAGCGCTTTTTCGATATACGGTAGCCTTACACTCTATATTACTCTATGATCTATTGGTGGTAAAATTTTCTTGCCGCCCATCTTATTGGTGATTTATAAAATAGGAATTAACCTTACTTTAAACAATTTATAAAGTAGAGTTACAACAAATTAAAGCATAAATAAATTAGTTAAAAACATGTGGTTAATTTATCTTTATATTAATTTATTAATATTTTGCATACCTAGAAGTATGAACTCTATTGGAAATATATTGAAATTTTTAATTAGATCCCTGAGGCTGATGCTGCCAAGTTAAATATTCTGGTTCTATTTTTGTAAGGAATAAAAGAAAGTCTCCTCTCTTTCAGACATGTTCAGGTGGTTCCTTTTTTTGATTATAATATGATTAGCAGCCTGATTCTACAAGATACGAGGCAGGGAAAGGTATCAATAAATTGAATATCAGTTTACACATATTTGGATAATTAGACAGGCATTTTTTACTTTCACATTTATATTCTATAGAATATAGTAATGTGAAGTATTGTTTTATTTTGCCATAGGTTTTCATATCCACTATTAACGAAATTGTGTTTACTTTTTCATCATATATTTGATTTCTAACAGTTCTTCTTGGCACATTGCATCAACTTCCAGAATATTTGCTGTAAAAGCTCGCGGGAAACAATAAATAATTTTTTTGAAAACTTAATAAAAATCATCATTGGGATTCAGTTCCATAATTTATTAATGTAATTTTTGTTTTTCAGAGGATGAGGAACCAAATAAGTGTTTGTTTATGACTTATCAATTGCAACGTTTTGCCACTTTTTGACTAATTTTGAAATATTTTTAATTTTACCAGTGAAATTGTAAGGGTTATAATTGTATATTTTTTGATATTGGTGTTTTTGAGTTGTTGATGATGAAGTAGAGGTGTATTCCAGTGTCCATATGTATATTAATGGCAGAACTTAAAAAAGATAAAAAAAATGACAAAGTGTTTGGAGATTTATTTATCAAGGTATATATGAAATTGATTTTGAGTTGAGTGAATTTTTGTTTTTGAATGTGTTTTTTTGATGTATGTATTTGCTCCTTTGTAGAGCCTGAAGAAGCTGCAATAAAAGTGGCGAAACGTTGCAATTGATAAGTCATAAACAAACATTTATTTTGTTCCTCATCCTCTGAAAAACAAAAATTACCTTAATAAAAATGTTTTTAAGTAATTTTTTGAAAAATACAATATATTTTTAAAAAGCCAATTATATCTAAAATAACAGAAAGTATTTTAAATATCGGACAAAATTTCTACCGCCTACTTACACACACTAGTGGAGACCAGGTTGACTACCTCTGATTTAACACTTAAAAAGTTTTAATTACTGAAATAATCAGAATTTTAGTGATTGAAAATATGAGATAAAGAATAAATTTTAAATATTCAAAACTTCATTAAAGAATAATTTTTAAATAAACTTCGTTATTTTATTACCTGATAATTGAGGTTATAATTTTGCTTTTAGTGAAATTTATTCTTGAAAACAGCTTCACGTATATGTATAATGTATATTCATATTTCTAAAAAGTTTTTTTTTAATTATTTATTTATTTACAATCAGTTTGAATTTGAATATTCATAATCTATGCGGCCCGCGGGTTGGACAGCCCTGCCTTAAATAAATAAATTTTAAACCTATACTATTTATTATAAATCAATAAATACTTTTTTATGCTAATATAAATTAAATGCCCTTCATATCACTAATAAGATCAAATATTCTTGATTTGAATATTTAATTAAAGCTAATTTACGTATATGGGTCTCTTGTCTTATTGCACTTGAAATCTTTAAATACTCGTATATACATCTACCTACAGCAGTGCCGTAACTAGTCTTGGATGGGCTCTGTGCTAAGAGTAAAATCCGCCCCCACTCCATTTTTTAAAATAAATATTATTAAAACAAGTAGTATAATCCTTTTTTTTGTAAGAACTTAATTTTATTATTATAGTAATCAGCAATTTAATTTTTTATTCCGTACGTTTCTATCTTGGGGGCTTTTTCCAAGGCTAGGCCCTGTGTGGGTGCAACTGTTGCACATGCCTAGTTACGGCACTGTATGTTAAGTTATCAATAAATTATTAAAAAATTGAGCAAATGATATTATATACCTAATAAATTAGAAATTTAATAATACTGATTTTATTTTTAATATAATATAAGTATAAATATATGTATATAAATATGTCAAAATAAACTATTATTATCGTACAATAATTGTCAATTTTATAATACATTTGAATTATTTCATTTCTATTCCTAATACTGAAGCTATTATATTAAGAAAAGAAGTACCTAATTAAAAAAAATGTCTTTAAAATTCTCCAGGATTAAGGTATAAATGTTGTATTCTCATCAAAAAGATTACATTTTTTCATATTTAGATCAGAAAGACTATTCAAGAATCTACAAAATTACAGAGTTTTTGGAGTAGTGGTTCCTAACCTTTTCAGTTTCTTTACCCCTGTGACCAAGCAGGCTACGTGTATTTACCCCTTGTTAAAAAATATCCATCCTCGCCTCGCCCCGAATCCGTTACCGTCAACATATATTATAATTAGTCTGATTACCCCTTTCAAGTAGCTATTTTATCCCCATGGGGGTAAATACCCCTAGACTAGTAACCATTGTTTCAGAGCCTCTTTTGCGTAAAACATACTTTTTGCAAATTATTTATGCAAGAATTTTTTGAAGGCTTTTTTTTCCGGAATAGAGATTTTTGGGCTCTCTAATTTGACATCCCATACACCAAACTTGCAACTTCCAATTTTAGAGTATCCACTGAGGAAGAAGTCATGCAAGCCCTTAAAATATTTGAAGTTATAACCACTTAATTAAAATAACATTACTGGAAATAAGCACATTTTTTATTTACTCCTTTCACTCTAATTTAAAACAACCAGTCCAGATAAAAGTTCAATTATCAAATTTATATTTATTCTATTATACCCGTAAAACACCATTAATGGAACCCTTTAGTGTGTGAACAAGTTTTGACTTTCGTTGACTAGATGACTATATATTAAATAAATAAACTATGCTTGACTAAGAAACACTTGAGATCCTCTTTGACAGTAAATCTAACACATCTCATCAGCTAAAAAAATATTTACTGTCGATCTATTACTATTATTCAATTAATAATGCGATTTGATATGTTTTGTTTAATAGGCAGCGTATATATTACGTCACGCGAATTTAGGGATTTTTAGACCGCCTTCAACTTCACTTTAATACTCCTCCCCATGTGACGTCACATTTGTATAGAGAACAATCTGAGATTCATAAAATACCATGTTTTTATCCATTAATAAATAATGAGAAACATATTTCCTCGGTGTAACATATGTTATTTTCCTGAATGAGTTATTAAACGGCTGGTAATACTTTAAACAATAACAAATTATAAAGACAAATCAATGAGGTTGTCCCCTGCTTGATGCAGATAAACATATATACGGCAACTCTTCATTCAGTCCATAGCACAAGTTATTTTTATATTTTTAAATTTCTAAAAATTTCATTGATAAAGGGAGAAATTTCTCCGAAACGTTTGGTATTTCAATAAAGGTGTGAAGATAATTTTTATAAAAAATTTACATTTATTTATGTATTTTAAATACTATAGTTTCTAAGGTTTAATCTTCATCATTAATCTTTTTAATAAGAAAAATTGTATCTGTTATTTATCATGAGATCAAATACCCGATTGGTTATAGGTAAATTCGTTTTGTTTTAATAGCAAGCTAATCACACAACAAACGTTTGTTTCAATAGCAAGTTGGTCAGATAGCAACGGTTTGTTTTAATAGTAAGCTGGCCACAAACGGGTATTCGAATCCATGAGAAATAATAGATAATTTTTTTCTAATTAAAAAGACTGATGATCAATGTCAAATCTTCGAAACTATAGTCATATACATATTTGTATTCGTAATATTATACCATATATGTTTATGTTTATTTGCATCAGGCTGAGGACACCTCTCTTTATAAATCAACAACTCTACTACTCTTGGCAAAACAAAATCTTTTCAATTAATAGCAAAGTAATTTTGCATTTTTTAAAAAGATATGACGTCATTTTGCCTAGTATTGACCACGCTATATAACTTTTTTAGCCACCCTTTTTTGACTCCCTTTCCTTTTGTTTATATTTGACGTAATATATAGACTTATCCTTAGGGTCCAAAAACACTACTAGAGAGAGAGGGAGAATGTCAGCTAATCAAATTAAAGTGGGGGTGGCATAAGTGCGGCTTATTTCAAAACAATCGGACGAAGCTGCACTTTACTGCACCCACTTTATCCTGGTTAGCGGACAGTCGTCTCCAATACCTAGAGTTTCTCTAGTAGTGTATTGGCACCTTTAGAAGTATAATTATTTAAATATTTTATTATATTATCTATGTAGGTAATATGATCCGGTTGTTGAAACTTGAATCTTCAACTTGTAATTTAACAGCCTAACTGAACAGCAGGGTTAAAATGATTTCGAAATGGTAAGAGATTGAATAATAACCTTTGGAGTAACGAATTCCGTAAGTTGTGTGTTGGAACCCTCGAGGGTGGTAGTGTAATATTCCCTCTGGCTGGGGAATTCATGCAATTCGTGTTCGGAAACGACATCCGCCAAGCCCAACAGCTGATCGCCGGAATCGTCACGATCCCAGCATCCTGGCGCAAAAGGCGGAATCCACACTAGATATGCAGGATCCATGCCTAAAAAGGATCGCATTAAGACACCATCTCCTCCGAATACATACACCAGACACTAGTGTATGTTGGTACCAATGAATGTCTCACGGGAAATACATTCGTACTCGGGAAGTAAGCATGGATCAAATATTCTTTCAGGAAATTTTCGACTATTTTTCGAACAAATTTAGTTATTTAATAAGAGAGGTAGAAAATATTTCTTTCAAATTGGCCATACAATTACGTAGAGTAATATTAAAATCGCTTGTTTTGTTGCACTTTATTAAATTTATTTTTTATTATAAGTTTATTTCATACAACGGATAATTATTGTTTTTTAAGTTATATAAAAAAAATTCAATTTGTCGGTAGATTTTTCAATTAGACCAGAAGCTAGATGTATTTGAGTTTTCAAACTGTAGAGGACCACATTCTGTCAATTAATACAAGCTCCAGAAAGCAGTGGCCTAGAGGGAGGGGGTGGGGGGGCAAGGATTTTATGCCCCGGGCACCACTAGCAGAGGGGCGCGCCAAATGGTCTCCAAGACATTTTTAACAAGATTTTTAGTCTAAAATTTAAAGTCTAACCTGAGCCTGTGTACATATTTATCCCGAAAAACAGTACAGTATTTTGTAGAAGCGTAGTTAGGTAGTGACTATTCATAATATATTATACTAAAGATATTTTAAGGCAGGTACTACATTCTATTATTATTTATATTATATTCTTATTACGAGTAAATTATATATATTATATTACTATATATATGTGTGTGGGGGGGAGGGGGGGCAATAAAGTGTCGTGCCCCGGGCGCCAGTTATTCGCTACGCCACTGGCTTATAGATTACTATTCTGGAATTTACCAGAAACTGTATTGCTCCATTTTTTATCCCCCTCTCCCCCTACGTTTTAAGTAAGTCAATTTTTACGCCGACAGAGACTCATATGGTTTGAAATAAATAAAAAAAAAAAGGAATTCCGCTACCTAGGAAGTAAAATAACATGGGATGGGAGGAGCAAAAACGAAATTAAATCAAGAATTGCCCAAGCAAAAATGGGGTTTAATTCAAAACAAAAACTACTATGCTCCTCCTCAATCAGCTTAGCAAACAGAAAGTTGCTATTGAAGACATATGTATGGAGCATAGCCATGTACGGGTGTGAAACCTGGACAATTGGAAAAGCGGAGAGAAAGAGATTGGAGGCTTTCGAAATGTGGTGCTACAGAAGAATGATGAATATCAAATGGATGGATAAAATTACAAATGAAGAAGTTCTTGGAAAAATCGGAGAAAGAAGAACCTTGTGGAAGAGTCTGAAGAAGAGAAGAGGTCAGATGATGGGGCACACACTGAGACATGGGGGACTGCTTAGGGATATCTTGGAGGGGGAGGTGGGAAAGAAAAGGGGAAGGGGAAGACCCAGATTAGAATATTTCAACCAAATAATTGGGGATATGGGATGCCAGACATTTAGAGAGGTTAAACAGCTGGCGGAGGACAGAGTCGAGTGGAGACGGATTGTTGCATCAAACCAGTCTTAGGACTGCATACTCAATGATGATGATGAAAAAAAAAAATATCCCCCAGGTTTCAAGTCTTTATCTCAATTTTAACATGTGCCCCACAGCGATGTAAGTGGGATTTTTTCAATTTTTTATCATTGTCAAAGTAATGGTTCAAAAATGTTTTAGGTTGGGTTTTGGGACGGGTAGAGTACACTTCTATCCAAGATATACAGGCAGGGATGTAGTGGAGCGTATACCATATGTCGCTGCCTGAAATCTTCAGGCAGCGACAACTTTCCCCTAGCAGATAAAGACCTAAATATACCGCTGGCACTTTCTACCTTTGGAATATTATTATTCGGCTTGGCACATAGACCTTTTCTACATGTATATCTCAAAATATCTAAATTTGGCACTTAGAATTTATACTCTTCAGTTTTAACGCCAAAATTATATATATATGTATAAATCTGTATTCTGACTATTATAAGAATAAAGACTAGAGAGTTTTAAAAATTTTCAACCATTACTTTGGCTGGAATAAAAAATTGAAAAACCCCCATGATATTTAGATGGGAAACTTACATCGCTGTGGAGCACAGGTTAAAATTGAGATAAAGAGCGAGAATATTTTTGGACATTTACCTTCAATGCAATGCTGAACAGTTTTGGCCTACAATATTATTACTTTAATTTTCTCAAATATTTGTTCTTTATTTGGGAAGTCAATTAATAAATATAGTTTGGAACATTTATTAATGCGTTTTTTCAAAAATTGGCCCTTTGTCAACAGTTTTCTGTTCCTACTAATGCTAAGAGCTGCGACAAAGCTAGAAGATAGATGTAGCGTAATTGTGGCTGGTAATAAAACTCTAAAATTTTATTATATTTTCCGTTGTATGATACTTTTTTGTAAATCAAAATATATCGAATACACATGCTAAAACAATTATTGCTAAATTCTGAAAGATTACAGTTGATTTTTTGCGAAACTCGAGAGAATGAGTCTCTTGGTGAGTCACAGGTCATAGGTTGCTGCAGATTATAAAAACTTTCATTTGGAAAAATTAACTTTCTTTGAATAGAAGCTTGAAAGGCTTAAAGACCTACGAACAATGTTTGGCAAAAATGAGACTCTTCTACAAATATAAGCCAAATGCAAAAATAAATCCAGCACCAAAATAGATATACTTATTTTAACTAGAATAGTTACTATACTCGTCTTAATCAGGGTACGCATTTGGAGGAGGCGGCGATTGGCTCCTGAATTCTGGAGATATTCTATGTTGGTTTTATTAAAGTAATTCTTTTGTTAGAAATGTACTTTATATTTATAATTTATTATATTTCCTTTAAAGTTTGATTATGAATATACATATTATATTCTACGCCTATTTCGTGAAATTGCCTAAATTTTACACATTCATGGTTTTGAATCAAGGCTGACGATATTATCTATGATCCGCATCATTTTTATTTGATGAACATTTATTAAAGCATTATTTTTGATGAATTAATTAAATAAGGGTATGTTGAGAAATAATTAAATAAAAAACATAATAATTAACATTTATTTGCAAGTGATTTTATATATTTTTTGAATCTCACATGCAGGGCCAATTCTAAAATTGTAAAATTTGAATAAAAAAAAAAAAAAAATTCACTTAAGCTAAAAATTTCATAGAAAAATATTTGATACATTTATTAAGCAATTTTGGTATTCGATATCTATAAAAGCTAATTGCTCTAATTTCAGTTAAGTTAAGAATGAAATGAAATTAGAAACAAAAAACAAAATAAAAAATAATGAAAAAAAAGATTGAAAACAGTATCGAAATGAAAATTTCAGATATAAAAAAATATAATGATAAATATTCATATATTTATTATATAATTATATTTTTATCATGAAAATTTAAAAATATATAGAATTATAGAATTTTCAAATATCTATATATTTATTTAGAAAAGTAAAAAATAAAAACTAATATTTTCGATTTCAATATATTTTCAGTAGAATCTATTATTAGATTATTATTAGAACTATGATTGATATCTTGAAAGTAGAAGCAATGACCAGCACAACAACGGGACCATTGTTGTGATTTTATGAAACCGCACACACATTCAATTGCAGCAATAGTTAGGGTTCATCTCTAGCAGTGAAAATCATCATCAGTGTTTAACAGGCTAAAGCCAAATAGGATTAAATGGAGATGCTTCTAGCCATATATGTGGTCGCACAGTGCTCTCTAGTGCCTGAAAGTGGCCAAGTCTGTTCTTAATGTCAAAATCAGTATGTGTTTAACTTTAATTTTAAAATTTTCTATCCCAGAAGAATACAGGTAAATTAAACATACTTCTAGTAAAAAAATATTAAGTATATACAATTATATGAAGCATTTTTTTTAAATACAAGTATCTACGATTTTATTTCATAATAGCTGACGACCGGGCCTTCGACCCGGCGTCAACCAAACACTATCGGGGAGCATCTCTTTCCGGGAATTATTTTTAAATTAACAGTAAAGATTTTTAAAATGATTATAATTGAATATCTGTCAATCTTCTTGGAAAAAGATTCTAGCGGTAGCGCTGTCATCTATATCCAAGTAATTAAAATAATCTAGCCATGCTGCCATCTGTATCTAACTAAGTAAAGTACTACCTACGTACGTGCCTACGGAACTTCTTATTTTATTAATATAAATATATCCTAATGGACCCGCTAGAGAGCACTGAAACATCCTTATAAGCCTTCCACTCAATTTTACTGTATGGTTAAAGCTATTTTCAGAATGACTTAGCGTGAATCGAAGTGAAAGGTAGCGCTCTTGTATATGTATACGTGCGTTCACAATAGCTATTGTGCTTCTACTTTCGTGAAGCCAACTATAGAAATAAATGCGAAATTAATGAAAATATTTGATATAAAAAAAAAAACATCGACTCTGTTTTCAATATAAGAAAGAATTGAAAAAGAAAGGAAAATCAATGTCTGATGGCGTTGGTGGTTTACCTAAATAGGAACCGGGCACAGCTCCCGCATTTGAGACGTTATAATCGTAATAGTCCATCTCCAAGTCGGACTCTTGGCCTGCCAGGCTAAATTCGGAACCTGCAAGCAGTTTTTCCCGGTTGCGTTTGTCTTTATTTTCCTTAGCCAAGAGTGAGTGACACCCACTCAACCCAGAGCCGCTGCGGCCCTAAAATACACAACAATAAAATTTAATAACTAGAAAATAAAATAAATAAATATAATTAAAAGCTAGACATTTTCAAGATAGGGACTTTTGCTACTAAATTAAAAAGTTATTATGAAATTTTTAAAAATGATCACATTTTGTAGATCTTTTAATTTAAAGTTTTTTAATGACTTTTTATAGGGGGAAAAATAAAAAAATATTTATAATTTATTTTTCAGAACTCCTAGTATTTTAAAAAATGCCCTATAACTCGAAAAAACTATCAGACTTTTATTAATTTTTTTTGTTTTGGACTGTCATAAGCTGGCCTATCCTGTTTATACGGTTTTTCGTTCTGATAAGGACACTCCTGTTAGTATAACCTATATTCATGGTATATATTTATTGAAAATAAATATTTTTAAAATAATATTCTTACATTAACAGTGATGCTAACGCTGAGACGTCGACGATTTGCCAATTTCGGCCGAAGAGTTTGCAAATCTGCTGAAGAAGACAAGGGCTGTTGTAATTGCTGTTGCAAGCGACCCCCGGCTCTCCCTCTGGTCAACGTAGAACCAGAGTCCTGAAAAGATTGCAGATTTATATTATATACCATACGCTGTTAAAAAAAATTAAAAATTTTACTAATCGTTTACAATACAAATATGGTAGATAGAAAATTTAGAAGATTGCGTATAGTAAAAAATAAATACTATATTACAGGAGGCGGCCACAGTGGCTCGCGAGCCGCATACACGGATCTTCAGTCAATCTCGTGCGGCTCTTGAATAATACTCTGATTTTAAAAATACAGGATGGGACATAAAGATCTAGCACATTTTGAAGAGGTAAGAAAAATAGAAAAAATTTAACTAGAAAGAAAGTGAATATATTATTGAAAAACATAAAATAATTTTTTTTAATATATTTTAAACATTATCAGACAAAAGGTAAACGGAAAATGAAAAATTTAGCCCTTTCGAGCAAAATCAACCAAATTTTGTATACATATTTTGTGGACTCCAGAAGACTAGAAATAAAGTAAAATCATCTCACTGTGTGGTACTGGGGGAGGTCAAAAATGAAAAATTCTAGCCCTTTCGACTAAACAATGTATACAAAATTTGGTTAGTTTGGATTTCTAGCCTTCTGGGATTCACAGAATATGTATACAAAATTTAGTTGAGTTTGGTCAAAAGTACAAGAATTTTTTTGACTTCGTTTTGAGGCGCAAAATTTATATTTTTTTTATGTGGTAGTAAAATTATATAAGAAATTTTTAGCAGTGTATGTACAAAAATGTTGTTATCTTGAAAATCTTACAAATTGTCTTGATGGAAAAGGATTAACTGGTTAATAATAAAATAAAAAATATTTATTTGCACGAAATTTTCTCTGGAGAGAGAGACGGACTGGTAGAACTTTTAATTGAAAGTAATGGTAGCAAGTCTAGAGTAGTGAGAATAGAAAAAAAATTTTAAGAAAAAATAAACCGACTTCAAAATATTAAATGCAACAAATAAAATACACTAAAAAGGTATACATTATCTTATTTAGTTACACAAACGACGAAATATTAACATATGAAATTACTTTTTGAAGTCGGTGCCGTAAACAACCACATACCTATAAGCGAGCGTACCCGCCAAACGTACTAAGTAAGATCCGTCGAGTGCGATTCATAAAAGGTATATTTTTGGCACCGACTTCAAAAGTAATTTCATGTTAATAATATTTCGTCGTTTAGTTGTAACCAAGAGACAAATATTTTATACCTTTTAGGTATTTTATTTGTTGCATTTAATTTTTTTGAAGTCAGTTTTATTTTTTTCTTAAAAATTTTTATTTTTCTTTAGTGATGTTATTAATAGTGATCCTATCATCAGAACTTGACAAAATTTAATATTGCACCATCCATAAGATACCCTTTCAATAAAAAAGAATCATCGAAATCGGTTCATAAAACCAAGAAGTTAGTCCGAACAAACCTAACAAAAAATGTCTAATACCTATGAAAAAACAATCGGAAGGTAGACTGGACCCAATGCAAAAAATTCAAAAATCGGTCCACAATTGGCGGAGATATGAGGTAACATAGGCACAAAAAATTCACGAATAGAGAACCTCCTCCTTTTTTTGAAGTCGGTTAAAAATAATTTTTAATAAATTTTTTAAGAAATAGAATATGTTTAAAATTGTTTATAAAATAATTAACCTGTTAGGAGCTGAAGAAGAAGCCTCTGAATGAAGAGCAAGCGATTTGACCGATCCTCGAGGTGTCGGGGGCATGGAAAGGCAAATGGTGGGCGACGCCGAAGGGGTGGTTTCATTCAGATCATTCAAACCGTTCAGGCACGCCGTCATTTCTTGACTCAAGCTGAAAACAATTCAACGTTTTGGCAATTGGATATTTAGTTATAATTTATTATCCCAAGTCCGGTATTTTTTTAGCAAAAAGTTGTTGAAATTATAATAACTACCTGGCGTTGATGGTTATTAATATTTTTAATTTTAAATTCAGGTAGACAGGTCGATTTTTATTTGCAGCAAGAATTAAAAAAATTGAAATAATTAATTTATTTTTTGACCAACGTTTTGACCCGTTCCGGCCATCATCAAGGCATCGCTGTGCACAAAGTTTTGAACAAAATTGCAATTAAAAATAATAACCTTCAGTGACTCTTCAATAGAATTGTTAAAATAGTTAAAAATACCTCACAAATAAGTTTATCAGATGAGCCACTGAAGAAGTAAAAAATCAGTGACGAAATGTTTGGCCCATTTAATTAAAAACTTTATTAATAAATGAATTTATATATCGAATCATAGATTTTAGAGAAAAATATTTATATTGTGAGCACACTAATACTAAGCGCTAACTAAGCTTGCCGGGCCGTTAGCTGTTACGCTTGGGTTCGATTCCTAAGGGGACGAACTTCTCTGATATGCAATGTAAAAATATTTTCTCTAAAATTCATGATTGGTCCTTAAAAGTTAAATTCATTTATTAATATTATAGTTCTGGGTTGATTTTTGAAATAATTTCCATCTTTTTTTCGTAAAAAAAGACGCTCAAAAGATATTACTTAAATCTTTGCTTTCACTGTAAAAACTTTGTTTGATTTAAATTCTTGTCCAACTCCCTACGATCATTATTAAAAAGATATGACTATGGATGTGAACAATGAAATATATTTTACTTATTTTTGGCCAACGTTTGGATCCGCAATAAAGTTTTGAACAAAATTGTAATTAAAAATAATATTATATTAATATACATGGAGGTTCCTTTGTCGATCCTTTTAAAGCCTGAAGAAGAAGGCACAATCATCCGAATTGTCCGTTTTTTTAAAACAATGAAAATTACGTTCTAATAAATTATTTTACTCTTTTAATTTGTGGTTTCCATTATCCTTGGACTTTGTTTTTGCATCAATTCAGCATTTTGTTTTACCATTTAAATATCTTCAATTAAAAATATCTTTAATTATTTTTTTTTTTAAATCATTAATTAACAATATATACAAAAAGTTATTTATTTTTTTTTTTATAAATTTTATTAAAATCAATTATTTTACATTAATTAATGTATACCTTTTGTATTTTAGCTTCTCGATTTCGGAGATTTTTTTCTCCACCATCGAGTGTCCTTATTCATCTTGAGTCCTTGTTTTTAATAAGAGGAAAAATCAATTAGATAAAAAAACCTCTTTTCCGATAATTATTTAAATTCCATTATTCCCCAATCAAATCGATTGGTCTTTTCTCCCTTCTCCTCCTCCGAAAAAGTTATTTAATTAATTTTTTTTCTTAATCTTAAATATAATAATATTTGTAATGAGCTAGTGGTTTTTAAAATTGAAAAAAAACAATTAAAAGATGATTGAAAAATGTAATTACAAATTTTTATTTATTTTAGGAATTCTTTATAGCCGTAGTTGTATTAATTTAGTAGTAAGAGCTTAATAAGAGACCTACAGCTCTAATTTATTTATTTAATACAATTTATTTCATTAATAAATAAAAAGAAATAAATGAAAGCCACCGCCCTTATTTAAACCCTTTTTCTTCTTTAAGTGCCATATCAGGTCTCCCCGACGTTTCGGCACCTCTCCATATATACCTGTGCTGCTGGAGTGTGTCGGCTGTTTTACACAGATATACGGGAGCTACTTTTTAACACCGGTTCTGAACGGGCATAGCTGGAGAGGTTGACTAGGCAATTATACTCTTGGTAGCTTGCCATTGCTTTCCAAGAGGAGACTGTAAATATCTGCCGAGACTATCTCAAGAACCAGCACTCTGAACTACTTACCCAAAGTCGTCGATGAAAACCCTGACTAAATTTATAAATTTTTATTTGACAGATCCACCTGTGAACAATTAATTTAATTAAGAAAAAACAATCAAATTAAAGTTATCCGAAGATGAGAGCCTGTCAAATCGAATTGTCGACCTAGAAACTCCCTAATCCGTGATTTTAATCGAAATCGTTTATTTTATTTTTATTAAATCAATAATTTCGTGAGTGTGTTACTGACCTGAGGGAATTTCGTTCCGTGTTTCGAATTTTACACGTGAGCTCCGAGTTGTCGTTGTCGTCACTATCCGCTGCTTGCATGATTTCTGCCTCTTCTTCTTGCTCTTCACGAAGTCTCGCATGTCGTGCTACGCCTCTTCGTATCCTTCCCAGGCTAATCACCTCGCTTAGAAGCGTCGTGCTGGAGACGGCACGGCTCCTCGACACCTGCACATCTGCTAACGAGCCCAAAGAGCTCTTCTCCTCCTCCTCCGCAGAGGCTAACTCGTATTTACGGTATCTGCGAAATATCCAGCCAGCCAGCCCATTAACTTAATTGATCGTGTATTAACAGGGAAAGGAAAACATAAACTTAGAATATATAGTTACTTTTAGCGGAACCCGTTCTCTCCATTAAAATCCCTACTAGTGAAAGGGTTAGCCAAATTACCCACCATAACCATTTATTAATTTTGACAGATTCTAAATTATAGGTATATATAATAAATAAATAAATACAAATCTTTTATATATATATATATATATATAAACAATCGTCAAAAGTTTATTAAAACACAATACGTTTTGGGAGAATTTCTCCCTTTATCAATGGAATTTAATTACCTAATTAAATTTTATCAATTGTATTTCATAATTCTCAAATTAAAAATATTAGAAAATCTAACTTGTATTTTTTTTAATGCAATCGAATGCAAGAACGGGCGCACCAGTAAAGATGCAGCCCCTATGGATCTCGAAAGACCCTTGTAGTACCGAAGAGAAGGGAAAGTTGATTAAGTGAGAGGGTGGAGACGTAGGTGTTTATGGACGCGGGTTTTGAAGGTTTGAAGATTATAAGTGCTGAGAAAGATGGAGGCTGGGATAGAGTTCCAGTTACTTAAAGTCATGGGGATATACATATTGGCGAATGAAGTGGTCCGACACTTTTCTAATTTGGCCGCGAAAGAGTGTTGGGAGTCGGCAAAACGCGTGCTACGCACAAAGCATGCTTTGGGGGGAATTACTGATTTTATCTCATCAGAGCACCTGCCGTGATAGTATCTATAGAAAAGGGAAAGGGCAGAGACATTTCTTCGATGAGATAGCGAGTCGAGGGAGTCGGTGAGGGTAGAATCGTCAATTAGCATGACGTCTCATTTCTGAATTGCATCCAGGGTAGCAAGAGAATATTTAAAGGCTCCTCTCCATAGATGAAAGCCGTATTCGAGACAGGGGCGGATTTGGGCCTTGCAGATGGTGAGATGATGTAGGGGCGTGAAAAATCGCTTGGACCTATTTAGTATATTATTTCAGAAAATAAACATATATAAACAAATTACTAAACATTTGAGATTTCTGAAATACATTTGTGTGATTTTCTGATATTATTTAATTGAAAATTCTTAAATTGAATTGAGATTTCTGAAATAAGTACAATTGAGGTTTTCTGAAATACACATGGAAATGGTCTACTAATTTTCCAGCGAGCGTGCACTGATGAATTGCTGTGGTAAATTCGAAACGTGTATTTGTCAATTAATAAAGTAAAATGAGTGTAGTTTAACAGTGAATAAAATAAAACTCAAATAGATTTATACAAAGTCAATATATTTCGGATTATTAGTCCATCATCAGGAATTTACAGATTAAAAACTCTATATATTGAGTTTGTATAAACCTCTTTGAGTTTTATTTCATTCACTGTGAAACTACACTCCCTTTGCTTTATTAATTAATATAATGTTTCACCTAAAACCTACACCACTTTCCCTAAGGAAAAGTGTATTTGTCAACCTACGTCTGCCTGCCTAATACTAAATACCTAGTTTAAATGAAAAATAAAATTTTTATTTTTATACCTTTTTCCTATTATACTGGTCCTTAGCCATTTAATTAAAATAAATATATTAGGGTCACTAAACACGATTTTCATTAATTATAATATAGGAGCTACGAAGCCCGCCTTTGGTGGGCATCTTGATGGCCAAGGGCTAGTATAGTGAGTTTCAAAATAATAATTTAAATTTTCTAATTTTAATAAATTTTTATGTGTCTTGAACTTCCTTAGTGTGTTTCAAATTAAAAAAATCACCACAGCGTCGTCGTGCAGGCCGATTATAATAAGTATACTTAGATAGATAGATATAGATTATCTATAGATGTATTCGAAATATTTGGAATTAGCCTTTCAAATTCTTACACTATTTTCTGAATATTAAGAATTTTAACATCTACCATTCTTAATTAATAAACCAAATCATCCTAATAGTGAAATAAAACAATACCTATGCAGATATTGTCCGAGAAGGCATGCAGAAACGAGGATGACGGTGGTGGTGAAAAGAGCCACGGCCCCATGTACCGCAGTAAGTCCGGTACCCGACAAGGAAGCTGGAACTACGCCCACCTCAACTGTGGACGCATTCTGGTTACGAGGAACTGAAAAGTACAACAAGTTTTTTAATTGTAAATCATAAATATACATTATAAAATCGATCACACCCATAATAATTTGTTAAAGTAAAATACAAACAAATTTATTTCACAGGTCCCCCTAAAAAGAATAAAATATTTTCGTATTACCCGTCGAAAAACGATACCAACAAGATAACAGCCCATAATATTCTTAATCTTTATTAATATTTATAAGAATTTTCAACGGGATAGAAATTCAGAAATGATTTTTAAGATTATTACCATTCATAAGATATGAGAGCTTAGATAAAGAAATAGAAATAGAAACAAATGTTTTATTTATTTATTTGTTTGTGACGTTAACTAGTAAATGACATGCACACAAAACTTTTCATGCTATTATCATTTGAAATCATTATTTATATATGTAACAAAATTGGCATCGATTTTGTTGATAATAAAATAAAATATTCACTCTAAAAGGTCAAAATTTAAAACTAATAGGGTATTGACCTATTCATGGCGCCCACATGAAATTTCGGGCCCGGGGCCCAAAATCTGAAGAGGACCCCTCATTATGGAATAATTAGGTATGTGTTTATTTACGAAGTGGAAAAAGTTGGTCACCCTACGTATTTTTTTCTAACATACTCCCATAAAAAACATGTCACGTCCGGGCCCGGGACTCACAGGTGCACTTGGACCCCCTTTGCGGGGGCTATGGACCTATTGAATATACAGGGTGTCTCAAAGAAATATACTAAAACTTCGAATGACGAGAAAAACATGATTTATGAACATAGAGAGAATTTGAAAGGCTTCAAGTACAGAAGACAAATGTAAGTGAAGAATCATGTTCGCAAATTTTCAAATTGATGACCATCATTGTCCAGAGAACGCTGAAAACGCAAACCAAGGGATTCGCAAATGTCGTGCTCCATCTTGCTGAAAGTAAATCTCGTCGTCATCACCAAACATCTCTGAAATGTGTGGACCGACAGACTCCTGCAGCAAGGTGAGGTAACTCTCACCAGTGACAGTTCTGTTAAAAAAAATGGTCCTATGATGCCCAATGCGGATTTCCCTCACCACAGCTCTGGTAAATTTAAATGGTGTTCAACTGTTAAATGAGCATTAACAGGACCCCAGTACGTGCAATTATGGCGATTAATGGAGCCATTTAATTTAAAGGACAATGTCGCGATATTCCAAATGATCTGTTTCGTTTCGATTGCGAATCCCTTGGTTCGCGTTATCAGCGTTGTCTGGACACTGATGGTCATCAATTTGAACTTTTGCGAACATGATTCTTCAATTACACTTGTCTTCTGTAATTGAAGGCTTTCAACTTCTCTCTATGTTCACAAATCATGTTTTTCTCGTCATTCGAAGTGTTAGTACATTTTTTTGAGACACCCTGTATTAATTCATTCATAGCAAAGCATGAGTAACGTTTTGTAATCGTTCTCGAGCCAAGAGTGGATTCAAAGGGTCCTCAGGTAAAGACTACGGAACCCATGGTCTCCACCAAAGTTACAAATTGTAGTATTCGGGTTAAATTTTAGGAACTGATGATTTTGCCAAAAATTACTTACATGGGATCTCGGCCAAAAAGTGCGATTTTTTCATTTAGTCCGTGGACATGTATGTGTGTATTCCTTTTTTTCGCCGACAATTTTTTCCAATCACAAAATAAAAACCTAAACTGTCTAGTAAATTAATTAATTAAATAAATAATAGATAATTTAAAAAATTTATTTATTGTTGCAAAAAAAATCTTAATTGAGAATTTTTTCATTGCATTTGGCAGGGATTTCATCAATTTTGGGGGCAATTAATTTTATCACAACGGTGATTAACATGCGTCCATCGGGTCTTAAATTGGAACGAATACCATTGTTTGTGTGATCCGTAGCCATTACTGCTCTTTTATTGTTGCTTTCCCTACCAGTGTTGGCAGGGGCTATTACTATGCTTTTGACGGACCGGAATTTAAATAAATATAAACACTTTTTTATGTAGGTACCTATATTACAATACTTCACCAGAAGTGAAATGTGAATAATAAAGAGAGGCTCACCCATTTGATAGGCATGTGCCAAAAATCCTCCCTCGCACTCGACTGCCTGCGTTAAGGCCTCATCACTCTGAAATTCGACCAGAAGATTGGGCCCCGTGGAAATGACAGCCGAGGGCTTCTTCGGCCCTCCGGGGGATCCCCCGCTCACTACGGCCACCAGCTGAGCGGATAGGGAATCCCCGTCACGTACTTTCAGCCACTGATTTTCACACGGCAGCCTGTAGTGATCCACCGTCAGACCGACGATATGTTTCGGGTCAGCCTGTAAATTGCAAACACACACACACACCTCGTTGATTAGACACGCAACCAGCCAATCAGATTCAATCTAATTCAATTGAATAATTAGATTGGATTTTAATTTTAAATAATTTTTCATTAATATAATAATATTGTCTCGCTTGTTAACTAGAATATTACACAATTAACATGATTTATGATTTCATGTTGGATTTCATTAGCATTACATAAATACACAACTGGAGAGGATAATCTCAATTAAAATATATTCCTTCTCTAGATTGCGCATACATATTTAATCCAATTAAATTTTAATTTTTAAATATTAATTAATAACATTATGCGAATTGTAGGGAAAACAATAATTCGACAATTATTTCCTACCAGTCAGCAAAAACAACATATGGTCTTGATTTTTGCTATACCAATGAGAGAGTGAAGGGCTTTTGCATTAATATATTATATTGTTATGATTGTTATGTCACCGTGACGTCACATGGAAACAGGACTTGGCTATGCATTATTTTTATCCAGGGGCGTATCAATCGGAAATGGCACCTAGGGTGGGCATCAAAGTTAACCCCTTTCGTAAATTATCTAAATTTAAAATAAATAATTATTGAAAAATACATAAATTTTAAAAAACATTTCTGATGAATGATAGAATGATTATTTTTTCTGTACTCTTAAGGTAGTTGTTGCGCGAAATGCCTTTTCTTAGGATTTTTCTGAAATTTAGATATATTATTATTTAAATACTTCTGCATCGATTGGTGGCAAAACGAAATTTATGAACAATACAGTTCCGGAGATATTTAATTTCAAAAATCGAGTTTTTCGGGCTCTTTAGCATTGCACTATACGGGATATCGGGAAATTTACATACATATTTAATTATAATTAAGAAAGCCTTCTTACCATTTTTATAAAAAACTAAATCAACATTAAACAATAAC